>OX940801.1:42752205-43352205 GCA_954870605.1 Acer campestre
CATATATTAATATATATATTATATATATAACTATATAACATATTAATATAATTATTTATATATAACTATATTTATATATGTTTTAGCGAAAATGGGAAATGAGGATGGGTGGACCTCCCTCCATCCCCATCCCATCCCCATCCCCATCCCCATTTCAATATAATTTATATTTTATTTAATCAAAGTTTTATGTACCGGGTGTCCACTACTGATTAGTTTGGTGGTGGTGGATTTATCCAAAAAAAATTAATTTTAATTAATTAACTTTTAATATTTTTTAGCATATATATTTTTAATTAATTAATTAATTGTAGTATATATATTTTTAAATTTAATTAACTTTTTCCCTTCAAATACAATGTTTGTTGGGAAAAAATTTCGTTAACTTTTCCCTACGAATTTTGAGTTTTGTGGGGAAAGGTTGGGAAAAATTTTGTACCATTTCCCGAAGAATTTTGAGTTTTTTGGGAGAATGTTACCTTTCCAGACGAAACTCGTTTATGGGGAAAGGTTGGGAAATTTTTTTGACCCTTTCCCGACGAATTTTGAGTTTTGTGGGGAAAGGTTATCTTTCTCGATGAAACTCGTTGGTGGGGAAAGGTTGAGAAATTTTTTTTATCCTTTCCCGACGAATTTTGAGTTTTGTGGGGAAAGGTTACCTTTCTCGACGAAACTTGTTTGTGGGGAAAGGTTGTCAAATTTTTTTGACCCTTTCCCGATGAATTTTAAATTTTGTGGGGAAATGTTACATTTCCCGACGAAACTTGTTTGTGGGGAAAGGTTGGGAAATTTTTTTTATCCTTTCCCGACGAATTTTGAGTTTTGTGGGGAAATGTTACATTTCCAGACGAAACTCGTTTGTGGGAAAAGGTTGGGAAAAATTTTGTACCATTTCCCGACAAATTTTGAGTTTTGTGGGGAAAGGTTACATTTCCAGACGAAACTCGTTTGTGGGAAAAGGTTGGGAAAAATTTTGTACCATTTCCCGACGAATTTTGAGTTTTGTGGGGAAAGGTTACCTTTCCCGACGAAACGGTATCTTTCCAAACGAAACTCATTTCATCGGGAAAGGTAACCTTTCGAGACAAATCTTGCTTTGTCTCCTAAAATTTTGCCTGGAAAGACTAAATTTCTTGTAGTGCAAGTCGATTATTGAGATTCAAAGAGAGAGACAAAGAGTGGTGTGCTTATTTGCGTGAGTGAGTTTTTAGCCTTTTGTTTTCAGAGAAAAAGAAAACAGAGAGAGTTGAAAATTTGTGATGAAGATCTGATGAGAATTGTAGAGTAGATTTGAGAAGCCAGAAACGAGTGGAAAGTCTATAAAGTATTGTGGGAGAGGTCAAGACAATTTTGGGGTCTAGCTATTTATACAAATCATTGAAAAGTCTGAATAATCCATTTTGTCATGAAATCATACAAATCTTAACCTCAGTCCAATACCACTAGACAATTTGATGCCTCTTAAAAGTTTGGATCAAATACCATAAGACATTATGGATTTTTTTTTTTAAATCTTAAAAGTTCTGATCGAATACCATCGGACTTATCTAACTTGTTAAAAAATCTTAATCTATTACCAACAGACTTTTACTTCCAAAATTGTCTAACAAAATCATGAACCAATACACTCTCTTAATCTCTAAATCAATAAGAGACAATGAGACATAGAATGAAATAAGTGAACGTGTACATTTTTTAGGCGGTGTGCGGTATGTTTTTTTTTTTATAAATAAAATAAAAAAATTTCTTGATCGATGGATCGATCCAACGGCTAGACTATATCCTGGACGATATCTCTCCATCTGGATGACCTCACTTTTTTGTTTTTGAAACGGCGAACTTTATTACCAAAAGGGAAAACAAAACCAGCAAAACAACAGAGGCACCCCAAGCAAACACAAAAACAACATAGGCACCCTAAGCAACAGACAAGGCAGCCAAACAAAACACACCCGAAGAAGAGCAAAACCAAACAAAGAAAGGGTATTGTGGACATTTTGAAAGTCTTTATGAGTTAGGGAAGGAATAGACAAGTCTTTCTATCCAGGGGTTCTGTACTTCTGTAGTTCTGTGTTTAGTTTTGTTCTGTTTTGTTTGGTCTCATCGTAATCTCTGTAATTCTCTCTTTCCCCAACAAACCATGGTTGTGGGTGAGCTCTTTCTCTCTGCGTTCCTTCAGGTGTTATTTGATAAATTGGCGTCACCTGATTTGCTCAATTTTGCACGTCGAGAAGGGGTACATTCAAATATTAAAAATTGGGAAAAATCACCATTGATGATTCAAGCCGTGCTTAGTGACGCAGAGGAGAAGCAATTGACGGAGAAACATGTGAAAATGTGGCTTGATGATCTTCAAGACATGGCTTATGATGTGGAGGACATAGTGGATGAATTTGCTATTGAAGCTTTGGGGCGCAAAATGATGGCAGCAGAACATGATACTACTGGCACTAGCAAGGTTTGGAATCTAATCCCTTTTTGTTTCACTAGCTTGAGTCCAATTGCTGTTAAGTTCAATGTTAGTATGAGATCCAAATTAAAAGATATCACTAGACGGTTAGAATAAATTTCTAAACAAAGAATTGAACTTGGATTGGAGATGGTTGCTGGAGCAACATCCACTGCTACATGGCAAAGATTGCCTAGTACATGTTTGCCCACTGAACCTGCTGTTTGTGGGAGGGATGAAGATAAATCCAAAATACTTGAAATGGTTTTAATGGATGAGCCAACTGGTGCCAACTTTTCTGTAATACCTATTGTTGGTTTGGGGTGTTGGTAAGACAACACTTGCATGACTTGTGTACAATGATAAGGCTGTGGAAGATTTTAACCCAAGAGTATGGGTTTGTGTCTCTGACGATTTAGATGTTATGAGGATTACAAAGGCAATTCTTGAGTCGATCACTCGTTTGCGATGTGATCTAAAGGAACTAAATCAGGTGCAGGTTCATTTGCAAGAGGCAATCGCCGGAAGAAAATTCCTGATTGTATTAGATGATGTGTGGAGTAAGGATTATGGATTGTGGAAAACCTTGAAGTCTCCTTTTGTGGCTAGGGCACGAGGAAGTAAGATAATCATGACGACAAGAAGCACAAATGTTGCATTGACATTAGGACCAATTGAATACTACAGCTTGAAGCTTCTATCAGACAATGATTGCTGGTCCGTACATATTTGTAAAGCATGCATTTGAGGGTAGAGATATTGATGCACATCATAATTTAGAATTAATTCGGGAGAAAGTTATTAGAAAGTGCAGAGGCTTACCCCTAGCAGCAGCTACTCTTGGTGGTCTTTTATGCTGTAAGCAGAGAGATGATGAGTGGGATGATATATTGAATAACAAAATATGGAATTTATCAGAAGAAAGTGATATTCTGCCAGTATTAAGATTAAGTTACTTCCATCTTGCGCAATATTTCCAAAAGATTATGAATTCGAGGAGAAAGAACTCAATTCTTTTGTGGATGGCAGAAGATCTTATTGAACAACCAGAAGACAATAAACATATAGAA
Organism: Acer campestre; assembly: GCA_954870605.1. NCBI lineage: Eukaryota > Viridiplantae > Streptophyta > Magnoliopsida > Sapindales > Sapindaceae > Acer > Acer campestre. Next base: position 42,755,725 of record OX940801.1, read on the forward strand.
GATTTGGGTAGTGAGTATTTCCGTGGTCTATTGATGATGTCAATTTTTCAAGTATCAGTTAATAATACTTCTAAATTTGTAATGCATGATCTTGTCGGTGATCTAGCTCAATGGGCTTCTAGAGGAACTAGTTTTAGATTGGAAGATGAAATTGGCACCAACAAGCAATGGAAAAAATTATAGAGGGCTCGTCATGCTTCTTACACCCGTGGTTATTATGATGGCAAAAAGAAATTTGAAGTTTTCCCTGAAGTTGGGCACCTAAGGACATTCCTACCATTACTTGAAGATGGTTATACTTATTACAAAACTAATGTGGTTCTTTCTGATTTGTTGCCAAAGTTTAAAAAACTGAGGGTGCCATCATTAAGTGCATATAACATCATTGGTCTACCTAAATCAATTGGAGGTCTACGACATCTGAGGTATCTTAATCTTTCTTACACTAAGATCAGAAGTTTACCTGAGTCAACAGTTTCACTATTCAACTTGTAAATTTTGATTTTAAGAAGTTGCTCTGTCTTGCGAAGTTGCCATCCAACATTAGAAATTTGATCAATTTACGTCATCTTGATATAAGATTTGTAAACTTAATAAAAGAGATGCCATTGGGAATGAAAGAGTTGAAGAATCTTCAAACAGTATCTAATTTTGTTGTGGGCAAAGATAGTGGATCTGGTATAGAAGATTTGAAGCACTTAAAGTTTCTCCATGGAGAGCTTTGTATTTCAAGATTGGAGAATACCACCGATACACAAGATATAAAAGAAGCCATATTAAATGATGTAAAAGATCTAGAAGTGTTGCTGCTAGAACGGGGTTCTCAACTTGATGGCTCTCAAAATGAGACCGTTGAAGAAAATGTGCTTGACATGCTACAACCTCATAGAAATCTAAAAGAGCTCTTGATAAAATGCTACTGTGGCTCAAGATTTCCGTCTTGGATAGGGGATCCATCGTTCTCTAACATGGTGACCTTAACATTACAAGATTGTGAAAAATGCACAACATTGCCTTCACTTGGGTTGTTGAGCTCGCTTAAACATCTCTCTACCAGTAAGATGATAAAACTGAAAAGCATTAGTTCTGAGTTTTATGGAAAAGGCTGCTTGAAGCCTTTTCAGTCCCTGGATACTCTTTATTTAGGGTATTTGGGAAACTGGGAGAACTGGGACTCTATGGAAGAAAATGAGCTTGTTGAAAGGTTCCCTTGCCTCAGTGATCTTTCCATTAGAAGTTGTCCTAAACTCTCTGGAAGATTATCTGCCAATTTTCCTTCTTTGAAGAAACTTTCGGTATATGACTGTCCAAAGTTGGTGGTTTCATTCTCAAGCCTTCCACTACTCTATCAAGTAGTTGCATCTGGATGTGAAAGCATTGTGTGGTGTAGCTCAACTGACTATAAGCCAATGAAGTCTATGTCTCTTTCATATATTTCGAAGTTTGGAGATTGGTTTATCAAGGGTTTCAAAATGTAGAATGTCTGAAGATTGTTTGTTGTGAAGAACTCTTTATGTGTGGCAGAATGAGATTTTCCTTAGAAGCCACTGCATGTACTGCATAACCTTGCCTCGCTTAGAGAGCTATGCATTTCCAATTGCCCAAGTCTTGTTTCAATTCTAGAGGCTTGTTTTATTTCCACTCTTGGTGAACTGAAAATTAGCAACTGCAAGGCTCTGACATCCTGACCTAAGGGAATGAAGCACAACAATGCACATCTTGAAAGTTTAGAAATTGAAGGTTGTGATTCTCTAACATTTATTGTAAAAGGCCGACTACTTTTGTCTCTAAAATACCTTTCTGTAAGAAATTGTGAGAAACTACAATATTTGTTGGATGATAGAGAGGATGCTTCTACTTCACAAGGAGAATATTAACCACCTGAGTACTTCTCTTCTCGAGTACTTGAATATCTACAACTGCTCATCTCTCACGTGTTTATCAACAAGAGGCCAATTACCAGATATCAAATACCTTCAGATTTGTTATTGCTCAAATCTCAAGACCTTATCATCAAGAGGCCACTTACCTGTGACACTTGAAAACCTTGTAATCCGGTGTTGTCCAAAGCTAGACTCAATAGCAGAGAGGTTTTGTAATCCGGTGTTGTCCAAAGCTAGACTCTATTGAACGTATTTGTATCAAGAGATGTGCAAATCTTAGATCCATAGTCTTAGCAGTCTTCGTGAAATTTACATAGAGGATTGTCCAAATCTTGTTTTCTTCCCAAAAGGAGGGCTTCCCGATGCCATTGTAAGAGCACATTTTCTTCAACGGTCTCATTTTCTTACAATGGCATCGGGAAGCATGCATTTGAGTCTCATATCCTTTCCAGATAAAAGTTTTCCTTCCAACCTAACATCACTTTCAATTGAGGATCCCAATATCTATACATCACTGATTGCCTGGGGATTGCACAAGCTCACCTCTCTTAGAGAGCTCAATGTTATTGGATGTCCAGATGCAATTTCTTTTCTGCAGGAGGAGATGGGAATGTTGTTACCCACCTCTCTAATCAAGTTGACCATAGCAAGATTCCCAAAATTGGAGTACCTATCTTGAAGGGGTTTTCAGAACCTTTCCTCTCTTGAATTTTTCTGGATTAGAGATTGCCCCAGGCTCACATCCTTCTCAGAGGTGGGCTTGCCATGCTCACTCTTGCAATTATATGCTGATGGTTGTCCTTTGTTGAAAAAATATTGCAAAATGGATAAAGGAAAAGAATGGTCTAAGATATTCGACGTCCCTTGCGTTGAGGTAGATGACAAATTCATTTATGACATTGAGGGGGGAGAATGAATTCTATTTGATCTCACAAAGGAAGAGTGTAGGATCAGAAATTACCTTATCCAGCCTCATACTCTATTCCAGGTTAGCCAATTTCTTAACTCCTAAACCATTATTCAGATTTTATGATAAAGAGTGTTTGAGACTTTGAGTATATTACACATTTCAATTCTGCAACTTCTGTTCTTCTTTTTAGTCTTTTGTAATTAGTCATCTGCTTTAAATTGAATGTTTCACTAAATTATTTTCATATTGTCACTCATCAGATGGTCTGTTGAGGCAATTTGAGGTATCAGTGTTGCTTTCAAGGAGATGCTTGTAGGGTTATACAAAAGTTTGAAGTCTGGTAAACAATAGTTCTATGCTTTTTCCATCTCAGTTTGGTTGAAATGAATCTACTACCTTTCATCTGAAACTCAACTTTATTTCATTTTACTTTTTAAACCACAGCAGCATGGTTATCTGATCTATAAGAAGAAGGCCATGGTTGCATTGTATTTCAGGTAATCAAAAATATTTTGTTGGTTTCATAAATATCTCTCTTGGATCTTGACTTTTCATTTGGAGAAGTCTTCTTTGTGCCAGAACATTGCATATAGTTTGTATGATAGATATTGGAAATTCTTCTGGTTGTGTATTGCAGCCTTCAGTGTATTTCAGAACTTCTTGAGAGACATAGGTTTCTCCGCTGACAATCACACTGATCACAATCTGTGCATATAGAGTAGAAAAGAAAGCTCACAACTTTTCTGTATCTGCTAAATTTATGCTATTTGGTTTGCATAGTTATTTACTACTCTGCTAACGATATGACGTGATGTTAGGATAGTAAAAAATGTCTTGGTTTGGAATGTGATTGCTTTCTTAACATTTTGATGTAGAGTTTTTCACTATTTTAATCCAGAATTGTGTATGGTCTCCAGTAGCCCTTTTGGCATTTTGGTATAAACATACTCGAAATTGAAATGTTCATCTTTGCTCATTTATAGCTTCCACTTCTCCTTGCTGATTTTTTGAACAGTTGTGGGTGAAAGGTGACCATAAAAAATTATGAATTTAGTCCAATTATAATATTCTGAAATTTTCTATATATATTAATAATTTTCCAGTACATACTAAAGTTCCTTTGGTAAGTTAATTTTTGACTTTTCAGATGATTAGTTCATTTCCTGTCCAGAGGAGTTAAAGGAAATTGATTTCAAAGGCTTAAATTTTCATGTCAAATTCTTGTTTCGTCTAATTCCCGTCTTCACTAATTTGTGTAAGCATATTCAAATCCCATTTTTATGTCTAAACTTTACAAAGTTTGCCAAATTATCTCTGCACTAACAATCTTACATATATGCTAATTCCTTCAGTGTCATGCATTTGTTGTAGCAATAAGAAAGAGCAGCCTAAACTCCGTAAGGTTCAGGGAAAACAGCTGTATACAAACTAGCTTTACTAAATTTCTCTAATTCTCGAAACCAACTTTTCATTCACATATTTATGATTCTTCCTTTTGCAGTATAAATCTTCTAGTCTTCACAATCAACATCAAGAATCTTGCAAACACAGAAGCTGGAATGAGGTAATAACAATGCTCAACATTATATCACGCATCTAGCTTGAAGTTCTAATAATTGATGGATGCATGTCTGTTTTCTGTATCCTCACAGAAAAAATGGGAAGATGCTTTGGTTCTCCAGGCACAGGATGGTGATGAAACAGCATGATTAGATGCACAAACCCACATATATGCAACAATGGACACCAAAAAATGTCCAGGTTTCATCTCTCTTGATGGGATCCTCACCCTTTATTAATTAAAATTTACCATCTCGAGATTGTATTTCAGCCCAAATGATCCATTCAAAGGAGGGCTTCTCAGAGTGTTCTTGAATTCAATGCACCATAATGCTGGTAGGCTTCCCAATACTTAATTGTCTTGTGTTCCTTATTCTTCTGGATGGAGGTTTGCATCGCGCAAAGTTGAAAATCTATAAGATTCTACAGGTACAATAAACTGATGGCTTTGCTTGATTATATGTGCGTAAACAGTCATATTTGCAAAATTTGACTACAAGAAAAAGAAATGTCCAGGCAACCATTATATTCATGACTTACGTGTGATGATGTTTTCTCTTCAGTGTGGATCTGTGCATATTGATAAGGTCCTAATAGTACATATCAAACAAGTAATAATAATAATAATAATAATAATAAGAATTTGGAGGAACGGTTAGAGCGAGGGGATATTATTCTTCACAAATTTCTTGACCCTAAAAAAAATGATTTTGTAGAGCTTGTGCAATAAGAGAGGTGCCTCTCTTCAATCAACTTAATATTTAAGTGAAGAATGCAATACATAATTCAAAGAGAGTTGGTAACCAAACTTAACAAAGAGAATCAAAATATATACCAAACTTATAGGTAAGAAAATGTTGTTGGTAACCGTGTAATTGGATAAGTGCAGTTAAATACAATCCAATGATCTTTTCAAAAAATAAAAAATAAAAAAATAAGAAGACAACAATAACAATATGGGAACCGCTCTTCAAGTCTCGGTTTCTTATGGATCAAGTTGTTACCATCTGAGAAACCAGGAAGGAAATAGGTCGAACACTTACCTTGACTAGTTGACTGACTCCCTAAGTCCGGCAAATTGGCCACCCCCGGTACAGTATAGCAATCCTATTGTGGCCTTCGTCAATTGCTCTTCTACGTGCTAACCCTGGCCAGAATTATGATAGCAATCCTATTGTCTCCTTCGTCAATGCTCATATGCTGATAATTATGATGTTTAGTTCCACCATCAATTCTGAACAATCAATCTTAGATATGTTTAACCTTATTAATAAATCCAAATTCCAACTTGTAATATTACATATTTGTTGAATTGAGTTTGGTTTTATAAAAATCCCCTGTTCCTATATTATTAAAAAGCAGAGATTGTATCATTTTATTCAAGATTATATATTTTCCCATTTCACTAGAACTGCATTGAACCAGATGAAGTCCTGTTGCTGTTAATTATATGGATTTTGTAGTGTGCAAAGCTCTCTTACAGCTTTTGCTGTTTGTAGTTTGTGCAGCCTTGGTGTGCTTAAGACTCCTCTAGAAAAAATCTTTGTATTTTCTTTCCATCTTTCACAATGAGATTTCCAGATCCGAAGAGCACTGCGACTGGATTCTGGGGATTTCTTGATGCATTGGACGACCAAACTATGTCGTTGTGCTCTTAAGAAGGACAAGAATACCTCTGGAATTGGTATGTAAAGCTCCTGAGGGATCAGAAATTGGGAAATCTCTATTGGCTACCCTTAAAGTTGTCATTGGAGCTACCAAATTCCCAGGGGATTGGCCAAGTGTAACTGTGTCCAGTGTAATGGTGGCAATTCTTATGGAAAAAAATAGAAAACAGTATAGAATAAGAAATCTGAAGCATTACATTATTGACTCTCTCATGCTTGCACTTACAGTCCAGTTTGTCTCTTATGTTTTGTTGCAAAATTCATCTTAGTGCGAATCACAGCAGTACTGGTTTTATGGAACTTGGGATTTATAGTGTTTGTATGTTTTATAGTCTGCACTAGTGACTCCACTTACCAACCTGTCACACTTATCAACCTCAGTTTCTGGGGCAAAGGCTACTAACCATCTAGCATTGCATGACTACTTGCAATACGTTCATTTGTAGCTCTGCCTTTTACTTGAGTCTTCAATGCAGCCCTGTGATTTCCTTTCCATCATTTCTTCACAAGAATCTTGTCAAAGGCAGTTTGGAATCTAGCTCAAAAGATCCTAGTTCAAATAAAACTAGGAACTTTCCGTACAAGTACTACAAGTACCTGTACACGTTCCAGTACGTGCCACAGCTAACTTCGGCAAGCATTGTCAATGCTAGTTTGGAATCTAGCTCAAGAGATCTTAGTTCAACTCAAACTACAACCTTTAAGTCCAGCTCAGAAGCTTTCAGTACATCTCAAGCTCCTACAAGTACCGGTACACGTACCACAGCTAACTTTGGCAAAGATATATTCTACAAAGCTTGCCTTCCTAGTTTGTTATTATCATACAACAGCAGATCCGAGAATGAGCAATAAATCAATCAAAGGATTTACTAGCAAAAGTAAATAGATTTGTTAATTACCAGATTTACTAGTAGTAAGTTGACACCACAAATGGCCCGAGATTAGTGAACAGTTAGTGATGAGTCAACTCGTGATGGGTCCAATCCAACTCAAGAAAAGCTCAAAACAATTAGTCTTGGACTGGGCCTACCAAGCACTAAAACAAATGCACGAATGGGCTAATGGGTAGCCCAAACCCAAAGCCTATCTAAATATATATAATTATTCTGTTTTACAATAATTACTTAATTTCATAATTTCAATGATTAAAACAAAAATTATTAATAAATCATAATAAAATCAATCAATGTGTATAATAATTATAAGATGTAATATAATAATTTTTAAATAAAATAAAAACATAATTTTAAACATATGTAATATGTTATCCTCAGTAATGCAATATGAACAAGTAAAATGATGTTTTACTGCTCCATTAGATAATCTTATTCTTAACCATCTCTTGTTGAAGCAAAAATGGTTGTATTTGACAATACATGTCCTTAGCAAAATTGAAATGCTTATACAACATATGCTGTTTACATCTAATACTCAACCAATACTTTCTGGAGAGATAATCTCTCAGCTGGTACTTCAGTTGATTACTTGTTGATTAATCGATCGATTACAATTGATGCTATTTATATAAATACAAAAGTTAATCTCAGCCCTTGATGCTAAACTAAATAAGACAATCTCAGCCTCTTATCTATAACTGTTTTCCTGATCATCAGCTTTGATTCCAGGAGCTGTGATCATCAAGATCAACTGATTTTATGATCACACTTTAGTAATGTGCAGCTACACATGAGATAGATAATAACATTCCTTTTTTGTAACTGTCTTTGACTTCAGCTAGAATCTTCTAACTGCCTTGCCATCTCAGCCTACAATTGCAACCTTGATGGCCATTTTACCATATTGGTTTGATGTCTCTTGACCAGGTTATGTGTATTTATTTGAGACTGGACCATAGCAAGACTACATTCTGGTCCACCACATTCTTTGTAACAATGATATGGTGACTTCATTGGTTGAAGATTATAAATGTTTGCTTGATGATGACTCTGATTCAGGCATATTTCTTTCTCAAAACCAGGCTGTTTTGGTTGAGGCAAAGAACCTTCACTGCCCAATATTAGAACCACGGTTGACATATTTGGCCTATCTTCTGATCCTTGTTGCACACATAACAAACCGACATGAATGTATTGTAATATTTCAGACGAGGCAGCGGAGTTCGTATGATTTTTTTTTTGTATTTTCGGACCAATACAGATGCTGCTGGAATCCCCTGTTTTGACAAACCAGCCAGGGTTCGTAAAACGCGTATTGAGTTGGTTATTTATTTTTGAAAATTATGAAAATTTACATATAGGTATCGTTGGAAAAACTTGGTCTCAAATACCTATTTTGAGGCTTAAATTTGAGTGAGAACGATTTCATAGAAATTATAGATCAAGGTTGATTCGTGTTCTCCTCCATGATGACATCGAAATGGTATACTCAAATGTCCAAAATGATGATCGGGTGAGTGAGAAATTGAAGCTCAAATTAAAATGCACCCGTTAAGTAGTAAGCAATTTAAATTTTTTCAGGTCCTGAAGTCATGCATTGTTGGAGGCTACCATTGGAGATGCCATGCAAATTTCTTCATGTCCTGATGCCATCCAATTTCGTCTCTTAGCAAAACTGCAGTAGCTGCAGCTGAGAAGAGAGCTTGTTTAGGAACACTATTCCCTAATTGTCTTGGCGGTGACAGTTCTATTATATTTGATCTCAGTGTAATAAAAGTTGTCTCTTAAGAAGGACAAGAATACCTCTGGAATTGTTATGTAGAACTCCTGAGGGATCAGAAATTGGGAAATCTCTATTGGCTACCCATAAAGTTGTCATTGGAGCTACCAAATTCCCAGGGGATTGGCCAAGTGTAATTGTGTCCAGTGTAGTGGTGGCAATTCTTATGGAAAAAAATAGAAAACAGTACAGAATAAGAAATCTGAAGCATTACATTATTGACTGTCTCATGCTTGCACTTACAGTCCAGTTTGTCTCTTATGTTTTGTTGCAAAATTCAGCTTAGCGCGAATCGCATCAGTACAGGTTTTATGGAACTTTGGATTTATAGTGTTTGTATGTTTTATAGGCTGCACAAGTGACTCCACTTATCAACCTGTCACACTGTCACAGTAACCTCAGTTTCTGGGCAAAGGCTACTAGCAATCTAGCATTGCATGATCTACTTGCAATACTTGAGTCTTCAATGCAGCCCTGTGATTTCCTTTCCATCATTTCTTCAAAAGAATCTTGTCGAAGGTAGTTCAACTCAAACTACAACCTTTAAGTCCAGCTCAGTACATCTCAAGCTCCTACAAGTACCAGTAAACGTCCCAGTACGTACCACAGCTAACTTTGGAAAATATATATTCTACAATGCTTGCCTTCCTAGTTTGTTATCATAAAACAGCAGATCCGAGAATTAGCAATAAATCAATCAGAGGATTTACTTGCACAAGTTGTTAATTACCAGATTTACTAGTAGTAAGCTGCACCACTACTGGCAGCCAGAGATTAGTGAACAGTTAATTGGGTTGTTAAGCTGTAAATTCATGTCTATATTAATTAATAAAAAGGTTTAATTTCTTATCTAGGTGAGTTAGTTCTTCAAAGTTGTCTCTAATGAAGGTTTAGCTAGCTAAAGCATTTCATCAAACACTTTTTGATTTTCATCAAACACCTGTAAATCTTACAGTCTAACTTCTGTTATCCTCAGTAATGCAATATAAACCAGTAAAAATGATGTTTATTGCTCCATTAGATAATCTTATTCTTAACAATCTCTTGTTGAAAAAAAAAACAAAAATTACTTTACAATCAATTTTTAATGTTATAGTTACACAAATTCAAATGTGCAATATCACAGATCAAACAAAATAAAAAAGAAGCATGTCACGAGTCAACTCAAAATGTGTCGTATAACGTTCTGAGTCAACTCGTGACTCGTGACGTGCCATGCACGTCACGGGTCATTTCAAGGGTACAAAATCTTGCAACACGTCACGAGTCAACTCATGATGGATCCAACTCCAGAAAAGCTCAAAACAATTAATCTTGGACTGGGCCTACCCAACACTAAAACGAAGCACGAATGGGCTAATGGGTGGCCCAAACTCAAAGCCTGTCTAAATATATATATTTATTTTTGAAACCTTATGACTTATGTATTACAATACTTACATCTTCATCCTTACAAGTCAATTATAATTGTGAAGTAGTACAAAATTATGGTAATCACACAAGCCACAAAAAATTGTAGTGCATCCCCAAAAAGAAATGAAAAGTCTATGCTGCACAATTGACTTGACCTATCAACCTTTCAAGTTATCTCATTTTCGCGGAAGGCCAACTAGCATTGCACAAACCACTTGCATGACATTGATGCATTGTTCGACCTTTTACATCAGTCTTCATCATGAGTAAGATCTTTCATTTGTAGAGACCGTTGTTTATAAGGAATTTAGAAGATCGACCATCTTTGAATTGTAGAGATCATTGTTTACACGGAATTTAGAAGACTAACGTTTTTGGGAAGTTTCATAGATCGTGACAAATTTGATGCTAAAAGTATTCAAATATTACTTGTCTATGGACCACAGAGAAGTGACACTGATGTTCGCAGAAATTAATAGCAAAAACAGGAATTTCAAGAAGAGACAAATTGTTTGGGTGGCCGGCATAAAATTGTCCAATAAAATAAGCCAATGGAAATAGCTGACAAAATAGAAAGTGTTTGATATTTACACCAAGGTGTTCGACGAAAGTTCAACGAGAGAATGAAAGAAGAAAACTTTGAACAGGCTCCATTAATGGAGCTTAGAGCTTTGAAGCTTTTCTATTATTGAATATTGTGATTCTAGATTCGTTTTACAGAGATCTAATAAATATAAAACAGAATATTCTCAACCACACTAAAAGTGTGAGCTTGAAATCAGGAAACCTAAGGCCAATTACAATCACTTAAATGTCCACATCAGCAGTTAGTACAAGTGGACGTAGAGCAATCTGAGAATCATTATTTATATTCTGTTCATAAGAGGAGCATTATTGTGATGCTCTGTATTGTACTCTGTTTCTTCGAATATGTTTGATAAAATGCCTATGAAGATTATTTAATAGAGAAGTAGAATTAAATCAATATACATGTAATTCATTATTTATTTATTTTCACATTCTTTCTATTTTTTTAAGTTTTTTTTTTTCTATTTCAAAAACTTTCGGTCTTTCATACAAACAAGAATGGAGTTTGTCATAGTGAAAAACACAATGGAAATTCGCGTAAGTTTTCTTACATTTGTGGGTTTAAATTAGTTATTCTCTCTGCTTGAATCGAAATATTTATATTTTCAATTATATGATAATGTATATGTATATATTTATTGGAAACATTTATTTATTTATATGTGTTTTATTCCATTACAGTAAAATTTGGACTCAGCCTACTACAACGACTAAAATTTCAAAGGGCAAGAGAATGAGAGATTTCGACAAATCATTAGATAATCATGCTTGTATTCTTGGGTTATAAGTTGACAGTTTTGAGACTATATATTTCACTTTTAATTTATATCGTACTTTATTTGTATTCATTTATAAATATTTGGAAATGTCTGTTTCTTTTTTAGTTTTTATAATGTAGTTAATATTTGTTGTATATATTGTAATTGTATAAATTATAATCTGAGCATTCTTTTTATGGCAATATATACATTAAATCAAAGACTTCCAAATAGGGAGCAACTCCACACTTCAAGGAAATTGATCTTTATTTGGAAACAAAGTCCCAAACTGGCATAGAAATCAGAATCCCAAAAGAATACGATTCACTGGTCCATTGCTTACCAACAAGAATTAGGGCAAACCCTATTAGCATCTATAAATACACAGGTATTACTCAAAGTTAAGGTATGCAATATGTATTCTCTAATTAGCAGAAACTCTACGAATTTCTCTTGTAAATTATTAATCTTTTTCTTGAGATCATTTGTTGACTTGAGCGTCGGAGTGTACACATCGGTCACCAACTATGGTGCTCTTAACGTTCTCCTGATTTACAGGTTTATTATAGGTTTGAACCTCACCAAGGATTCTACTCACCGAATCATCAAGCAGGGAGAAGCTACTTGGCGATTTCAACGGACCCACCTGGAGAATGAATTTTTAATGTGTAACCTTTGACTAGTCAAACTCTCTTTAGACCTAAATGGCGTTATTAACCGGTTGACTTTTTAACTATCCCAAAATTACCATCAACAACATGTATGGAGGATTTGATTATCTTGCATTCTTGTGGGATTATTACATTGTGATTGTATGGAAGATGTGGATATATTACATTGTGATTGTCTTTGAATTTGTCAAACGACACAAACTTGAAATTTCTGAGTCGAAGAAAATTGCCCCACAAAAAGAAAAAACATGTGGGGCTACTGCTCTTGAATAGAACAAGTTCTTCTTTTCACGCCAACGAAATTTGTCTACTTAATCCACAGTAAAAGACGATGGAGGCAAGTGCTTCGTGTGATTAGTTTTGTTACTTCCCAAAATCATCTTCAATTAAAAATGTATTCTCTCTCACTCTCAATGTCCATTTGTTCTAGTATAATCCTCCTCTTCCTTCTCTCGCCTTACTCAGAATCCCAAAGCTACTATGGTGTTAACCAGATTGCTCATGAATTCTGGAATAATCCTACTCTTCCTTCTCTCACAAATATTACTTATGAATTCTGTCAACCAACAAGATGCGGCGGAAAAGGCCCAGAAATCAGATTTCCCTTCAGACTCAAAACTCAACAACCAGTCTTTTGTGGTCTTGAAGGTTTTGAATTATCATGCTCCTCCAATAACAACACACTCTTGCATCTTCCTTCTTTCAACAGCAGTACTAATGATTTCTATGTGCAAGAAATTTCTTATCTTCATAGCAGTATTGCCATTACTGATCCTAATGAAACCACATGCCCAGTAAAAACTCTTTTCTCTCTAAACTTCACAAGCTTTGAATCTCCTTTTTTTAATTATCCTATGTACGATAATTGGCATATCACTACATTGAACTGCACTGAAAAGATTGAACAGAGCAGCAGATTGTTGATTGATCCATACGATCCTGTAGTAGGGCCGATTGATTGTATAAGTGATGATAAAAAATTTGTTTATGTAATTAGTGGTTTTCCGCAAGTGGAAGATCTGCCTCCAAATTGCAGCATATTATCTCGATCAAAACGGATTCCAGGTATCCAAAACACTGTTACGGATTTTTTGGAAACTGGAAGGATGGAGATGGCATGGGAAGCTCTCGATGGATGCCAAAGCTGTGAAAAATCTGGAAATTTTTGTGGGTTCAACTTTACAAACAATTCAACCATCTGTGTCAAAAACAAAGGTAACATCATCAGTTATTATTTGAATTGATTATCAGTACAAAACTGTTATGTGTTTGTATATAAAATTGTTAGGATGATCGAATATATCATATTGATCTGGAAACTTCCATAACTGGGAATAATTGTTAAGGACGACAAACCCATATATTACTTTGTAAAATTGATTGAAATTAAATTAATAGTTTTTTTAAAGAATATATCCAAATAGAATTTCTCTGCAGCTAAAAATCCAGTTTAATATATAATATTTAATGTGCATTGTTAGGATGATCGAATATATTTTTTATCAAAAAAGAAAAACATTAGTTTTTATTTATTTATTAATTTAAAAAAAAAAAATTCAAATCTCCAAGGAGACTGTTATACATGAAGCATTACAATTTGAAAATGAAAGTAGACAATGCCTTAAACCAACTTCGTCTTTTTCCTCTGTTGCAGATCCTCTTCCAATTTCTGTAATAATAGGCACAAGTATTGGAGGCACAATCTTCTTTACTTTGGTAATACTCCTTATATACAAATCAATAAAGTCTGACAAGGAAAAAGAAGTTCAACAAAGAGTAGAGAAGTTCCTGGAAGACTACAAGACCCACAATCCAACAAGATACACTTACAGTGATATTAAGAAAATAACCGGCAAATTTAAGCACAAACTCGGTCAAGGAGGCTATGGAAGTGTCTATAAAGGAAAACTTTCCAATGGAATTCCTGTTGCTGTCAAGATTTTGGAACATTCAAAAGCTAATGGAGAAGATTTCATCAATGAAGTTGCTATTATAAGTAGAATACATCATTTTAATGTTGTTCGCCTTCTGGGATTCTGCTCAGAAGGGACTCGACGTGCAATCATTTATGAGTTCATGCTAAACGGATCTCTTGAAAAAGTCATCTTCTCAAAGATGCACGAATCAAATCATCGACTTTTGAGTTGGGAGAAGTTGCGAAAGATTGCATTTGGTGTTGCCCGTGGAATAGAGTACTTGCACCAAGGATGCAAACAAAGAATCCTTCATTTTGACATCAAGCCTCACAACATTTTACTAGACCATAATTTCCAGCCAAAGATTTCAGATTTTGGGCTTGCCAAGCTATGCTCAAAGGAGATAAGTATTGTATCAATGACAGCTGCTAGAGGAACCACTGGCTATATTGCACCAGAGCTATTCTCTAGAAATTTCGGAGAGGTTTCTTACAAGGCTGATGTTTTCAGTTATGGAATGATGTTGTTAGAGACGGTTGGATGTAGAAAGAACATTGATCATACAATTGAAAATCAGAGCCAAGTTTATTTTCCCGAGTGGGTTTACAATAGAGTGAACCAAGGAAGAGAGATCAGTTTAGAAATTGAGGGAGATGGAGATGAGGAAATTGCTAAGAAGCTAGCAATCGTGGGACTGTGGTGCATTCAATGGAATCCAACAGACAGGCCTTCCATGACAATGGTGATGCAAATGCTTGAAGGTGACTTACAAAGCCTGGAGATGCCTCCGAAGCCCTTTATATCATCGGATGTTGAAATGGTTGAAAATTCTTAGATTTTTCTTTTTTTAAGCGTGGTTTGGTGTGTTTTTGGTGTCACTGCTGCTGGTTTCTTGATTGTGTTTGGTTTGCTGGGGTGCCTTCTTTTTGTTGTCTGTTCTCTGTTTTTGTTGTCTGTTCTTTGTTTTGGTTTAGTTTTTAACTGATAATAAATTATGTTGTTAAAAAAAAAAAGGTTCAAATATTGAATGTATTTATAAAATCAATTCATTATATGCTTTTTGTGCTAAAGGAATCGAATTATGCTTTTGTATTAGTTTTTTTTTTTTTTTTTTTTTTCCCTAAATATGCTTTTCTAAAATTTGATAGAGAATTAGAGATAAGCACATACAAACTAAAAAATTTGAGATAAATCTCAGTCAAAAGTCCCTGTATCATGCAAACAAAAGAGCTTTAATGGTCGGTTGCCGTGAAATGGTTGTCAAAGCAGTAGAAATGGTTACCAGAACCATAAAAATGGTTACCAAAACAGCGGAGGTGGTTACCAAAACTGTAAAATTAAAGTGGTTACCTGATAAGTGAATTTCTTATGTGACATATTGTGTTTTCAAATGAGTATATATTATATAAGTAAATTCATTCATGACGTATTATTCAATTTTACCATTAATTTGTTTTTTTGTTGACTTAAATTAAGTTGCCTGTACGCCTAGTAAGACACAAGTGGAAGATGTGGCATATAATTTTTTCACAACCCACACTACCATCGGAGATACTTTAAATGCCTAAGTGATGAATGTGACATTCCAAATTGAGCAGTTAACTAACTTTTTTTCTCTTATTATCTTTTTTCAATAATTATTATTATTATTATTATTATAACTAAAAGTTTTTTTTTTTTTCAATAGAAAAATATTATTTAGTAGACGCTATCCACAAATGAATGGATATTTAGGACCATATAAAGGTAAAAGATATCACATTCTAGATTTTCATTGAGGCAGGCAACCAACACATCCTCGAGAAGTGTTCAATCAAGCACACTCCTCTTTGAAGAGTTATTGAATGCACTTTTGGGGTATGGAAGAAAAAGTGGAAAATTTTAAAGACCATGCCTAACTTTTCATTTAACAAGCTAGTAAAAATAGTCATTGGTATCATGGCACTCCATAATTACATAAAGAGACATGATCAACATGATCATCATTTTGAGGAGAGCAAGAATTATCAAGATGAGTTACGGTAGAGGAAATGGACATTGAGGGAGAAAGTCATGAGACCAATGGTCTTGGAGCCCAAGAAATTGAAATATTAAGAAACCAGATAATTGCTAGTTTACTGGGAGATTGATGTTTATCATTTAAAATTTTTACTCATCATGTATTTGTAATACAATACTTTATTATGTTTTCATTTTACTTTTTATATAGTGAGTTTGAAAAAAAAAATCATGTAAAAAAAATGTAAAAAGGGAATATATGAAGAAAGAAAAAAGAAAAAAAAAAACCTGGTAAAAAGAGAGAACGAGGAAAAAATAAATAAATAAGTTGGAAAAAAGAAAGAAAGAAAAAGGAGAAAGAAAAAAAGCTGGAAAAAAAGATTGATAAAAGAAAAAATAAAAAAGCTGGAAAAAAATAAAAAAAATAAAATAAAAAGCTGGAAAAAAAAAGAGTGTAAAATAAATAAATAAATAAATAAGCTGGAAAAAAAAGGGATAAAGGAAAAAGAGGAAAAGGAAAAAAAAAATTAGGAAATAATATATTACATTTTAACAATCATATCCATTTTAGTCATTTTCCATAATCAATTAAAGTTTACCAAACACTTTTTATTTACTTTTTTCTTAAGAGTGATGCTATTAGCACACCCCTAGTGGTTTATTTATGCCCCACTTTTTTTAATTATATAGTCTTTTTTTTTTCCTTTATCAAAATTATTTAAGAGACATAAAATTTAAGGAAAAAAAATCTTCTACAAAGTAAGTCTATTAAAACCCACCCCCCACATTCCTTTTCTAAAAAAAAAAAAAAAAAAAAATGTTGTGGTAGTTTTGAAAATAAATCAAAAAATATATATTTAATTTTATTTAATTAAATTAAAATTTTAAAAAGTAAGACATAAATCAACTTATCTTTAACATCGATTATTTTTTAAGTTAAGTTAAAAGTATATTATTTCTTAAATAAAACAATCTCAAAAATGAACTAATTTATTTGTAGATGGACTCTGAACAAAATCTTTATTCATTTTTGTAGACTTTTCAAACTCAATTATTCGGTTATCAATTTATCATTAATTTGTTTGTTTGTTGACTCAAGTCAAGTTGTTTGTAGGCCCAGTAACAACTCACAAGTGGAAGATGTGTGAATCTTGTGTCCCTAATTCTAAACGCGTGAACGTGACATTTCAAATTGAGTTGTGTGTGTGTTTTTTTTTTTTTTTTTTTTTTTGGGATTATCTAATCTATGCTCAAATAAGAAAAGTCCTATAAAGTATGTTTCAACGATCTAACAGAGAACTTTCATTTTAAATTCATATCAGGAATCATGAGAAAGGAAGAATCATCAAATTTCTTAGCTTTTCTTTTTTCTTTGTTCATCTTTCTCTTCGTTAGAGATGTACAGGCAAGAAAACTTCAACAAATACAGTGTTCTACTTCTTCATGTGGAGACATCAAAAACATAAGCTACCCTTTTCGTCTTAAAGGCGATCCACCTGGATGTGGTAATCCCGACTTTGAACTTTCCTGCAGCCAGAGCAACAAAACCATCCTGGAATTCCATTCAGGGAAGTACTATGTCAACAATATTTCCTATGATGATCGTATAATCACGGTTGTTGATGTCAAATTAGCCGATGGAAGCTGTGGCCTTCCGCAACAATCTCTATCGAGTTACAAAATATATCATGATTATAAGGATTATCGTTACGAAATATATTATGATTTTAATGATTATGGTTATCCTGCAGATTTTGTGAGGTGCTCTAGTAAGATTAGTGATCCCACCTATATAAGACTTCCTTGTTTGAATAATGGAAATCAGTCATACGTTTATGTTATCAATAATGATCCCTACTGGCAAATGGTAGACTCTCTTCTGGAGTCGTGTTCGTTCATTTCAACGGTTCCTAAACGTAAAGCATCTGCAGATGATAATCCTTCGTACGAAACCATCCAGAAGTTGCTGCAGTCGGGTTTTGATCTTAAATGGTCAGTCGGGTGCAAGGATTGCAATGATCACTCTTACTGTGATTGGAATCAGGATAAATGCATCAATGATGGTAAGTAAGAGCTTACATATCTTATCATTCTGCATATGCTTTGAGTGTCAAATTGAGTTTGTTGATTGGTTCATATTTTCTGCAGTATATGCTTCATGTATTTTTTTATTTTTTTTTATTATAGAATTTTGTGAAATTATTTTTACCATATATCCGTACACTGCCTTAATATTAATTTATATTTCTTATGCAATCAGGGGGCCCAGATCCGCCTATTTACATAATCTTATCATTGATACTATCACTCCTAGCAAGTTATCTGTTGCGTTTCTTTTGCTCCATGCTGGAACTCCTCTTCTTACTCCCGTTCTCACTGTACTCCTATTATCGTATCTCCTTTAAATTTTACAGTCTGCGTGACTTTCTCATGGATAACTATATATTTAACCATCTTCGAAATAACCCTCTAAGCCCCTATCTAAATCCCTATGTCGTTTACGTTTTCATTGGTGAGTTTGCTGTAGTACGTATAGCAAGGCTTATTCTTGTTGTACTTTTGGTTGTGTTTCTTATACACAAATATAAAAAAACCAAGATGACAGTCGATAACGTGGAGAAATTTCTGTACAATCAACAATCCTGGATGCCTAAAAGATACTCTTTCATTGAAATCATTGCAATAACTAATCACTTTGGAGACAAATTAGGACAAGGTGGCTTCGGATCAGTTTATAAAGGAAAACTTCTTAATGGCACCTTAGTTGCCGTTAAGGTGCTTGCAAACTCCAAGTTTAGTGGGGAAGAATTCATCAACGAAGTCTCTACGATCGGTAGAATTCACCATACCAATGTAGTGCGATTATTAGGATTCTGTTCCGAGGGATCAAAACGTTCACTTGTGTATGAGTATATGCCTAATGGATCTCTTGATAGGCATATCTTCTCCAAGAAAGGAAATGATCAAGCATTCAGATGGGAGAGACTTCACGAAGTTGCTTTAGGAACCGCTCGTGGTATCGAGTACCTCCACAACGGATGTGATGTATGCATTCTTCATTTTGACATCAAGCCTCACAATATCTTGCTAGACCACAATTTCATCCCAAAAGTTGCAGATTTCGGCCTTGCAAAATTTCATCCCAAGGAAAATGATTTCATATGCATGAGCGCCACAAGAGGAACAATTGGATACATAGCTCCAGAGTTGATTTCAAGAAATTTTGGCATAGTTTCTTGCAAGTCGGATGTTTACAGTTTTGGGATGTTATTGTTGGAAATGGCCGGAGGAAGACGGAATTCTTTTGCAAAGGCGACTCGTTCAAGCAAAGCGTACTTTCCTTCATGGGTATATGGTCAATTGGTTAAAGGAGGAGATTTAGAGCTCCGGAATGTGAGTGAAATTGAAGGAGTGATAGCAAGAAAGCTCTGCATAATTGGGTTATGGTGCATTCAAGTGAAGGCAACAGATCGTCCATCGATAACAAAAGTTGTGGAAATGTTGGAAGGAAGCATTGATGATCTGCAAATGCCTCCCGAGCCTTTCTTTTCTTCTTCTTCTTCTAAACAGAGTTCTATAAGGGAGATCCAATCAGATTCTTCAACAGAATTGCCGGAGTCTGAATCAATCGAGGAATGCTCAAGTGCTGATACTTATGATGTTTAGTTCCACCATTCTGAACAATCAAGCTTAGATATGTTTAAACCTTATTAATAATTCCAAGTTCCAACTTGTAGTATTACATATTTGTTGAATTGAGTTTAGTTATATAAAAATCCCCTGTTCCTATATTATTAAAAAGCAGAGTTTGTATCATTTTATTCAAGATTATATATTTTCACATTTCACTAGAACTGCATTAAACCAGATGAAGTCCTGTTGCTGTTAATTAAATGGATTTTGTAGTGTGCAAAGCTCTCTTACAGCTTTTCCTTTTTGGGTTTTACAGCATCCAAAGATCAAGGACTCGAATTTTATTTGATTTTGCACGAATTGGTGTTGAGAATCATATTGTTAACATGGTGTATATATCATCGAGTTTCTTCACGGAAATTTCATTTCTTTTTAATATAAGTTTGCTTTCAAACACGAGTGTCATATTTATGAACTGATTTGTGTTTGAGATTCAAACACAAGTGTCATAATGAAAATTTAAAACATCAAAATCTGAGTGATGATTAGATTTATTTATTTAACACGGATAATTACCAAAATACCAAATCATGTAAAAATAAAAAACTTTAAAAATCACCCTCTGTCTTCATTTCGTTAATGACGAAATGAATTCGGCTCCACTGCATCTACTTATTATAAAGAAAGAAAACCCTCCCATAATATTTACACCAATGAGATATATATATATATATAAACCACTTAAAACACAATTAATAAGAACTTACGAAACTTCAATTTTCCGGTGGAGTTACCAAAACCTCTCGATCCGCCGCTCAATTTTTCGACTGCTAATCTTTGAGAGAAAATCATAATGAAAACTCCAAGGTCGTTGTTTTTGTTGGCAACATCAATACAAACACAAGTTTTGGCCGGAGAGAGAATCACAATTTTAACACAATTTATTTTTTATTAAATTTTTTTAAGAATCAAGTCTAATCATTGGATGAATCCAACTCTCATATTTGAATGTTCTAAGTTCTAACTTTTCTTTTTATATATCACATAAATAAAGAACATAATAATTAAATCCTATTTTAACACAGTTTAGAGGAACATTGAACTTGTTCAACCCACGTTGAACTTGTTCACTAATATTTACGTAAACTTGTTCACTAAATGAGTATAATGTTGAGATGAACGTTAACCTTGTTCAACCACGTTAAACTTGTTAATTAATGTTTACGTTAACTTGTTCAATGAACAAGTTTAACGTGTCAACAAGTTTAACGTTGAGAGAAACGTTAAACTTGTTCTTGAAAATTTACGTTGATTTGTTCACTGAACGAGTTTAACGTTTAAAGGAACGTTAAACTTGTTCAACATACTTTGGACAAAGTATACGTTGACTTGTTCAATGCATGAGTTTAATGATTAGAGGAACGTTAAACTATTTCAACCTGTTCTTGAATGTATGCGTTGACTTGTTCAATGAACGAGTTTAACGTTTAGAGGAACGTTAATCTCGATCAACATACGATGAACTTGTTCATGAATGTATACATACGTTGACTTGTTAAATTGCTATTTAAAGATGATATGCCAGTGGATGAGGAGTTAGATGATGTTATAGATGCTGTAGGTGCCGTTTAATAAAAATTATAATTGATTTTTAATGTGATTCTTTTGGTGTGTGATTTTTAATGTATGTAATTGAAGTACATTTAGCTAGCTCTTTTCTCAAAAGTTTAAACCTCATTTACATTTAGCACAAGAATATAAGTCAATCTTAACTATAAAAATAAATAAATAAATGAACTCTGGCAATAGAATGCAAAACAGGTAAAAACATCAATACTCTGGGTGCATTGAACACAAGGCAAGCATTTTCGGAGTTGTGGGGAAAAAGAAAGCCAAGAGAGGAGAAGACACTCTACAAATTCATTACAAAGCTGTAGTTGGTTTGTATGATACATATTGTGCAGCAACCGTTTGCTGCAGTTGGTTTGTATGATACAAACCACCTTCTTGGGTTGTATCATAGCCAACTCAAGTCATGAAATGCATCAGTACAGTGTACAGATATTATGCAACTTGGAATTAAAATCTTATTATCATCGCCAAAAAGAAATGAAAAGTCTATGCAGCACAATTGACTTGACCTATCAACCTTTCAAGTAATCTCATTTTCACGGACAACTAGCATTCCACAAACCACTTGCATTACATTGATGCATTGTTCTACCTTTTACATCAGTCTTCATCGTGAGTAAGATCTTATTTTTGTAGAGACCATTGTTTACACGGAATTTAGAAGACTAACATTTTGGGGAAGTTCCACAAATCGTGACAAATTTGATGCTAAAAGTAAAATTACCACCAATTATAAGTTGAACCATCTTCATCCTTACAAGTCAATTATAATTGTGAGGTAGTACAAAATTATGGTAATCACACAAGCCACAAAAAATTGTAGTGCATCCCCAAAAAGAAATGAAAAGTCTATGCAACACAATTGACTTGACCTATCAACCTTTCAAGTAATCTCATTTTCGCGGAAGGCCAACTAGCATTGCACAAACCACTTGCATGACATTGATGCATTGTTCTACCTTTTACATCAGTCTTCATCATGAGTAAGATCTTTCATTTGTAAAGACCGTAGTTTACAAGGAATTTAAAAGACAATCTTTGAATTGTAGAGACCGTTGTTTACACGGAATTTAGAAGACTAACGTTTTTGGGAAGTTTCACAGATCGTGACAAATTTGATGCTAAAAGTATTCAAATATTACTCGTCTATGGACCGTAGAGAAGTGACATTGATGTTCGCCGAAATTAGCATACACTAATGTGCTAATTTAAAAGTATGTTAAAAGTCTATGCAGCATCAACGGATCAACCTTTCAAGTAATCTCAGTTTCGCGTAGGGCTATCAAAATGACCTGTGACCCGCGAACCCGACACGAACCCGAGGTTGATAATCGAGTTCGGGTTGGCCTTAAACGGGTTCGGGTCATAAACGGGTCAACCCGTTTAACCCGTTTACTTATACGGGTTGTGTCGGGTTTAGCTATATGGGTTCGCGGGTGACCCGTTTAACCCATTTAGTAAATAAGGTTATTTTGTTATTTTGTTATTTTATATTATATAGGGGTTGTTACTGATATTTGTTATAATATATAACTCAAACAGGTCAAACGGGTCACAGGTCACGGGTCAACCCGTATAACCCGATCCGATTAGATTAATTAAACGTGTCACGGGTCAAC
Source organism: Acer campestre (assembly GCA_954870605.1). Taxonomy (NCBI): domain Eukaryota; kingdom Viridiplantae; phylum Streptophyta; class Magnoliopsida; order Sapindales; family Sapindaceae; genus Acer; species Acer campestre. The sequence continues at coordinate 42,778,649 of OX940801.1, forward strand.
CCGTATAACCCGTTTGAATAATCGTGTCATGTCGTGTCACAAGAGTCTGACCCGTTTAATTAATTGGGTCGAGTCGGGTTGAGTCTAAACGGGTTGACCCGTTTAGTTAAACGAGTCGTGTCGACCCGTTGACCCGTTTTGACAGCCCTAGTTTCACGGAAGGCCAACTAGCATTGAACAAACCACTTGCATTACATTGATGCATTGTTCTTCCTTTTACATCATTTCATTTTTAGAGACCATTATTTACAAGGAATTTAGAAGACGATCTTTGAATTGTAGAGACCGTTGTTTACATGGAATTTAGAAGACTAACATTTTGGGGAAGTTCCACAGATCGTGACAAATTTGATGCTAAAAGTATTCAAATATTACTTGTCTATGGACCGTAGAGAAGTGACACTGATGTTCGCTGAAATTAGCATACACTGATGTGCTAAAAGTCTATGCAGCATCAACCTTTCACGTAATCTCAGTTTCGCGGAAGGCCAACTAGCATTGCACAAACCACTTGCGTTACATTAATGCATTGTTCTACCTTTTACATCAGTATTCATCATGAGTAAGATCTTTCCTTTGTAGAGACCATTGTTTACACGGAATTTAGAAGACTAACGTTTTAGGGAAGTTCCACATATCGTGAAAATCTGATGATAAATGTATTCAAATATTACTTGTCTATGGACCATAGATTGTGACGTGTCAACTCATGAATCCAATCCAAGTCCAGGAAAGCTCAAAACAATTAGTCTTGGACTGGGCCTACGAAGCACTAAAACAAAGCATGAATGGGCTAATGGGCAGCTCAAACCCGAAGCTATCTAAATATATATAATTATTTTTAAAACCTTCTGATTTACAATAATTACATAATGCACAATGCTTGGGTACTGACACTGACCCCACCAATGAGATGTTGGCACGTGGCCCATTTTAGAATAATGCAAGGAGATAAATGTAAAAAATGAAAGAAAAAATGCCACGTGCCAACACCCCATTGATGGGTCAATATCTTGGGTAGCATTATCCTTACTTAATTTCATAATTTCAATGATAAAACAAAAAAATATTAATACATCATAATAAAATCAATCAATGTGTATATTAATTATAATAATTTAAAAATAAAAAAATAAAAAATAAATCATAGTTTTAAACATATGTAATATGTTATTCTCAGTAATGCAATATGAACAAGTAAAATGATGATTACAGCTCTATTAGATAATCTTGTTGAAGCAAAAATGTAGTATTTGACATGTCCTTAGCAAAATCGAAATGCTTATCCAAGTTTTGGAACCAAATTTACACAAGGGAGTGGGGTGCTATTCACAATCATTGTATGATACAACATAAGTACTTATTCAGAAGATCATTCAAAGCGCAAAAATAATATCTTAAGCCTTCTTAACGAATTCGGGAAAACACCAATTTAGATGAAACAGAAAGGTTACAGTTCCATATCTTATAATTTGTTGACTCTCAGCTGAAAACTTGCATTATTAACCATGATGGTTTTTATGCAATGGAAAAAAATAAGAGATGTGTAAGGCTAAAAAAAAACACCAAAATATTATCAAAACAACAACAATGTAACAACATGGGAAGCATAATACTAATACTAAATAATCCATCATAACCGATCCGAGTTTTCACGACTCGAAAGCACCCCCACCCCCCCTCATTTTCTTAAGCATTATTCAAGGGTCTTTCCTAACGGTTTAAGTTTTTAGATTGAGTGGTTACTGTTTACTAATGTGGTATTGAAAATAATTTTACCGATAATGCTTCGGTTTGAGTGTCACCACATGAATTTAATATTTTTGTTATGTATTTGTGTTTAGATTTGAATCATCTAACAAGCTCATTGGTCTTGAATGTTGGGAGTACACTGCTTTGTTATTATTGTTTGGCCTTTCCTAGTTGTTACTAACAAATAATACTGAGGAATCACATGTATGCACGTAGATAATTATAAATTCTAATATAGATTATACAAGAATCAATTATTAAAAGTATAAATCGATTGGTACAAAATTTGTCAAACGCAGTTTTATTTTAGGGCCAACTCATAAACAGCCCTAAAATTAAAGGGTTATTCAAAAATATCATTTCTCAATAACTTTTGACATATGATATCCCGTAAATCTAAAAATGTACGGTACCGTGATCAGATAAGGTGTTTATAATTGGATCACTTCAAAATCCATCAAATTTAGAATCAATCAAATTTAAGCAACGGTTGATTGGTGGAAAAAAACTTTCATTGGTCCAAAAATCTCTTTATAAACTCTGGGAGTTTTCTATATTGAGAAATCGGTGAAAAAAACCAAAATATCACGAGTCACGAGACAATTTACTTTCAACGATCTACAGTAATAAAAAATTAGTTTTGCAGACCTGTTTTGATTTCACCGATTTTGAACAGACCTGTTTTTATTAACTATTTAAATTTTACATAGAAATAAAAGTATTTTATTTCTTTATTAAAAATGATTTACTTGCAAGTAAATTTATTGTTGCAGATAGACCTGATTTCGATCTTCAGCTCAGATACATTGCATCTGTCAATTACAAATAAAATAATTAATTAACATATAAATACAAGTACAACACCTAATCTAAAACTGAAAATACAAAATTTATTAACTATTTCAATTTTATGTAGAAATAAAAGTATTTTTAGTTTTTATGTGGATGCAAAGGAGCTGTGAAACTCTTATGGACAGTGGTACACCGACCAAGATTGCGAACATAGAAATATCAGAATTTGAACTGGTACCTGGCCCGAATCAAATTGAATTATCAAATAAACAGCAGGCAGTTGTGGTAGTAATTTTATTGGAATCAATTTGCTTCTAAATCTAATTTAATCTAATCTAAACTGAATTTTGCAGGATGGAAAGATGAGTTGGCCCTTTTTCTTACCGAGAGGAATACCAATATAGGTTATGAAAGCTGAAGCTCCAACCTTATTGGATACGGTTTATGGAGCTACGGTTACCTACCTGAGATCAGCTAATATATGATTTGTCTTTAATTGTCTAATTCCAAATAATATAAAATGATATTCTTGAAGGATTTTATAAGCACATTATCTTACAATATAATATTTTTAAGCATGCCTACTTACTAACTAACGAAATTTCATTTCCATATTCATGTTAAGTTCCTAAGGAGTTGGAAAAACTTATAAGAGATTTCTTGCTGGAAACAGTAGTGCAAGGCAGGAGGGTAGTGTGTCAACTTCCTCCTTGAGGTTTAGGTAAACTAGTGTAGAAAAATAAAGGTTTATCGGGTGAATGGTTGTGGAGATATTCTTGCTGAAATTTAGTCTCTTTGGGCACATTGCCATAAAGAGTATATGCTTCATATGAATGGTTCGAATTCATAGAATCTCTATAGATAGAAGTCATAACTCATGGATTTTTATTTCTCTAAGGAAACCTTCCCATTGCAGATTTTGTAGGATTTAAAGATAACCAACCAATGGAGTTGGGTACCTTTAGTAGACTATAAAAAAGTGAAGATTCTCAAATATGCCAAAATCCAGCAAGTTCAAAACGGTGCTTTTTTCTAGAGGAGATAAAGGAGGACAGTATGGTGTGGATCCTTGACGAATCAAGGGAATTTAAAGTTAGATCTGTGTTTCATGCTCCAACAAAAGATTCTAGTGTCCCTCTTTTTGATTCAGCCAACTTTACTAGGAAAGCCTAAACACAAATAAGGTTAAAAACCCAGGTTTGGTCCATGGTATAGTAACTACAATGATAGAGAATTAGGCCTTTCATGTATATATCCAAACAATGGTGTATCCTAAGCAAATGAGAGTCAGAGAGTTAAAGACCATCTATTGCTTCATTGCCCCTAGATCTCTCAGTTGTAAAGACAATCATCCTTTTAAGCTGATCTTGGCAGCAATGCCAGGCCCAGCAACTTGTAGGAACCTTTTGGCTGAATCCTAAGGCTTTTGGAGAGGGCAAGAAAGCTATGGTCTTGAGAAAATTAGTTTTATAAGATTTTAGTGTGGTTGATGCTCAGTTCATTTCGGGGGATTATGTTTTAGCTTTCAGGGACAGTTTTTTCTTCAATTCCTAATCAGTTTTTATAGCCTCCATTCCTATCTATCTATGGATAACGGTCATATACCATTGATATTTATTTCTTTAAAAAAAAAAGAAGAAGAAGCTTCATTGCAGATTTAGTAAGATTTAAAGATAACCAACCGATGGGTTTGGGTGGGCTATAAAAAGGGGGGATTATCGACTTCCAGAAAGTTCAAAAATGTGCTTTTTTTTTCTATAGGAGATGAAGGAAGACAGTAGGGTGTGTATCCTTGACTAGTCAAGGACATTTAAAGTTAGATCTTGCATCATGCTCTTACAAAAGATTCTAGTGTCCCTCTTTTGGATTCAGCCACCTTTACTAGCAAAGCCTAGATCACAAATAAGGTTAAAACCCCTGGTTTGGGCTATGGTAGAGTAAATACAAGGATAGAATTCAAAAGAATAGGTCTTTCATGTGTCTATCCCAACAATGGTGTATCCTAAGCAAATGACAGTCGGAGAGGTAAGACCATCTATTGCTTCATTGCCCCTTGATCTCTAAGCTTTAAAAGTCAATTATCCTTTTAAGCTGATCTCGGCTCAGCAATGCTAGCATCTTGTTGGAACTTTTTGGCTGAATCCTAAGGGCTTTGGAGGGGGCAAAAAAGCTATGGTCTGAGAAAAAGAGCAGTAAATGCTGTTTTTTGGGTTGTTAAATTAAAGAAATAATATAATTTTTTGAGATTTTAGGGGGGTTGATGCTCGTTCCATTTCAGAGAGGATAACGTTTTAGCTTTAAGGGGCAGTTATTGAGGTTATCTAGCTTGCCTTATGGCTGCCAATTGTTTTGTAGATGGCTTGTTCACTGGCTTTGTGGATATTTTTTTTTTTTATTGTAACAATTTTATAATTATATGTGTTTACTTTCTAAACCTATTCAACTCAATTATGAGATTAAATAATTGGAAAACCTTTGATATTATTCAGAAATCTAAATCAAAACATTATGAATAAACATCATTTGACATAAAGTACAATTTTTTCATGGAAAAAATTTAATCTTTATGGCAGCATACATACACAATAATTCCAGCAGAAAAAAAAAAAGGAAAAACAAGAGCGATCAATCATCACAGAAGAAATCCAGAAAAAAAAAAAAAAAAAATACAGAAAAAGATGAGATAGATAGAGTTAGCTTTACTAGTTTCATATCTGATACTTGACAGTGAGAACACAGGGTGACTGAGAATCATGTGATTTAACCATACACACGCATAATAATTGCAGAAAAAAAAAACCCAGAACAGATCTCAAACAGAACCCAAAGAAAAAGATGTTATCAACAGAGAAGAGGAAGAAGAAAAAAGATCAGAGATCAGAGCCTTACTATGTGATTTAACCACCATACACGCATAAGAATTGCAGAAAATAAAAACCCCAGAACATATCTGAAACAGAACCCAAAGAAAAAGATGTCAGAACAGAGAAGAAGAAGAAGAAGAAGAAGAAGAAAAATTCAGAGATGAGAGGCTTACCGGTTTCAGATCTGATATGGAATGGTGAGAACACAAGGCGACGGCGGACTGCGAACGTACTTTGGGTTAGGTTTAGGAAAACAGAGCTTTTAAACTTTATAAAAATAGTAAAATATAAAATATAAAATCTAATCTAACTTGTAGGATTCTGTAATAACTACATGAATGGGTGTGTGACGTCAACACTTTAACAGTGACTTTTACGAGAAATAATTCAGTGCGACCGGGCATATACAATTCACCCAATCCTATCATGTGATTGTACATAGTAGCTACATGGCAACATATCAATGGCTAAATGTGGTCAACTGTATAGCCTTCGATGACGAGAAAATTTTGTGTGGGACAGCCACACTAAGTTAACGGTGAGACAACCAATGTATTTGTGACATATCATAAACCTTTAAAAAAAGTTTTTGTTTAGTAAATCTCCAATTCATATCTTAATGATTTTGTTTTGTTTGACAGAAAATTTAATTAAAAATTTAATGGAAATTGCTTGGCTGTTGACCCCACCAATGCGGTGTTAGCAAATGGTTTTTTTTCTCTTTAACTTTTTTATATTTATCTCTTTATATTTTTTATAAATGGGTCACGTAATAAAACCTCATTGGTTGGTTAGCACCTTAGGTGCTCACCAGTCAGTATCCAAGCATTGTCCAAATTAAATTACTTGGCGTGTTTGGTTGAAGCTATTTATAAGGCCATTTCGGGTAAGTATCATATCGTTTGGTAATACTTTCGTTTTTCTTTTCTTTTTTTGTTTTATATAATTTCATTTGGAAATAAGAAATTGATTTTAATCTTTTTAGAAGCTGAAAATACTAAAAATGCAGTAGAAATAATTGAAAACAATATTTTGAAAAAATATATATATATATAGCTTAATTGTTTTAAGAAATATATATATATATATATATACTAATTTTAAGAGAAAAAAAATATATGCATCATTATATGATTAATTTATTATGACAATCTCATACACTAATGCTATACATCTCATCCATAATCTAACATTTTCAATCACAACTCATGTTGCAACTAATGTGTCATTTTGTGAGTAGATACACATTATTAATGATTTATCTAACTTACTTTTTCTCCACCAATCAAATAATGACACATAGCTAAGTTTTTTAAATAATTAAAACCCTAGTATATAAAACAAACGTAAAACAATCTAAACCTATTTTCTAACATTTGATTGGTTCATCTCTTCTCTTCACAACAAAATCGGCGCCTCATACTCTCGACTCATTTTATTTCCATTTTTCGATTCCAGAGATTTATTTTCGAAGTTAATCTTAACTCTTAATGCCGTGTTTACTAATCAGGAATTCTTCTTGGGAAAGGGAATTAAATTCCTAATTTTGAATTCATATGTTTATTAATTTTGTGAGGAATTAAGTTTCATGAACCCCACACACATATTGGGAATTAAGTTATTGAATGAAAGGGAACTTGATTCCCCTCACTCACCCTGAGAATCAAGTTCTCTTTCCTGATTGAAGAAGAGGATTCATATCTTTTTACTAAAATATCCTCTCGTAATTTATATATATATATAATTCTTTAAATAAATAGATGAATCTCATCTATCTATCTCTGCACATGCATTTTCTCTCTTGCTATTCTTCTTTTTCTTCTCTGTTTGTTTTTTCACATTAACTCACGCAAGCACATAGATTACCATTTTTGTTTTGTTTTTGAAGTTTAAATTTTTATATATATAAAGTATATAAAAAAAAACTGTATATATATAATAAAAAAATGAACCGTAAAAGTATAAAAAATAATAATAATAATATGGCAAAGCTTTATTTATTTATTTATTTATTGGTTTACATAATGTATTTTTTAATTAATGTGGCTAAAGTTTTTTTTTTTTTTAATTAATGTGGAAAAGTTTGTTTTTTTCAACATAAATCATATACTGCATATTCATATATATATATATATATACACCGTATATATGCTACCAGGAGACTTCAATTTTTTTATTATTATTATTATTGCAGTTGTCTCCACAATTGAGTATCTAACGTTCAAATTTTAGTAAATACTGTAATAATAAAAAATAAAATAAAAAAACTAATGTTCAAATTTTACTATATTGTTACGAGCAATATTATAAAAAATATTGTTTTCATAATAGAAAAAATATTTCAACATGTTATATACAAAAGGGTATTTTTGTAATCAACTTTATATCATTTCGATCTCTTATTTAAGTAAACAGTAGACAAGAAATAAATTTCATTTCATTTTAGATTCCTAAATTGTTTTTAAACACTATAATGGAATTTAGTAACTTAATTCTGATTCTCCTCTATTCCCTTTCCGGTGGAACTTGATTCCGATTCCCTCCATTCATATTAGTAAACGTGCCCTAAGTTCTTATACATCCTTTTTTTTTTTTTTTTTTTTTTTATCTTACTCTCAAGTTTCAACTTCATCCTTAACTTAGAAAATAATTTAGGTTATTTATTTATTTCTATTTCTTTAAATGAAAAAGGAAAAGAGTTTGAGTTTTGAGAATAAATGAATAATCTGGTGTTTGTAAATTGTTCTCTGTTGTTTTGGTTCTCTAGTTCTCAACGGATGTGGATGTAGATGCATCATGCATTCAACAAATCTAAAGACAAAATTAGCAAATTGACTTTATTATTGTAAGATATATATAAACCGATGATAAAAAATATTATAACTTACCATTTAAATATCTTCAATTTTCAAAAGATTTAAAGGAATGAGAAATTAAACTAATTTGTGGAGATGAAAATCTCATGACTCATGAGGTATAGGAAGATGAACAGATGCTGAAAGAAGGTAAAATAAGAGGGAAAAATACGGTTGTAGTCAATCGGATCTACAATTAATTCGAGTCGTCAGGGTGGGCACTGACAACATATAAAACAAGAGAAAAAGCAGAGCGGTGGTCGAACCACATAAGGGAGTGTTCCTCTAGGGGGACTCTCCGATGCTCAAGTCAGAATATTGTTTGATAAACAAAGTGAAGGAAAATAGTTGAAGATGACAAACTGTGTCGCTTGATATATCGAATCGAGCTATGAGTCAATTTGGTGGGATCGATCGATGATGTGTGATGCGTCAATGCCCTGGGGTTCTTTAGATCATCGTGGGTTGATCAAAGACTAGGTCGACGCTGGGTATCGATGAGTTTGATGGATCAATGCCCATGTTGGTTCCTTGACTCAACATGGGTCGATCAACTTTGGAGGGCAACTAGATTGACCTCTGTTAGAACGTGGAATAACAATTAATGCAAGGAGTGAATTACGAAGCTATGTTGTTTTCACGTGTGAGAAAACGATAAGAAGCAGGACACCCTTCTCAGAGAAGGGAGTCCATTTATTGCTCATTTATAATGAAGGCTTGGAGCCTTCACCACTCAACCTCTTTATGTGAGGGCGTGGATCTTAGGCCATTTATTACCCGTTATGATTCGCATTGAATCTGGCAATAAAGGCACTTGATTGCTTGTCGGGCGTTGGGATCTTTGAAACATTCGACCATGATTTAAAGGGTATTAAAGGTCATCCTGCCTTTGACTACGTTTGAAATTGGTCTAATGCTATAATGAGCCAGGTCAGGCTATGGGCCAGCCTTAAGTGGGCATTTGTTTATCAGATTGGCTGACTTTGAACCTTGTTTGAGCTTTTTGACAGTTGGCTACCAGACTTGGGCCACATTTGGAAGAGCTTCTCTATTGGTTAAAAGCTTTTTTAATTAAAAAAGTTCTTTTTTAAAAAAAAAATTGTGTCGTTTGGTTGTCACTCAGTAAAACTTTTGGATAATTAAAAAAATCGTTTTACGTCTACTTTGAAAAACTCAAATTATAAGCTTTTCCAAGTAGATCTTTTTGAGTTTTTTTAATAACACTAAAATGTCTAATATAACCCTATCATTTAAAATAGTTTTTGAATATTTTGGTAATCCTACCATTAAATTTTTTTTTTTTTCTAATTGACGACTAAATGACCAACATCTTCCCATTAAAAGCTAAACTAGCAGAAGGTCTATTTTAAAAGATCTACTCCGTGTCCGTTTAGAAGAGTTTGTCTACTGACTAAAAGAGTTTTTTTAATTATAAAAAGCTCAATTCAATTTATTTATTTTTGTCATTTGGTTGTCACTCAGTAGAGCCTTTTGATGATTAAAAAAGTTATTTTACATCTACTTGGAGAAGCTCAAATTTTAGGCTTTTCCAAGTAGATCTTTTTTGAGTTTTTTTAATAACACTAAAATGTATAATATAACTCTATCATTTAAAATAGTTTTTGAATATTTTAGTAATCCTACTCTTTAAAAAAGCTTTTTCTAATTGACAACCAAATGATCAACATCTTCTCATTAAAAGTTATACTTGTATAAGGTCTATTTTAAAAGATCTATTGTGTCCATTTGGAAGAGTTTGTCTATTAACTAAAAGAGTTTTTTTAATTAAAAAAAAAAAAGCTTAATTCAATTTTATTTTATTTGTCGTTTGATTATCACTCGGTAGCGCTTTTGGATGATTAAAAACGTTGTTTTACGTCTACTTGGAGAAGCTTAAATTTTAGGCTTTTCCAAATAGATATTTTTGAGCTTTTTTAATAACACTAAAATGTCTAATATAACCCTATCATTTAAAATAATTTTTTAATATTTTGGTAATCCTACCATTTAAAAAACTTTTTCTAATTGATAACCAAACGACCAACATCTTCCATTAAAAGATCTACTTGTACAAAGTTTACTTTAAAAGATCTATTTCTAAAAGATCTATATGAAGAAGTTCTTCAAAACGGAGCCTAAGAGATCTACTTAAAAAAACTCTTCCAAACGGACTCTTACGATAGTTATCATATGATAACAACATGAGTGGGCTTGTCTAGCAAGTTGGAACTCATGCTCATGATCCATGTATTTACGTTTGGACCCATCTTGAACGTACCCAAAACATATGTGCCAACATAAATACTTGCATAGTTTCATTGAAAAAATAAACAAATTTTATAACAGTTACTAAACATGTACTAGAAGATTTATAAACAAATCTTAGACCTCGATAAAATATACAGAAAAACCTTTATAATAAATTTCACTTTATTACGTGTACTTGTTCAAAAGATGATTCAAATCGCGTTGCACTTAAACAAAAAATAATATCTTAAGCCTTCTTAAGGAATTTGGGAAAACACCAATTGAGATGAAACAGAAAAGTTCCGGTTCCAGTTCCATATTGACAAAGAGCATCCTTCAAATTATCAACACGAATTGGCTTTTGATCTCCAATCTCAGGCACTACGAATCCCTTAAAATCTTTCAAGTAATGCCGCCAACACTTGATATCATGCGAATCACAACAACTAGCATCTACATTCATTAGATTCTCATATAGCCACTGTCATTCATAAAAAATAATGAGAAAAATAAGAAATCAATGAGAATCTAGATTGAAAAGAATTTAGAGTGACAACTATTATTTATTTATGCATAAAGAATTTAGTAGACTACTCTCATTCTCATACTAATTTCGATGCACAAACTATATATTAGTAAGAGGAATTAACATACCTCAATAAAAGAAGAGTCTTCGTATCTTAAAACAGACAAAGTTCTTGGATAACAAACTTCCAAAAGACCATCCAGCAACGCTGCATAATGTTCCAATGGTTCATATATGAACACACGCAAATTTCCAATTTCACACGGGAATGAAGGTGATCTTTCTCTGCATTCGTCGAAACTGAATGAATTCTGGATAAATTACAACAAACCAAAAGAAGAAAAATGTGATTTAGGAAACATAAACAAATAGTAAAGGATGATAGTAATCAACTATATGCAAATTATAGGCATACCTTTTTCTTCGAACTAACGGTTAATTTTACATATTCAATCTGATTAGACCCCGCAAGAAATTCCTTTACATTAAGATACCATCGAGTATCTGGATCAACTTCACCGGTTCTTAATTCAACTTTCCATGGACATGGTACATTCATCGAAGAAATGGGAATTGGATTATCATAATAACGAAAGGACAATAAATTCGTAGCATCGATGTCAATTGCCATCAAATTGAGGCAAAGACCAATACTTAAGTTCTTAAGGAGATTACTTGAAATAGTAATCCGTTCGAGGAGAAGACAAAATCTCACATTAAGATCCTCAAGCAAGGGAAAACTTGAGATAAGAACACGAAACCCATGATCCGTAAAAAGAACTCCTGTTAATTCGAGCACCATCAAATTTGGACACTCAACCATGTCAATTAGAATTGACTCTTTACAATTAAGACTAAACTGTTCAAGACTTGGAACAATGATTTGAACACTTTGAAGCTCATCTGGCGATTCTATAATCGAAATAATCTTGAGTTTCTGAGGTTTAGAGATATAAATATGTTTCAAAGCCAAATAAGATAAATGCAAATCTTCAAGCAATGAGCACTGACTGATGAGCTTCTGGAGCATCTCTTCAGTTATGCACACTTTGTCAAGAGAAAGACTCTTGAGAGCATATAACCTTATATCACCACAGGGTAGCTCCAACTTACAACCACTTAGCTTTAAACTAGTAATTGATTTTGCAAAATATATTGTTTGTGACAAGGTGTACACTCTATACCTACTTGTCTGGACTTCGAAATCTAACTCTTTAACTCTGTTTTCTACCACCAATCCTAACCATCTATCAAGAACAGAAGACAATTGTTTAACATCAAGAAGACCTATAATTAGTCTAAATTCCTGCATAGAAAACTCAAGCTCACAGAACCGAACCAGAGAAACGTCAACAAATTTGATGAATTTACGTAAATTTTTACGAAACTTTCTAGTTAGCTCATAGGGTATTAAAAATGAAGGCTTTTTAATGTGCCGATTTTGTCCTGTGAAGTAAGTATAAGATTCATAAAAATCCAATATGGGGAATGATGTGTATAGAGCCTTCCATCTCTTAGACAAAATACTAGTTTGAGCTGACTCTTTAGCAGAGAGATGAGACATAATATGATGAATGATAAAAGGAGGCAGCTCAGATAATTTATCCATGGAAACAACTGTCATTGTCTCACTCTCTCCCATAATTATAATTAATCTCTAAACCTGTATTGTTCAAATCAAAAATCAAGAATAAATTAATAACTTTAATCAAACATCATAAAACATATGAACCAAAAAGATTGAATTATTCTGCCTGAGATTTAGCTATCAAGCAATATATAAGAAGAAAGATGGAGAAACTAGGAAACAGAACATATTTGAAGCACCCAAAAAACAAATATACATATATGATGAAAAATAGAAAACCAGACACTACTTACCAATTAACGTTGGATGGTTATGAATTATGATGAAAGAACACAACAGAACCTGACTGAAGTGCCTTTGAGGAATCGGTTAATAGATATTTATACCGTAAAAAATATAATCAAAAAACAGTCGGAATCCATGGTTGTTTAGGAAATCCATTTAGGAATCCATGGATGGTTCCATGAGGTGTAGATTGTACAATAATAATAAAGTTTGATTAGGTGAATGGATGTGGCACATTGCCATAAAAAGTATGTGTTAAAATTCAGAAACCTAAATCAAATCATCCTAAAACATACCAGAAGAACAGAACAGATCAATCAAAAAAAATAAAAATAAAAAAATACAGAACCCAGAGAAAAATATGAGATAGATAGAGTTCATCATCAAAGAAAAAAAAAAGATCAGAGATGAGAGCCTTACTAGTTTCAAATCTGATATGGAATGGTGAGGACACAAATTCACTGTAGACTGCTGCGAACAGACATTGGATTAGGTTTAGGAAAACAGAATTTTTAAACTTTTTAATTATTGTTTTTTTTTATATAAATATTTTTAATTATTGTTATTGACACGCATAAAATCTAATCTACCTTCTCAGATTCGGACCATTCGGTGACGACAACCATCTGACTTTCACAGGAAATAATTCAGTGCTACCTGGCTTATTCAATCCACCTACTCCTATTACGTGATTGATTTTAGTAGCTATGTGGCATCATATCAATGGTCAAATGTGGTTAGCTGTATACGCTCGGATATACCGCACCATAGAGGATCCTTGCGTCCTTACCATACTTTTCAATTACTTTTCAATCTTTTTTATTCCATTTATATCCTTTTAACTTTTTTATTAAATCCAATTAATGTATAATAAATTTTAATTTATATATTTTATTAACATAAAAATTATACCATTATAAATGTCTCATCTAGATCTTTAAAATGAGTTTAATATTGAATATTAATTAATAATCTTTTTATTTACCATACTTTATAATTTGTTCTTCATTTTATTATTTTGTTATAATTTTCTCTAAAAAAATTATTTTATGTTATAAAAAAAATCTCTTATTACATATATATATATATAATGACACTATCAGTTAGGCAATCTCTTATTACATATTGATAATTATAAGTTAATAATAAAATAAAAACCGAAACATAGTATTAAAATAATAAATATTAATATTAAAAATTACAATAACATAAAAACATTAAAATAAGGATAGAGAAAAAAACAACCTTAAATAATAACAACATAACATATGATAATATCGAGATACATTAATATTTTGGAAAGCCATCCAAATAACTTCCATATCCACCTGAAAATGATCCACCTTGTATTTGGAAATTGTGAGGTTGGGAAATTTCACCTGAAGTTGGGAAAATTTCACCCGAGGTTGTGAAATTTCACCCGAAATTGGGAAAATGATCCACCCAAAGTTGATTGAAAAAATTAGAAAAGAAATAAGTAGGTTGGGAAAATTAGTTGATAAATGTTATAAAAGAAATAAGTATGTTGAGAAAATTAGTTGAAAAATGTTTTAGAACCTAAAAATTAGTTATTATAAATTCATGCATTAATAAAACATTATATTTTTTTAAAAAGTAAAAAGAAAAATACAAATGTTATTATAAATAATATTTGTTAAAATTTAGTTGAACAATAATTTATTAAAGAAACTTAAAAATAATAATGAAAATATAAGTTTTTTGAAGATGTAAATAGAAATAGGGATAGAGAGATGGAATCTAGGAGGAATATTCCCTTTGGAATCTCTATTTTAGAGATAGAGATAGAGAATTGGTGGGAGATGCTAAGTGAATGTAGCTTTAACCGACAATAATATTTTGTGTGGGACGGCTACACTAAGTTAACGCTGAGACAACCAATGTATTATAAAACTTTTAAGCGTCAAAATCTATTGACTTCCCAAAGCATACATGGCAGTACTGGGGTGGGCAAAGTTCGGTTTGGATTGATTTTGGGTAAAATCGGATTGAACTGAAAATATTTCGGTTTACACACAGTGACACAGATATGAAAGAAAAAGAAAAAAAGATAAACTTAGGGGTGGAGATCATCTATATCATTACAATGGGGCTTTTGCATTGTGAATGAGACTTTCAGAATTCCTGATGGTCTTCAGACCGCTGCTATAACTAGGGGTGGCCAAAAAACCATTAAACCGAACCGAACTGATGAACCAAACCGGTCCAATCGGTTTTTTCCGGTTTTTAACTTTTAACCGGTTCGGTTCGGTTTCTGGTTCGGTTTGGTTTCTGGTTCTAGGGTTCGAACCGGTGAACCGAACCGAAAACCGGTGTATATAATTAAAAATCCCTAAATTTTTTCTACTTTGTCTAAAACTAATAATGTTAAAAACAAAAAGAGTAATTCATATTTCATAAATATTGTTGCACATTCATATTTCATAAAAATTGTGTATTAAAAAAAATTGATAATGAAATTATCAATATTTTTTTAATACACATTTTTTTAATATATGTAACCTAAGCTATCATCGAATCATTGATCTACCATTGATCTACCATTTGATTTTGTAAACAAGCCTTCAAATTAGTTACTAATGCATGCCCTTTAATTCTTATTAGTTTCAACCCTAAAAACTCATAGGACTATATATTTAGTCATGTTTTCATTGATGGAACGGTTGTTCACCGTTAAAATTGCAAGCCAAAAACATTACAAACTAACTCAATCGAGAACCGAAAAAACTGAACCGAACCAAACCGAATCGAACCGGTTCAATCGGTTTTTGATTGGTTCACACTTTTAAATTTTATCGGATCGGTTCACTTTTTCAAAAATTGGATATCATCGGTTTTTTATCGGTTCATTCGAAAAGTGAACCGATCCATTAAACGCCCACCCCTAGCTATAACCCACCGACGATTCCAATTTGTATTTGAAATTAGTATGTAGAAGAGAAGTTGAGGTTTGAGAAAATAGAAAGGATTATATAGTATATGTGAAAATCAAACAAATAATAGGAAATAATTTGTTGGTGTACTTATAACTATTTAGTCATTTTAGTAAATTAGTCACGGGTAATATTGAAATTTTAAAAATGTATTAATTTGGGGTGTACATACCGATTTTGAGAGGTACAAATATTGCCACTCCTTTTTAATATGTTTTGGAATTCAATGGCCTGTTGGATATTAGGGGCTGTCCTGTAAGTGTTTTTCAATTGTTTTTTGAAAAGAAAAATGAAAATGAAAACACTGTTTTTGGTTTTGGTTTCGGTTTCGAAATTCGAAAATGCGTCAGATAACATATACTGAAATCCGTATTTTAAAAATAAAAACAGAAAAAACGTGTCTGGTAACCGAAATCAAATTTTTACTTTTTGTTTAATATTATAACAATTATAAATAAATTGATTAAATAATTAACCAATAAACAAAATGTAATCAATTGAACTGGAATCTTCAGAAGAATAACAACCGTATCGTCGTCCGTTGCGAATATGCCGCTGTCGAGAAGGAGGCCACTGACACTTCCGGTGAGAAGTATGAATACCAAGCCAAGTTGGGTATCCCTTCTCTTGCCTGATAAGAATTTTTTTATTTGGGGATTTTGAATTTATTGATTCTGGGTTATGTTTACGGTCTGTTTAGTTTATGAGAATTCATTACAAGGTTAGGTCTTTATGTTTCTATTTATACATTAGATATAAAATGAATTTGTTCAGACCAAAATTATGATGAGTTAAGTTAAAAGAAATATTAATTTAGGTTTGAACATGAAATAAAATTAGAGGGTTGCAGAGTTTTTTATATACAAAGTCCTTTTTGAAATAAAATCAGAGGCATGAAACATGAATAGGATCGGCGGCGGCTGCGAGTGGATCGACGAAGGAAGGAAGAAGAAGAAAGAAAGAAGATGAAGATGATCGGCCGGCAGCGGCAAGCAGATCAGCGGTGGCTGCGATCGACGAAGGAAGAAAGTAGATGGAGATGAGGATGAAAAGAAGAAGAAGAAGACCAGTTGATCGGCCGGCAGCGGCTATGATTGGCGAAGGAAGGAAGAAGGATAAAGAAAAAAGATGAAAATGATTGGCCGGTGGTGGCGAGTAGATCGGAGAAGACCTGCGATCGACGAAGGAGGAAGAAAGAAGATGGAGTTGAGGAAGAATAAGATGGGATCTGGTGGATGAGAACAAATAAAAATATATATATTGTTAACAGTGTTGTAAAAGTCGCTAGGCATTAGTCGGGCGGCGACCCACCGCCTAGCCCCTAGGGGGATTAATCGGGGACTAGTCGGGGACTAGGTAAATGGTCGGAAGTCGGTCATCGACCGACCGACGACAAGCCGGCAACCGATCGAAATTTTTTTTTTACGTATTTTTTTCCTGTAATTCAATAAATATCATAATATTTCACATATTTTGATTATTTTCATATATTGAATATTGTTTAAATATTTATAGTTCATATTTTTTTTTTTAATGTTTACGGTACAATCAATTTGTACTACACAAACTTTGTAGTACATGTGCAAGTAAACAATGCACAATACACAATGTACAAGTTAATAATGCATAACACACTCAACAATTTAAATAATAATTATTAAATATATCAACCAAAAGTCCAAAACAGTGATGAGACTTTGAGAGGAGTGATAAGATCGGCGAGAGGAGTAAAAGATTAAATATATCAACCAAAACAGCAGTGATGAGAGGAGTAGAAGATGAGATCGGCGAGAGGAGTAGAAGACCAGTTCGACTGGCGAGAGAGAAGATCAGGTTCGACGATGGCGACGATGACGGCAACGAAGATGGCAAGAACAGGAGTCGACGGCGGCAAGAACGATGGCAAAGACCGGCGAAAACTGGAGTCGACGAGTTGGATGACAGAGCTGTTTTGGTTTTGTGTTTTGTGATTTGCCAATGGTCTCTGTTTCACTCTCTCTTCTTTGTTGAACACTTGAACCAATTTCAATTTTTTTTTTTTTTAAAATGAAACCTAACAAAACGACGACGTTTTTGGCACAAGTCGGTCAACATCGGTTTGACTGACCAGATCGCCTGGCTGCCGACTTGCCGACTTACTCCGACTAGGCGGCGACTTCCCTCTTTCCGCCTAATCTGGCCGATTGGTTTGAAATCGCAGCGGTAGAGCTCCGACTAGCGCCTAGGCCCCAACTAGCGCCTAGGCCCCGACTAGGCGGGGACTTTTACAACACTGATTGTTAATGATATGAGACCCACTTCATATGGAAAACAAAAATAAATTCAAGAAAAACAAGTTTTTTTTTTTTTTTTCAAATTTTCCACTTTTAACACTGGTTTTGTTTTTGTATTTTGAAAATAAAATGAAAAACGGTTACGGAACGAGAATTTGAAATCATTTTTGGAAAACAAAAACGAAAATATGCTGAAAACAGTCTACAAGACAGGCCCTTAGTTTTAGGCCAATACTTGATAATTTTCATAAATTTTAATAGCCCATAACCAAAAACCCAAATCAAACCTAATTAATAACATTTACTTTATTATTTATTCAAAAAAGAAAAAGATTAGTGTTTTTTTTTATAATTTTTTATATACTTGTATAGTGTGGTTTATCTATTCAAACTGGATGTGGATATTCAAAACTGATTCGAACCGAAAACTATTCGGTTTTCCAAAATCCAAACCTATTTCAACCGAATGGAAGATGTGAACCAAACCGAACACCATTTTTTGGTTCGGTTCGAATCGCTTTGGTTCAGTTCTGAACTTTGTACACACCCTTACATGGCATAGTTTAATTGGACTATTTCATTGACACTTACCGAAGCCGTTTCACACAATTTTTTTTTTTAATTTTTTTTTTGTCGATTATAAATATATACTTATATTTATTTTTTGATAATTTCAAATAAACTTAACCTTTTTTTCAATAACTTTAAAAAAAATATGAGTTGAGGTTGGTTCGATAGTAAACCTTTCACACATGCACCACGAGGTTACAGGTTCAAGTCATCTCCCTTCTAAAAAACCACGAATTTATAACGTAATACTTAAAAAAAAATAACTTCAAAAAATTCAAAATTCAAAATTCAAAATTCAAAAACAAAATTATAAATAATAAATGATTAATTTTTTTTTCTTCTGACAAATATAAGACGATCCTCTTAGTCTTGTAGGGCTGCAAATATAATTTTACTAGACAAAATGAATTGACATTATAAATTTTTCATGGAAAATTTATAATCTTTATGGTACCATACACACAATAATTGTAGGGAGAAAAAAAAAAAAACATGGAAAAAGGTCATCATCACAGAAGAAAAAAAAAATTACGTGATTGGAAATTGCACCAACTCCTATCACGTGATTAGATATAACATAGCATGGCATCATATCAATGGTCAGCTGTAAACACCCAGATACACTGGACCCTAGAGGATCTTTACGTGTTTAAACGCTTGTAGATTTCACTGTGAGAAAACCTTGTGTGCGACAATCATACTAAGTTAAGAGTGAGACCACTAATTACATTGTGAAATATCATAAACCTTTTAAAATTGTGAAATCGTTCTCAAAGCAAACGTGGCACAATTTAGTTGGATTGTATCACTGCCACTCGCTGAAACTGTTCCACATAAGTTTTGCTTTTGTCAATTAGAAATATATACCTATACTTTTTTTTTTTCAATAACTTAAAAAAATTAAAACTCTAAATTAAAAAAATTAAACTCTGTAATAAACTTAAATTGATTAATTGTTTTCAGACAAATGTAAGACGTTCCTCTTATTGGGCTGGCAATATTATTTAAAATCTTTTATTATTATTAGGGGCAATATTATCTAAAATCTTATAGAGATCAATTAGTTATTTACCTACTCATACATTCCCTACTCTTAAAATTTAACTAATAAAAAGATTAAATTGCCCTTAGTTACAAAAATTTAAAATAAAGATAATCGTTTATTAAAAAAATGTAAATTAAATTAATTAAAGATAATCATTTTGATAGAATATAAATTAAAAAAAAAACTATTTAAATAAAAATTATCTTTCTTAAATTATCTTCATTTTTAAATTAAATTTTTTGTTTGACGGTAATAAAAATATTATTTTACGAGTTATTAAATTATTTTCTTTTTCATTAACTAACCTTTACAAATTGTACAAAATAAAAAATAAAAAAATCAAGACACTTTAAAATTTTAAAAATAGTTTTTATTTTTCCATTTTAAAATTATATATTTTTTGAAATGATTATCTTCAATTAAGTTAATTTAATTGTTTTGTATAAAAATATTATCTTCATTTTAAAATTTTAATAATTAAGGGTAATTTGGTCTTTTTATTAGTTTAATTTTAAGAGTAAGGGATAGATGAGTAGATAATTACATACTTACTCTCTAACTGTATATATGTCAAACTTTTAAGGGAGGTGAATGTATATACCCCTTATTATTATTTTTTTAAGTTTTATTTAATATCTTAAATATATTTCTTAAAATTTTAATACCATAAGGGTTCGTTTGGTGTGCAAGATAAGATATGATTATTGTCAAGAAATTGAATTAGATTAGATGGAATAGGGTTATACTAAAATTAGTATTGTGATGTGTTTGGTCCTATATGAAATTGGATTAAAATAGTTATATCCCATGTTTGATGCGGTATGTGATTGGGTAAAAAAATAATTTTAACATATATTTTATATAGTGTGAAATTGATTAATATAAAATAAAATAAAAATAATTCTTAATGAACTAAAATTTGAATTTTTTTAAATAAATAAAATATTTAAAATTAATATTAAAGAAAATAGCATCTTTAGTTAATATTTAATATTTTTAAATATTATAATAAGATATATTAAATAAATATAAAATTTTATAGTTAAATAAAAAAATAAAATAAGAAGATTTATTTTATTTTATTATTTAAAATATGGGACTAAGAGCATCTCCAATGCAAGCGTGACTTGTGAAAAAAAGAGATGCCACGTAGGATAAATAGAATTTATGTTAATAATTGTGTCTTCAATGCAACCGTGCATATTTATTCTCAAGTTGATGTGGCAAAAAAAATATCAGACATTGTCAACATGACTGTCCACTTTCAGACGGTCTGTTGCATAGCTATTTTTTAGGTTGACTCAACAAACATTTAAAACCAAGGAAGCACGGATACGGGCACGGATACGGATACGGGCACGGATACGGATACGGGATACGGATACGGCACGATACGGGGATACGGTAAATCCCCAAAAACTAGGATACGGATACGGCAGGGGCAGGATACGTCAATTAAAATAATATATATTTATATTTTTTAAAAATAAGAATATATAAAAAGATATTGGGAATTTAGCAAAATTGCCCTATTTGAGGGCCAAAATTGCAAATATACCCCAAGTAGTCAAAAGCTTACAACAATGCCCCAAACTTCCAAAAATACCCCCACTTGAAAAATAACCACCACATTTATTACCATTATTATTTTGACCAACCAATGATACAAAACTAAAAGGAAAAAAGTAAATTATACATTGTTTGAAATCAGTAAAATGAGATGGAACTCTTCTAATTGTATTTTTTTTTCTTTTGGATGTATAAAAGTGTTGAAGAAAGTTATATGAAGTGGTGATAAGGTGAGTTTTCAAAAAAAAAATATAACTATTTTCTTTCATCACAATCCATATTTTGATAGAAATAATATAGGTAGTAATTTTTTTTTTTTTTTTTTTTTACTACATGGGTTAATTTATAAACGTACTTCGGGTCATGAGTGACCCGATATCGGGTCACGTGTGACCCGAAGCACAAATTCAAGGCTTTAGGTTGGGGGCAATCCGAAACTATGAATTTGTGCTTCGGGTCATGAGTGACCCGATATCGGGTCACTCATGACCCGAAGCACAAATTCATGTTGTTAAAAAAAAAAAAAAAAGTTTATGTATTTTTATATTAATTTACACTCCTTATGTTTTGTGTAAAGTTTTTTTTTAATTGATAATATGTATTTAAAAATTTTCAGGATTGAAGATGACAAATGTGCAATTGGTTTTGAATTGGGGTGGAGAATGGAAAAGTGATCATGGTGTATATTGGTATGATGGTCGGAGAGGAAGGGCATTTGATTTTCCAAGGGATGCAAATTATGATCAACTATTAGATAAGGTTTACCGCGTGATCGGGATTGATAGAAATCATTATCGGGCTACTCTTACAACAGTTGCACAAACCATCCGTCCTAGCTTGCCTATTGAGATTATTGATGATGATGATGTTGCATTGTTGTTGCGCCGAGAGAATGTTGACCCTCTAGTTTGTATAAGTGTTGAGGAAATCGTTGATAACCGTCCAGAATTGAAGCAGAGTGTTGACCGCCCACACCATGCAACTCAATATGATATTCACCACACTACGAATGTACCTAACACAAATGCCCATTTGGATGATATTCGAGAGGGTTTTACGGAAAATGCCAACAATGGTAATTCCCCTCATCATCATTTTGGTTTCCAGGATACCACAGAAAATCAAAATGTTTATGTGCACGATGTATCAGAACCACAGTTTGACTCTATTCCTGATCGAGTTCCTAATCGGTTTGACGATCAGTTTGACCATGTTCAGAGGCTTGTTCCACCTCCATGTGCCTTGTTTTCTATTAATTCAGGAGAAGTTGCACCTAGGCCTGTTGATATGTGTATTGCAGTGGGTGAATTGTTTGAAAGTAAGCAATAATTGCAATCACAATTAGGTAGGTATTCCCTTAAACAACGATTCCAGATTAGGGTGATGAAGTCAGACACAACACGTTATCAAGCTCGGTGCATCGTTGAGGAATGCAATTGGCGATTGCGTGCAGTTAAGGTTGGTAATTCAGATTATTTCCAGATAAGAAGATTTGACCATGAGCACACATGCTCCATTGAAGCACGATTTCCGCTTAAGAGGCAAGCAAGCGCACGGGTTATAGGGGAACACATAAAGGAGAAATTTCGTGATCATCGTTTATACAAGCCAAAGGAAATTATACAAGACTTACAGACGGAGTTTGGCATCTCATGTAACTACCACAAAGGATACCGAGCCAAACATATTGCCTTAGATGAGGTTCAAGGAACACCAGTTGAGTCATACCGAATTTTGCCATCATACTTGTACATGTTGGAGCAAACTAATCCTGGAACTATTACAGATCTCCACACAGATTCGGGTAACAGGTTTATGTATATGTTTTTCTGCCTCAAAGCATGCATAGACGGTTTTCTATCTTCGATTCGACCTGTAATTGCTATTGACGCAACATTTTTGAGGGGCCCTCATCCAGGGGTCTTATTTGTGGTCGTGTGTATGGATGGCAATGACCAAATATTTCCTCTAGCTTTTGGTGTTGGTGATTCAGAGACAAATGAAGCTTGGGAATGGTTTCTAACTAGGTTGCATCGTGCCATTGGCGAAGTTGATGATTTGGTGTTTATCTCTGACAGGAAAAATAGTATCATCACCGGTGTGGAAAAGGTGTTCCCAAATTCATTTCATGGTGCATGTGCGGTACATCTAGAATGGAACATGCTTGGACGTTATGGGAAGAATAAGGTACTAAAAGACATCTTCAGAAAGGCAGTCAAAGTTTATTGAGTAAATCAATTTGATAGATGTATGAACCAATTGGCAAATATTAATTCTGGAGCAGCTACATATGTCACGGATGTCGGATTTGAAAGGTGGTCACGGGCATATAGTCCAAGGAAAAGGTATAACCTAATGTCATCCAACATTGCAGAGGCCATGAATAATGCAATTAAAGATTGTCGGGAATTGCCTATTACCGGAGTTATTGACTACATTAGAGGGGTCCTCCAGCGTTGGTTCCATGATCGTCGGACATCTGCAGGGAAACTTAAGTCGACATTGACAACCAAGGTGGATGTAAACATAGGTGTGAATGACGAAAAGGCACGCTATCTACGTGTCTACCCGATCACATATTACTCATTCCTTGTTAAGGATGGAGATTTGGATGGGATTGTTGATTTGGCATTAAAAACATGTACTTGTAGAGAATTTGACATTGACGAAATTCCATGTGAACATGCATTGGCTTGCATTAGGGTCCGACGATTTTCATATGTAGATTATTGTTCACCTTATTACTCTAGTGCATTTCTTGCTGCAGCATACAGTGGGGAAATTCATCCCGTTGGACACCCCCCGGAATGGCTAGTTCCAGAAGATATTGCATCAATAGTTGTTCTCCCACCCGTCGGCCGACGCCTTCCAGGAAGACCTAAAAAGAACCATACTCCGTCATTTGGTGAGGGTGAGGAAGTAAGTCAAACGACATGTACAACTTGTCATCGTAATGGTCACAATAGCCATACATGCACATACTCGAGATCGTCTAGACCATCAACAAGTACAAGTGGTGTTGGTGAGGGAAGCGGATCGCACAATGTTTAACGTAGTTTGTTCTTATTTTAAATTTATTTTGTTACATTTTCATGTTTTGTCTAACTCATAACTAGTGCCTTTTGCCCTGTTGGGATCTCTGTTAAGTTTAATGTATGGTTGATGATAATCTACACTCTAAATTGAATATTTGCAGCAGTGATATGGTTATTTTTTTTGTTTGCAGCAGAAATATTTTGAATATTTGCACTAGAAATCTTTTGGTGTGAAGCAGAAATTTTTTTATATACTGTAGAAATTTTTTGACGATGCAGCAGAATTTTTGATGCTGCAGCAGAAATTTTTTAACGCTACAGCAGAATTTTTTTTTTTTTGTTCTAATACACTAGTAATAATATCTATTTTATTTTTTGAAAATGAATTAGATGGTAACTGAAATTTTAAAAAAAATTGGCATGAACTTTGTTTGTATTTTCAATAAATCCATACTATGTTCTGTACCTGCAAACAAGACACTCCCAATATCCACAACACTTCTCAACTCCCAACATTTCATTTCATACACAATTACTACCACAACAATTTTCATAGAAATCTCATTAATTAAACTAACAATATGTTAATTACAATTGTTATCAACTAAGTTACCGTCAACTATATTATTACATGACACTTGTTTAGAATTTTAAAAAATTTCAGTTGCAATTTTAACTCTTAGAGCTGCTCCGTCTTTTGCTTCAAAGTCGAACGGTTTCCCGGCCCACAAGTACTCCAAGAATTTGAGAGCAAATATCCCACAGTCCGATCTATTTTATCCAAAACAAACAACTATATCCCATGTAAGTGACAGTCAAACTATTTAATGTAGTAAAAGATGACAATAGTTAGTTTGTGGTATACCCATTTCCTTGATTTGGAACGTCTTTCTCAGGTCTTTGTACAGCAAATGGCAAAGCATCAGTATAAATATCCGGCATTGTATGCACCAACAAAGAAGGTAACATCTTTCTAAGGCAAGATGTCCACTTTGTAATCTCCAATACACTATTGATTTCCGGTAATGAATCATAGATCTTAATAATCCGTTCTTTCAAGTCGATAGCAATTGCAACCCAATGATTTCCGTTCACGTTTGCTGGAAACAAAATCTGAACATGGCATCAAATGACCATTATCTAAACTATAATATTGTAATGGCATAATATTGGAGTCAGCTAATGATTAAATTACTTACAAGATTGACTTTACGCCAATGTTCCCACGCTTCAACCGGTTTCTTGCCGATCACATAATCTGTCATTTCACTATCCCATTTGTAGGTTTCATGCTTGAACTGTGTTTTGCTTTGCACAAGTAGTGACCACCTACCTTGAATTCTAGTCTGCAACAGTTATAAATTAAGGTTAGAATTAGTGAATATATTTCATATAAATTATGATATAAATAGATACACAATTACCATGAATGTGTAATCTAGTAACACAATATTGTGGTTGTATAACTGGGGAAAGAAAAACGCACGCCGCCGCATGAGACGGCAATATGTTTCCATATGCTGTCAAAAAAGAAAGGTAAGTTACCGAAATTATTGATGCTTACGAAATAAATCATGAATTAAAGTATATAACTTACATCTCCATCTAACCATCCACTTTCTGATAGAAGTATTTGAAACCAATGAGGATTTGCTTCGAGTACACTAGTGTGCATACTGTGAAGTTTCAACAATATAAACATGATATTTAAATGAGCCCAATAATTGATCAATGAGTTCATAATAGCATAATAGCACATACCTAGTGTTCTTATTGTTGTTGATCCATGAGTTCAATGAACGTAAAATGTCCTCATCCAACGGGCTATCTCCACCGAATTCTAGCATTTTGGGTTTTCTACGCCGCTTAGCTGTGGGATCAATATATGGGCTAACGGTGTAGGCCGACCGCTTTCGATCTCTAGTAACTTTGAATGTAATCTTTGGTGGCCTTGATAGTTGTTGGACATCGTCGCTTGGTTCAGAATTAGCTTTGCTCAATTCAGGAGACGGAAGAACACGGTGTAATGTTGGTGGCTCAAATTGAATGTTGTCATCTTGGCTCAAGTTTATAACATCAGTATCCTCATTATAACATGGCTGCATTCAATTTCATACAAATTGTTAAATACTAGTAATAATAATTACAACATTTTTTAATCACAATTTACCTTTTCATTATTTGACTTGCATATAAGCTCGAATAAGCGAAGAAATCCTGTACGCATCTCGTTCTTCATAGAAGTCATCTCGTCATGAACTTTATGCCAATTTTCATCCTGTTGTGCTTGCAACTTCTTCAATTGTATTTCTATCTCCTTCAATCTCTTCCATCCTTTCTTACTTTCTAATTGGTCTTTTTTAACTGATGTAGGATTAACCCCTTTTTTCATGTCACAGCCAAAATCTGAATATTGTATATCATCCTTACCATCATCATATTTTTTTTCAGCATCCCCCTCAACATTGTCAATATCCTCCAGCACATCATCCTCAGAATCAACATCATCAATTGGAAAATGACTTTGATCGATACCCGCCCAATAGGGTTTCCTAGTTTCTTCATCGGAAGGGACTAGAAATTTGGCGAGGGTGAGCTGCAATATATAAATATAATTATATATATATATATATGTATAAGAAGTATAATTTTATGCAAAAAAAAAAGAAGTTATTTTAACGTAAACAACACTAATACATACTTACATTGCTATATTTAAAAATGTTGTCATATAACTCTGCATAAGTGGGAATCCCTGTGCATTTCCAATTTAAAATTCTAGGGGCGACTTTGTTTACCCTTTCTGCATAGCCAAGCATGGCCCATTTGGGTATTGCTTCGATTGCCCAAACCTGAAAATGAAATAAATGAGTTAAGTTAATTGACGGCCATATGAAGGATGTTATTACAAAATAGAAATAAAATTACCAAATATCACACATCACCTGGAAGGCTGTCACAAATCCATAAACGTTGTACTTCTCTGCTTTCCGCTTTGGTTGAGACTCAGGACGCTCCTTGTACTTGTCATCACGACCAACAAGACAAGTAGAAAGGGAGTCAAATGTCCTATCGTATATGAATGTTCCCCATGGAAAATTATTAAACGCATCTAAGTCATCCACTAATTGTAGCGCCCAATAATGAATGGAATTCCTATCATCCTTGCCAACCAAAGTCATCTCCAAAAAAAGTACTAAAGCCAACTTCACCATATCATCATCACTAACGTTATTATTAGGACCAAGATTCCTAAACCAATTAGCAAACATTTTTACCTTGACTTTACCATCTTGAAAGTAGGATCGGTACAACCTTTTATCCATATGTTTGGCGATGTTCAATGGTGATTCAGAGGAATCTCCAAAGGTAAGCCCAGTAACCAAACAAAACTCCACCGCACTAAACCTTATCACCTCGTTTCCAACATAGAACCACAAAGTCGATGGCGTGTCATCGACATCCCTAACATGACACTCCCGAAGCAAAATATGGTGACAAAATTGTCCAGACAACACCATATCACTGACTTCCAAAAAATGACCAAAACATGTCACTCTAAACAAATCAAGTTGTTTCGGTGAAAGAATTGATTTAATAAGTCTTATACTCTCCCAATTGCAATACCCACTAACTCGAGATGGAAATCGATCATCTTCCTTAATTTTGAGTGATTCAAATAGTTGCTTTCGACCCATGTGTACCTAAATAAATACATTCCTTAATTATATTTGAAACAAGGTTAAGCTAATCTTTTTCTCATTTGACTCCACAATTCGAACACTTACACCTTAAAAATAAAAAATAAAAAAAAAACTAACAAGCTTCTACAAATATTCATGTAATTCATTTGCACAATTCACATATGACAATTCGTTTGTGTTCATGTTTTGGGTCATGCATGACCTGAAGCACAAAGTTGTAAAAACATTTTTTTTAAGCAACCGATAAGAACAATAATACCAAATTGAGCGAAATATCAGGAACAGAAGTTTTCAATTTCACATATAAATGTTTTCAGGTGGTTTAATCCCTTAATTTCAAATGCTCAAACTAATTTTCTTAGTTCAACTCCAAATATAACATTGCTACAGCTAACAGGATGAATGTTAAAGAACATTAAACCCCATCTAGCTTCACCATTAATTTATCACATTTATTTTTCTCATTTTCAAAAGAAGAAAAAGAAAAGAAAGAACAAACATACTCAGTTTTTGAAAGAATGAGAGTGTGTCAAAAACAAAGCAAGCAAGCAAGCGGGTGTGGCAGTAAAGGGTATGCAGACAGCTTCATATTTTGCTTGTAAGCCTTCCAAGAATCCCAACACTTTGCCTATATTTCATGATTAATTCATGAAACTATTAGTCATCAACAATAACCTAAAATATATTATAAATATTTGAAATGGTCAGTTAATTGTATTTGTAATTCAAGTCTCAAGAGGAAGCTTCCCAATAGAGATTGATAAACTTTCAAACAGTAAAAGATAAATAAAAACTACTCCTACCACATCCCTAAATACTTGGTAAAAATCCGATTATTTGTGACAACTAAAGTAGTTAATGGCAAGGATAATTACATTTTTTTTTTGAAGAAGAAGAAAACGAGTGTTGCTAGCTATGTTTATACTTAATTCCTCGACCTCAAATTTTAAGACCT
Source organism: Acer campestre (assembly GCA_954870605.1). Taxonomy (NCBI): domain Eukaryota; kingdom Viridiplantae; phylum Streptophyta; class Magnoliopsida; order Sapindales; family Sapindaceae; genus Acer; species Acer campestre. Next base: position 42,807,660 of record OX940801.1, read on the forward strand.
TTACGAAATTACAACCAAACAAATCCCACCGACAAGACCTACCTGGATCCATTCAAGAAAGATGAGTACCTCCATTACATAAAACCTTCTTGGACTACATGTGTTAGCCATGAGCACCTCTGTGTTACTTCTTATTATGTTATATCCAAATCATCACCACAAGTAATAAAGCATTTATCAATTAACAACAAACATTGCTACAGCTAACAAGATGAATTGCAATACTCTTCTTCCATTACTTGATGACCATATACAATTTGATATTGAAATATCAGAATAAAAGGGCATCAAATCCTCTGTTTTGCTCAAAAGAATCTACTCCCTAAAACTACATATACAACAACTAACAAATATGATTCAATTCAATGGTCCATAATACCAAATAAGATTCTAGTTCAACATGATTACTACCTGATTTCAGCACAGATTGTTTAAGCTCACACCAGGATAGTGCCCACTTAGATTTGAAGGGCTATCCCAACATTATATTTCTTCGCGTCAAAGAGCTGATATCTGAATAGAACTTCATGAGACTTTTAAGTTGGTTAAAGTGGATATCGTATAGTTATGCAGATGACTGAAGCTTTTAACAGTTGACAAACTCTATCATCTATATTTGGGCATTTAGTACTATTATATTTATTTTGTGCTTTATTTGAGTTAGGATCTCTGTCTATGTTCAGGTTTTTGTAGCCATTTAATCTTACGACCTAAAACTTGTCTAAGAATCATCGAAGAGCACTAACGTTAGAATGTTGAAAGGAACTACTTTTTTTTTTTTTTGAAACATCGAAACTTTATTAAAAGGCAACAGCCTTAGAAGCAGGGCCAAGAAACAGAACAGAGACACCCACAGACCACCCAACAGCAACACTGGCGCCAGCAGCCAGAACCCACGCACAACGCCCACCCAAACAAACCAAGACACAACACACACGCACAACAACAGAAACAACACAAACTGCTCCAGATACAACAGCAGCAAACAAAACAAGAAAACCACACACGAAAGAAGCATGAAGCCAAAGCCACAAGAAAAAACACACCGCCACACCAGAACAACACGCCAGACAGCAGCAACCACCAGAAACCCAACAGCAGAAACCCCCAACCTCAGGAAACATTCCACCTCACTTCCTCCCCTACGTTGAAAGGAACTACTTGTGGAATGTTACAGCTGTGGAGGTTTGATTTCTTCACAATTTTTTCCTTACAAAAATACCAAATAAAAAGAGGAAAAAAAATGCATGAACTTCTCACAAGAGATGAGAACTGGATATCTGCTAATCCAACAAAATGCACAAAATCGAAATGCCTAACCTTGTAGCCGGCAACCCGAAATAGACGAAAGGACGGCGAGGCGACGACTGCGGCGACGACAACAACTCAGCGCGGCGGCGACGAGGCGGCTTGACGGCAATGATGAAGGATCGAATTGAGAGGTATCGGGATGGAGCAAGAGGGCAGAGCAACTGATTTAGGGATTTCACTCTCTGCAGTTACAGGGAATGCAACACTAAGGGTACTTTAGTCTTTTAGGGGCAATTTTGCTATAAAAAAAAATTATAGGGTATGTTTGCAATTCAGCCCCTTCAATAGGGCAATTTTGCTAAATTCCCAAAGATATTTGATAATTCATTCAAAAATCAAAACATATTCATATCCAATCATCCAAATAAAACATGTAACATAACAACCTAAGTCATAACAATATAACATATTACAATATCCAAATTAAGTCGTAACATATTACAAAATTGAAAATCCAAATAAAACATATGTCACATAAGTTATAGTATATTACAAAATCCAAATAATACATAAAATAAACTCATAAAATAGATACTAAATTCCTAATTAACTTCATTATCATCATTCACATTGTTAAAGGATCTAAATAATTCGGCATCTAACTATGGTTCATCAAGTGAAAGGTTTGCAATCTCAAGTATCCCGTTATTCTCCATGTCAATGTAATCAAAACCAAAATTTCTTTACAGTTTCATTTTGACCCATAATATTTTGAAATTATAATTTGACCCCGTTTTATACTAAAATAATTATAATATTGCCCCAAACGTATCCTCCAAGTATCCCTCAAGTATCCTTCAAGTATCCTCCAAGTATCCCTCAAGTATCCTCTAAGTATCCTCCAGTCAAACTTGTGAAAAAGTCAACGGATATGCCATTTGGTGTATCGGATACGTATCCTGAAGTATCCGGGAAGTATCGGAACTGGATACGAATTCGATACGAGTTACCTCCACCAAATGAAGTATCCGTGCTTCCTAGTTTAAAACTAACATTAATTTTTCATATATTTTTTGTAAGGAAATAAAATAAAAAATAAAAAAGGAAAAAAAGATGGGCACGTCATCAAAAAAATTGTGTTTTAGACGGAAGTATTGGAGACCAAATTTTAAATTAATTGTCTATCAAGTCTATTTTTATGCCACATAGGAAGCAAACCTCTTGACATTGTTGCCATGCCAATAATTATTGGTATGCAAGTCACTTTTGCATTGAAGATGCTCTAAATAGCCCCCCCTCACTTGGATAAAAAAGTTGCATAAAATTGGACTAGTTAAAAATAATTATTTAAATTAAATTTAGAAAAAAAATAATTTAAAACCAATTGTAAGCAAAATAATATTTATTTTTATTTGTTAAAATTGAAATTTATTATTTTTAAAATGTTTAAAATAAAATGTTTTATTAATTATTAAAATATATTTATATTTTAATCACATAAAAAATAAAATAAATTGAAAACAGAAAAAAAAAAAAATGATTTCAGTATAAAGTGGTGGGATAAGTTGCTAACATGAGATTAAATAATCTAATCTCATCTAAGCAACAAACATAGGATATCAAACTAAAATTAGTTATATCCTATCCTATTTCATGTAACAAACATAACCTAATAGTTATAAATAAAAAATTTCTTGAATTTTCCTACGTAACACCCATTTTTCTGATGCCTTAATATTTAAAAAAAAATGAAATATTGAGTCTCTCATAAATGATCCTTTATTTTAATTTCAGTAAGGATCTTGATGAAATCACATCAATTTTTATGAATTTTGATCTGATTTTTTTTATTTTTTATTTTTTTTTATTTTTTTTATGGATGATAAGTTCATTGAAATCTATCTATGAATAAAATTTGAAATTTTTTCAATCACTAGAACTATTTTTCTTAAATTTTTCTATATTTCACTCATTTTTTTGATGCCTTCATATTTAATAAAATCAGGATAAATAGTTATAGTGCTTAAAAAAATTTCAAATTTTATTCGTATGTACATTTCATTGAATTTATTATCCACAAAAAAAAATAGATAAAAATTCATAAAAATCGATGTGATTTCAATTTTCAACAAGGTTCTTACCATTGGCGTAGCTAGGATTTTTTGTTTGACAAGGCTAAATCAATATTTCATGTCACTTGTTATCGACGTAAAAAAAAAAAACATGAAAATATTAAGTTTTTTTTTCCTTCCAAAAATAAGTAAAAATGAATCACTTATGATTTATATTTCACTAAATTATAACCATACATAATTATGATGGTAAGAAAATTGAGTTTTATTTAAAGAATTCTATGTGTGATGAGATTTTGCATTTAAATTTAGGAATGTGAAGTGTATAATTCGTAATTAATTAAAGTCTAACTCAATATTTTATAGTAGAATAAAGAGTATTTTACAATTATTGAATAACAAAATATGGAATTTATCAGAAGAAAGTGATATTCTGCCAGTATTAAGATTAAGTTACTTCCATCTTCCTTCACATTTAAAGAGATGCTTAGCATATTGCGCAATATTTCCAAAAGATAATGAATTTGAGGAGAAAGAACTCATTCTTTTATGGATGGCAGAAGATCTTATTGAACAGCCAAAAGACAATAAACAGATAGAAGATTTGGGCTATTGTCAATTTTCGTGATATATTGTCAATGTCAATTTTTCAAGTATCAGTTAATAATACTTCTAAATTTGTAATGCATGACCTTGTCCGTGATCTAGCTCATTGGGCTTCCAGAGGAACAAGTTTTAGATTGGAAGATGAAATTGGCACCAACAAGCAATGGAAAAAATTAGAGAGGGCTCGTCATTCTTCTTACACCCGTAGTTATTATGATGGCAAAAAGAAATTTCAAGTTTTCCATGAAGTTGGGCACCTAAGGACATTCCTGCCGTACTTGAAGATGGTTATACTCATTACATAACTAATGTGGTTCTTTCTGATTTGTTGCCAAAGTTTAAAAAACTGAGGATGCTATCATTAAGTGCATATAACATCATTGGTCTACCTAAATCAATTGGAGGTCTACGACATCTGAGGTATCTTAATCTTTCTTACACTAAGATCAAAAGTTTACCTGAGTCAACAGTTTCACTATTCAACTAGCAAATATTGATTTTAAGAAGTTGCTCTTGTCTTGTGAAGTTGCCATCCAACTTTAGAAATTTGATCAATTTACATCATCTTGATATAAGATTTGTAAACTTAATAAAAGAGATGCCATTGGGAATGAAAGAGTTGAAGAATCTTCAGACATTATTTAATTTTGTTGTTGGCAAAGATAGTGGATTTGGTATAGAAGATTTGAAGCAATTAAAGTTTCTCCACGGAGAACTTTGTATTTCAAGATTGGAGAATACCACCGATTCACAAGATATAAAAGAAGCCATATTAATTAAATGATATAAAAGATCTAGAAGTGTTGCTGCTAGAATGGGGTTCTCAACTTGATGGCTCTCGAAATGAGACCGTTGAAGAAAATGTGCTTGACATGCTACAACCTCATAGAAATCTAAAAGAGCTCTTGATAAAATGCTACTGTGGCTCAAGATTTCCGTCTTGGATAGGGGAACCATCGTTCTCTAACATGGTGACCTTAACATTACAAGATTGTGAAAAATGCACAACATTGCCTTCACTTGGGTTGTTGAGCTTGCTTAAACATCTCTCCATCAGTAGGATGATAAAACTGAAAAGCATTAGTTCTGAGTTTTATGGAAAAGGCTGCTTGAAGCCTTTTCAGTCCCTGGAGACTCTTTATTTAGGGTATTTGGGAAACCGGGAGCACTGGGACTCTGTGGAAGAAAATGAGCTTGTTGGAAGGTTCCCTGCCTCAGTGATCTTTCCATTAGAAGTTGTCCTAAACTCTTTGGAAGATTATTTGCCAATCTTCCTTCTTTGAAGAAACTTTCGGTATATGAATGTCCAAAGCTGGTGGTTTCATTCTCAAGCCTTCTACTACTCTATGAAGTAGTTGCATCTGGATGTGAAAGCATTGTGTGGTGTAGCTCAACTGACTATAAGCCGATGAAGTCTATGTCTCTTTCATATATTTCGAAGTTTGGAGATTGGTTTATTCAAGGGTTTCAAAATGTAGAATGTCTGAAGATTGTTGGTTGTGAAGAACTCTTATATATGTGGCAGAATGAGATTCTCCTTGAGAAGCCACCGCATGTACTGCATAACCTCGCCTCGCTTAGAGAGCTATGCATTTCCAATTGCCCAAGTCTTGTTTCAATTCCAGAGGCTTGTTTTATTTCCACTCTTGGTGTATTGAAAATTAGCAACTGCAAGGCTCTAACATCCTAACCTAAGGGAATGAAGCACAACAATGCACATCTTGAAAGTTTAGAAATTGAAGGTTGTGATTCTCTAACATTTATTGTAAAAGGCCAACTACCTTTGTCTCTAAAATACCTTTATGTAAGAAATTACGAGAAACTACAATATTTGTTGGATGATAGAGAGGAGGCTTCTACTTCATCGTCTTCTGTGACGCACAAGGAGAATATTAACCACCTGAGTACTTCTCTTCTCGAGAACTTGAATATCTACAATTGCTCATCTCTCACGTGTTTATCAACGAGAGGCCAATTACCAGATGTCAAATACCTTCAGATTTGTTATTGCTCAAATCGCAAGACCTTATCATCAAGAGGCCACTTACCTACGACGCTTGAAAACCTTGTAATCCAGTGTTGTCCAAAGCTAGACTCAATCTGAGAGGTTTTGTAATAATTGGTCTATTGAACGTATTTGTATGAAGAGATGTGCAAATCTTAGATCCATACCTGAGGGCCTGCATAGTCTTAGCAGTCTTCGTGAAATTTACATAGAGGATTGTCCAAGTCCTGTTTTCTTCCCAGAAGGAGGTCTTCCCGATGCCATTATAAGAGTTTCAATCAGTAGATGTGAGAAACTTAAAGCCCTACCCAACTGCTTACACAACGTCAACTTTCTTCAAGATTTAAAAGTATGCCAATGTCCAAGTCTCATATCCTTTCCAGATAAAAGTTTTCCTTCCAGCCTAACATCACTTTCAATTGAGGATCCCAATATCTATACATCACTGATTGCCTGGGGATTGCACAAGCTCACCTCTCTTAGAGAGCTCCATGTTATTGAATGTCCAGATGCAATTTCTTTTCCGCAGGAGGAGATGGGAATGTTGTTACCCACCTCTCTAATCAAGCTGACCATAGCAAGATTCCCAAAATTGGAGTACCTATCTTCAAGGGGTTTTCAGAACCTTTCCTCTCTTGAATTTTTCTGGATTAGAGATTGTCCCAGGCTCACATCCTTCCCAGAGGTGGGCTTGCCATGCTCACTTTTGCAATTATATGCTGATGGTTGTCCTTTGTTGTAAAAACATTGCAAAAGGGATAAAGGAAAAGAATGGTCTAAGATATCCAACATCCCTTGCGTTGAGGTAGATCACAAATTCATTTGACATTGAGGGGGAAGACTGAATTCTATTTGATCTCAGGATGGAAGAGTGAAATTACCTTATCCAGCCTCGTACTCTATTCCAGGTTAGCCAATTTCTTAACTCCTAAACCCTTATTCAGATTTTATGATAAAGAGTGTTTGAGACTTCGAGTATATTACACATTTCAATTCTGCAACTTCTGTTCTTCTTTTTAGTCTTTTGTAATTAGTCATCTGCTTTAAATTGAATGGTTCACTAACTTATTTTCATATTTTCACTCATCAGATGGCCTGTTGTGGCAATTTGAGGTATCAGTTTGTTTTTTTTTTTTTTTTTTTTTGTGCTTTCAAGAAGATGCTTGTAAGGTTATACAAAAGTTTGAAGGTAAACAATAGATCTATGCTTTTTCCATCTCAATTTGGTTGAAATGAATCTACTACCTTTCATCTGAAACTCAACTTTATTTCATTTTACTTTATAAACTACAGCAGCATGGTTATCTGATCTATAAGAAGAAAGCCATGGTTTTATTGTGTTTCAGGTAATCAAAAATATTTTGTTGCATTCATATATACTTCTCTCTTGGATCTTGACTTTTCATTTGGAGAAGTCTTCTTTGTGCCAGAACATTACAATCTGTGCATATAGAGTAGAAAGAAATCTCACAACTTTTCTTTATCTGCTAAACTATGCTATTTGGTTTGCAAATTTATTTACTACTCTGCTAACGATATCACGTGATGTTAGGATAATAAAAAATGTCTTGGCTTGGAATGTGATTGCTTTCTTAACATTTTAGAAGCAGAATTGTAGTATGGCCTCCGGTAGCCTTTCTGGCATTTTGGTATAAACATACTCGAAATTGAAATGTTCATCTCTGCTCATTTATAGTTTCCACTTCTCCTTGCTGATTTTTTGAGCAGTTGTGGGTGAAAGGTGACCATAAAAAATTATGAATTTAGTCCAATTATAATATTCTGAAATTTTCTATATATATTAATAATTTTCCAATACATGTAAAAGTTCCTTTGGTAAGTTAATTTTTGACTTTTCAGATGATAAGTTCATTTCTTGCCCAGAGGAGTTAAAGGAAATTGATTTCAGAGGCTTAAATTTTCATGTCAAATTCTTGTTTCGTCTAATTCCCTTCTTCACTAATTTGTGTAAGCATATTCAAATCCCATTTTTATGTCTAAACTTTACAAAGTTTGCCAAATTATCTCTGCACTAACAATCTTACATATATGCTAATTCCTTCGGTGTCATCCATTTGTTGTAGCAATCATACATATATGCTAATTCCCTAAACTCCAAAAAGTTCAGGGAAAACAGCTGTATACAAACTAGCTTTACTAAACTTCTCTAATTCTCGAAACCAACTTTCCGTTCACATATTTATGATTCTTCCTTTTGCAGTATAAATCTTCTAGTCTTCACAATCAAGTAGTCGGTTTGTTACTTTATCAACATCAAGAATCTTGCAAACACAGAAGCTGGAATGAGGTAATAACAAAGCTCAACATTATTTCATGCATCTGGCTTGAAGTTCTAATAAATGATAGATGCATGTCTGTTTTCTGTATCCTCACAGAAAAAAATGGGAAGATGCTTTGGTTCTCCGGGCACAGGATGGTTGATGAAACAGCATGATTAGATGCACAAACCCGCATATCTGCAACAATGGACACCAAAAAATGTCCAGGTTTCATCTCTCTTGATGGGTTCCTCACCCTTTATTAATTGAAATCTACCATCTCGAGATCGTGTTTCAGCCCAAATGATCCATTCCAAGGAGGGCATCTCAGAGTATTCTTGAATTCAATGCACCATAATGCTGGTATATAGGCTTCCCAATACTTAATTGTCTTGTGTTCCTTATTCTTCTGGATGGAGGTTTGCATCGCGCAAAGTTGAAAATCTATAAGATTCTGCAGGTAAAATAAACTGATGGCTTTGCTTGATTATATGTGCGTAAACAGTCATATTTGCAAAATTTGACTAAAAGAAAAAGAATGTCCATTATCTGTTCTAACAGTTTCATGACTTATCATCCAACAGATATCTACCATCCAAATGTTGGCTCGCATTCCCAAGTAATCCAAAAGAAATTCAAATGTTTCGAAAGAGATCCAAATGAAGTCTGATTGATGCGAATGTGTTGTAGGATGACATCGTCCGTCGAAAACGGAAGTTGGACGCATTGTCATGAGTAGGAGAAAGTCAGCTGGTCGGCCCGTGCATGTGACACACGCCAGGTGCTTGAGAGCACGTGAAGTGTCTAGAAGACATGTCGCGAGCGCGTGTCTCGATTTTTGTGTGGAAGAAGGATTTACTTTGAGTTTCGCATTCTTTGTGGGTTTTTAATTACTATTGGATGAAGAAAATTCTAACCTATTTCAACCCCGAATTGATAATGTTACCCCACTAATTTTCCTTCCCAAGAAAATTCCAAAAGAGGCAAGAGGAATCGGAAACTGATTTATTTTAGTTGGAAAGTGTCAGGTTGACCTTGGATTCTTGGAATGGGCCTATTCAGAGGTTCTTGAAAAAAATTATGTACAATAAAAATTATATTGAGACTTTGAAAATTCTGGAAAACACACTGGAAGTTTTGGGGTCATGGATTGGACTTTTGGAGTTATCCCAATTCCCAAGCCAAGTGAGAAATGGTCTTACTCTCACAGTTGTGAAAGGGTGTGATACGAAAATTAGGTTGCAAAATTTCGAAGAAAGTTACGCAATTATCTATTTGATATTTGAACTTTATAAACATTTCTTAAATTATTTTAATTTGTTAAAAACAATACTTCAAATAACTTTAAACTTCCGCACACATGGTGTGTATTCCCTTTCACGTTAGTATTAATGGGTTTAAATCTCATCATATACATTTTATAAATGTGTGATGATATTTTTTCTTCAGTGTTGTAGAAATAGATATCTCCCGGTTATAAAATTGATAACCGATCTGTGCATATTGTTTGATATTGATAAGGTCCTAATAGACCATATCAAACTAAGTAAAAATAATAATAATAAATGAAAACTTCCTATAGAATTTGGAGGAACGGTTAGAGAGAGGGAATATTATTCTTCACAAATTTCTTGACCCTAAAAAAAAATGATTTTGTGGAATAAGAGAGGTGCCTTCCCTTCAATCAACTTAATAATTAAGTGAAGAATGCAATACAAATTTTAACAAAGTTTAGTTCTTTGAAAAGATTATTCATTAATTCATATATAAAATAATAGCAGTTACTTAACAAAGAGAATCAAAATATATACCTAACTCAGGGCCGGCCTGGGTGCTGAGTCCCTTGATTTCAAGCAAAAGAAGAAGAAGTAGATTGGGCCAATAAAGGGCCCAAGCACATGGCTAGGTTAGCTCCCAACTAACTAAGTCAATTTAACAAAAATAAACATAAAGGCTCAATTGAATTCTAAATTAGCATTTGTTAAGAAGGTTAAAATAAAAAATAAAAAAAATAAAAAAATAAAAAAAAACAAAAATTCTAACATATTAGATTACCAAACATCGTTGCTAATCTAGTTAAGTTTGACATCGTCTAAGTAAAAATCGCCGCCCTCTCTCTCCGTTGATAGGCCACCTTCGTAAATTTGCACCTCGGATAAAAATTAACTACCACATTAGTACCAAATCAGGGCCCCATATAAAAATTATTATTATTAACATTAAAAAAAAATTTAGATAAATAATTATTCATTTACCAAATACAATATAATCCACATAAATTTAAACAAAAAAGATTTATCGTATCTAATAATATAAAAACAAAACATTTTTTAATATAACAGCAGTAATTTTTATTTCGGTATTTGTGTGTTTAGAATTGAGAAAAATTATGGAGAGTTCGATGCAGCAGAAGAAGATAACGAAGAAGAAAGAAGGTATGGGTGTTCCCTTGGGAAAATAAGTGCAAAGCTCTCTTACACCTTTTTCGTTTTGGGTTCTACAGCATCCAAAGATCAAGGACTCAAATTTTATTTGATTTTGCACTGATTGATGTTGAGAATCATATTGTTAAAATGGCGTATATATCATCGAGTTTCTTTACGGAAATTTCATTTCTTTTTAATATAAATTTTCTTTCAAACACAACTATCATATATATTTACTTATTTGTATTTGAGATTCAACATCGATGTCCTAATTAGCTTCTTTATAAAATTTGCGTGAAACATAGGTAATTAGATTTGTTAATTACCAGATTTACTTGTAGTAAGCTGACACGACCGAGATTAGTGAAAAGTTAATCAGGTTGTTAAGCTGTAAATCCATGTCAATATTAATTAATAAAAAGGTTTAATTTCTTCTCTAGCTGAGTTAGTTCTTCAAATTTGTCTCTAATGAAGGTTTAGCTAGCTAAAGCATTTCATCAAACACCTTTTAAATTTTCATCAAACACCTGTAAATCTTACAGCTATAACTTTTGTTATTCTCAGTAATGCAATATAAACCAGTAGAATTATGGTTAAATAATATTATTCTTGTTGAAACAAAAATAAAGATGCTTGCCTGAGCCTACCAAGCAGTAAAACGAAGCACAAATGGGCTAACGGGCGGCCCAAACTGGAAGCCTATATAAATATATATAATTATTTTTGAAACCTTCTGTTGTACAATAATTACTTAATTTCATAATTACAATGATAATATATATATATATTAATACATCATAATAAAATCAATCAATGTGTATAATAATTATAAGATGTAATATAATAATTTTAAAAAATAATAATATAAAAAAACCATAATTTTAAACATATGTAATATGTTATCCTCGAGAAAATCTTGCATGGGACGGTCCCATACACATGGTCGTGGGACCGTCCAATCAGAGTGCGCCACACCACATGATATGGCGCACTCTGATTGGACGGTCCCACGGCCATGTGTATGGGACCGTCCCATGCAAGATTTTCTCGTTATCCTCAGTAATACAATAAGTAAAATGATGGTTACTGCTCCATTAGATAATCTTATTTTTAACCATCTCTTGTTGAAGCAAAAATGTTGTATTTGATAATACATGTCCTTAGCAAAATTGAAATGTTTAGCCAAGTTTCGGAACCAAATTTACACAAAGAAAATTTACCTAAGGTTAAGGCATATATATGAGCTGTTGTGAATTTTTGTAATTGGACTAGATTGGACTGTAGCAATGTAAAATTTAACATCAGTCAATTTGTAGATGGATTCAGAACAAAATCTTTATTATATGGTTAATTTTGGAGACTTTTAAAGCTCAATTATTCAACTACAATTAATTTTTGTTTCTTTTATGTCATCAAGTCTTATCAAACCCAAGTGAATTGCATGTCCTGGCATACATCAACTCAAAAGTCAAGTCAACCCAAAGTTGATGGCCCCAATAAGACCCGTGCATATCATGGTGTATATCATGGCATAAAGTTGTGGTCTTATGTGGAAAACCAAATGAAAACCGTGTCCTAAAAAGCTGAATGCTACATACCTTAGTTGACTAACTTTGTTAGATTTTTAAAACCCCTTGGAAGTCAAGTTGACCCACTACAATCTTGATCTTTGTGAAAAAAAGCTGAGGGCACCAATTGATTTACAGCTGCTCACAACTTACCAGATATCACACTATGAAAATGTCAATTTAGGGATATTATTATTTTCCACCCTCACTTATAAGGTATTGGTCATTTTCCACCCTCTAGTTTGAGTAATGGTCAAAATCCACCCTCTAATTTCATTTAATAGTCAAAAAGCACCCTACCGTTACTATTCCGTTAAAAGTTTTAATTTTCTGTTAAGTCAATAAGGGTATAATGGTAAATGAAGTGGTAAAATTAATAATCATTATTAATTAAATAAAAAACAATTAAAATAATATAAAAAATCTCTCTCTCACACCCCACTCAGTCACTCACCACCAATCTCCTCCCATCTCCCTCTTCCTCTCTTAAAAAATTAAAAACAAAAGTGGGGAATGAATCTCTCTCTCATCACCGATCTCCCCACCCACCTCCCTCTTTCTCTTGTTTTTTTACTTTGATTTCTTCTTTCTTTTTAAATCAATCTTCTCTCTTACTCAATCTAATCTCTCTCAAACATTTAATCATCTTCCCCAACATCATCACCACCCATTCAATCATCTTCCCCACCATCTCTCTCTCGGTCTTCTCCGAGTCGAGATCGCCGCTCGATCCCCTCTCGCCGTCGAGTCCCTTCTCTTTCTCTTCCCCCTTCTTCTTCTTCTTCTTCCCATCTCTCTTCATGGGGTAGTGGTGATTGTGGTGAATGGGTTTCTTTATGGGTTCTTTCGGTTTTTGGGTTTGGTGTTTGGATCTGAGTATTGAAATTTTTTGGTTGTACTTCTAATTTTATTTTGCTAAAAAAATACATAAATAAATAAATAAATCTGATGGTTACTTGATTTTGGTTTTAATTTGTTTGACATTTTTTTTCAACTACTTTGAATCTATTGTTGAATGGAGTTGCAAGTTGAGAATTGGATAGATTCGATTTCGTTTTTTTTTTTTTTTTTGTTCTTTTGTGAGGTATCAGTTTCTGGCTTTCTATTTCTCATTGGTGTAACAGTGTTGGTGTTGTTTTTTTTCTGGTTGATGTTGGTTTATGGGAGTTGATGTGGGAGTTGGGTGATGACTGATGAGATTTCTGGGTTTCAGATACTGGGTTTCATGATGAAGATGAACTTTTTTTGCTTTCTTTTTTTTTTTTTTTCCTGGTTATCTCCACCGTCCATCTCTAATATCAACGGCAGAGATCGAATCTTGTGATGATGTTGATTATTTAAAAAAAAAAATTAAAAACTAAAAAAGAGAAGTAGAAGGGCATAACAGTATTTTTGTTAAAAAGTTAACAGAAGTTAACGGAAGGGTGGAAAATGGCCATTACTTATACTAGAGGGTGGAAAATGACCAATACCTCATAAGTGAGGGTGGAAAATAATAATATCCCGTCAATTTATGATAAAAAAATAAATTACCAAGAAATTCTAACCAAAGTAGTAAGGTACCACCGCTCAAGTGATTTTATATTAAATTGTGTTAATTTAATCCGATAATGTTTTGGGTGCAAATTCGTGCAAGGTTGTTTGCTCCATATCCTTAAACGGTGTGGTGAGTCATCTCTGAAATATTAACTGTTCACAAAACAAGGTATAGTTGGGGTACAAGTTGTTTCAGCTTCTGTTTCCAATTTTTTTTTTTCTTTTAATCTTTTTGGTAGTATGTTCGAATCATAATTATTTTAGTATGAATTATTTATTTATTTGTTAATTGCCTTTAGGAGAGTATTTTTAGAATATGTAAGTAACTAAAATTTGTCATTTTATCAAATATTACACTTTGGAGCAATTATTTTTTAGTAATGCTAGTCATTCCAAATTTTTTACAAAAAAACTTCCCAAATTATGTTACATGGTGATTTACAAGATGTTGACAAATCACCATACCACATAATTTGAGAAGTTTTTTGATAAAAAATTTGGAAAGTCTAAGGGTATCTCCAATGCAAAAGTGGTTTGCATACCAATAATTGTTGACATGATAACAATGTCAAGAGACTTGCTTCCTATATGACATAAAAATAGATTTGATAGACAATCAACTTAAAATTTGGTCTGCAATGCTTCCGTCTAAAGCACAATTTTTTTAATAACGAGTCCATCTTTTTTTTTTCCTATTTTATTTTTTATTTTATTTCCTTACCAAAAATATATGAAAAATTAATGTCAGTTTTAAATATTTGCCGAGTCAACCTAAAAAATAGCTGTACAACAAACCGTCTGAAAGTGGATGGTTATATTGACTATGTCTAATTTTTTTTTTTGCCACGTCAGTTTGAGGTTGAATATGCACGGTTGCATTGGAGACACAATTATTAACATAACGTCTATTTATCCTACGTGACATCTATTTTTTTTCACAAGCCACGCTTGCATTGGAGATACTCTAACATTACCTTTTTTTTTTTTTAGGTTGGCTCTATTGCCACCCAAAATATTTCTCCTCACACCCATTTACTTCCAACACAAATAGTAAAAATTTGAAATTTAATAATTTACTGTTTACGATCTCTAAAATGTCAATACTAACCCTATATATTAATAATCATTTTAATTAAATTGTTTATCTTTAAATCCATACAAAATAAAATTTGGATGAAGAACCCTAAATTATACAAATTGTGGACATTTAAAAAAAATATTGATAAACTTTTAATAGTTTTCTAACCTTCCAATAGTTGTGATGATAAGCTTATAACCATTTTCTAATGTTCCATTAATCTTTCCATATAATTTCAATTTAGTTTTTGCAGTTTGTTTAGGGTTCTTCACCGTGAACAACTTGGAACCAAACAATTTCAATTTCATTAATAACCTAATCAAAATCCCAACTACCTTAATTAACCCAACCCTAAATTTTATCACAACCCAGTGAAATCAAAGTCCTTGTGTATTTGTACATAGATATAAATAATATCTAATATCCTAGAAAACTGGACAAAAGAGAAGACGCAAGACAGAAAAAGAAGTTTAAATATACTCTCCCATATAATTAACTGCACAAAAGAGAAGACACAAGACTATTCTATGTGAAAAAAAAAAAAATGAATGATGAATGTGTGAATTAGAAAAAAAGAGACCTAGCTGTGTCAAAAAGAGACTGCATTACTTTATGTTTAAAAAGTTGAAAAAAAAAAAAAAGATGAATGTGTGAATTAGAAAAAAAGAGACCTAGCTGTGTCAAAAAGAGACTGCTTTACTTTACGTTTAAAAAGTTGAAAAAAAAAAAAGAAGATGAATTTTTGAATTAGAAAAAAAGAGACCTAGTTGTGTCAACTGCTTTACTTTATGTTTAAAAAGTTGAAAAAAAAAAAAGATGACCGCTTTATTTTATGTGTGAATTTTGTTAATAAGAATGAATGTGTTCTTTTTTATTTATTAGAAAATAAAATGTCATATATTTTTTCAATGAGTTTTTTTTTTTTTTTTTTTTTTCCTTCTAAAGTTAAAGTCATTCAAAGTATTTGATGAGAATGGAAGAGAAATTATAAGGTTTGATATAACTAAAACTCATTAAATGTCATTGACATTTTACAGTCATTATCATTAAAAGACACTAATATTTTGAATACCTTCAAACTTTTATAGACTTTTATTGACTTGACCTATCAATCTGTAAACTCCAATACTTAATTCGAATTAAGCATTTTAGCAGGTAAATAAGACTAAGTATATATACATTTGATGAAAATATCATAGAAATACATCAAAATCATTTAGCTCTTCTTCAGGATGGTGGCCAATGATCCTTTTACTAGTCTGGTACATAAATTAATCCCAAGACTTTTCCAACAAGAAAACCAAGGCATATATGCTCCCAACCCCCCTTCTAGAAACTTCACGCGTCCGGAATGTTTCTTTCAAATCTCACCCAAACCAATCTGATTCCGTATTGGCCACTTCCGCTCGGTTGAATTCGTTTGGATCATATGGGAATACAAGCCAATTTCCAACACATTTAACTTAAAATTATTCCTCATCTGTTAAAACTGTCAAACAAGGATTGAAAAAAAAAAAAACAACCGAATTTCCAGATGGCATAAGTCATGTTTACTCTGTCAATTAAAACAAAATTATTGATTAAAAGAGGGACATCCAAAATCACACTTTAAATGCATATCGTTTTCTCAAAAATGGTTTCCTATTTGTATTATTTTATTTTTGGTCTAAAGTTTGGATTAATATAAAGTATTCATCTTTTTTGCCATTAAATTAAAGTATTCATTCTGGTTTCATTTTTGTTTCTATTGAAAATATGAATTTTATATTTGTTTTACTCGTATATAATTAACATTGGGCCAGCTCGACGTTGCAACTTGCAATTGACTGATTAATTAAGCATCCATTAATCAACTCTTTCACTTATTTAATAACAATTTGTACTAAAATCTAAAATATATCAACTCTTTCACTTAATAATTAATAAATAAAAGTTGAACCCTAACCCATATATAATAACAAAACATAATCCCCATCACTTTCACATTACAACATAATTTATGCAGGAAACTTTGCAAGGATCAACAACTTATGATTTCAAAATAATAATAATAATAATAAAATACAACAACTTGTGCTCTTGAAGCAGTCCATACTCTAGGTACATGCGTGTTGAATTGATGAAGGAGAGCAAATTAAGTAATTTGTTATATATATAGTTTTGATCAACTGCATTCACTTTTCATTTTTTTTTTCAAACGTTTTGCCTAACTATAGGCGGGGAAAAAAAATAAAATTACAATTGATTATTAGGAGAGAGTACCTATGAGAGGAAATAGGGGTTTTTGTCACTTTTCTATGTTGGTGCATGTTTCATGACTATCACCACTTTAATAACTTATGTTTTAAAGGCACCAAAATAAATGACTTCCAAAAATACCCTTACTTTACTCTTTATTATTATTATTATTATTATTTTTTTTTTACTTTTTTTTTTTTTTTTGATTTTATTCTTTCATCTTCTTCATAGAGGTCTATTAAACAGACCTCCAATGGAAGTCGAAATTGAACAAAGCCCTTAAATGCATAATGTATGTCCAAGTCCGTCCAATCATACAGGGTAGGTATGAGCTCAAGCCCTAATTAAATATGACAGGTCGGGTTGGGCACACTTGTACCGAAATTGGTTGATGTAGTGAAAGGGAAAAATTCACATGTTTATTAATTATAGATGTTTGTAACGTATTGACTCAACCAATTTTAGATGGAAATTGGTCAATTTTTAATATGACATTAATTGTAGATGGATTCAGAATTATTGTCAATTTTTAAATTGGTTGACTCAACCAATTATAGAATTTTTTTTAATAAAAATTCACATGTTTATTAATATGACAGCTACATTTACGGAAATTGGTTGGACTGGATTGGATTGTAGTAATGTCAATCAATTGTAGATGGATTCAGAACAAAATCTTTATTACAAGGTCAATTTTTGAGACTTTTAAAGCTCAATTATTCAGCTACAATTAATTTTTATTTCTTTATGTTATCTACTCGAAAGTCAAGTCAACTCAAAGTTGATGGCCGTAGGCCCCAGCCCGTGTATGTCCCATACTCTCATGGCATAAAGTTGTAGTCTTCTGTGGAAAAATAAATGGAAACTGTGTTCTGAAATGTTGAATACGACATACCAAATTGACTAGTTGACTGACTTTATTAGATTTTTAAAGGCCTGTATATATTGACTTGGAAGTCAAGTCGGCCCACTACAATTTTAAAGCTTTTAAAGCCCGCGTAATTAAATTGTTTATCTTTAAATCCATACAAAATCAAATTTGGACGAAGAAGTGAAGAACCCTAAATTATACAAATTGTGGACATTTAAAAAAAAAATGGATAAACTTTTAATAGTTTTCTAACCTTCCAATGGTTGTGATGATAAGCTTATAATCATTTTCTAACATTCCATTAATCTTTCCATATAATTTCAATTTAGTTTTTACAGTTTGTTTTGGGTTTTTCACCGTGAACAACTTGGAACCAAACAATTTCAATTTCATTAATAACCTAATCAAAATCCCAACTACCTTAATTAACCCAACCATAAATTTTATCACAACCCAGTGAAATCAAAGTCTTCGTGTATGTATACATAGATATAAATAATATCTAATATCCCAGAAAATAGAAAACACAAAACTATTCCACAATAAAAAATAAAAAATAAAAAATAAAATAAAATAGAATAAAATAAAATTCTTTTTTGGTTTACAATCGCATTTTATAGAGCACAAGAAAAACCATTAAATTTATAGTCATCCAAATTAAATTGCATGACAAAGAAAAAAAAAATGTGAAAAGTTTGTTTGATTTATGATTCTTCATCAAAATTTGATTTTATGTAGGTTTGAATATAAGAAATTAATTATAAAATGGTTATTAATATTTAAGGTTAATCAGCTTACAAAGAGTAAATTTTTAAATTTCAATTTTTTTTATAATAAGTGTGAAAATAACTATTTTTAGTAGCAATAGAACAACCCTTTTTTTTTCTTTTTTTTTTTCTTTTTTTGAATTGGACGATTAATCATGGATTCGGCCAATCAATGTAATTCCTTGTCAAAGAGCCAAAGAGGTGATTCAGCTAAACGCTAAAGTGCACCATGCGTCCCATCACAATCGCACTACATGGCATAGTTTTTTTCCCTCACGTTGTACTGTTGTAGTGGCCCACCTCTATGCAATGAAGCAATTAATAAGATGTTACATAATTACAGAGAACTTTTTTTCTTTTATTTTTTTACCAAGTTTTCATTCAAATTCATTATAGGAATCATGAGAAGGGAAAACTCATCAAAATACAATTTTTAAAATGATACCAACTGCATGCGCCCATAGCTTTTATTTTTTCTCTATTGATCTTTCATTTCATCAGGATATAGAGGCAAGCTTCGACAAGTACATTGTTCATCCTTGTGTATTTATTGTAAGGACTCGATTTATATAATTTTCTAATTATGTTTGTTAGTTTTTGGTTTGCATTAACTTTATTCCGTGTCAAAATCCCCTTTGCTTCTAATTCTTAGTTGCTTAGGAATATTGGTTCTTACTTGAACTTAAGTGGCTTGTTTAGCAACTTCGATTTGTAGACTTATGCCCCGTTTGATTTTTTGTCTGAAATCTGAACAGTGCTCAATGTTACTGAATATTGAATAGTGACCGAAAACTGAAAACTGAAAAACATGTTTGTTTATTTTTCACTGAAAATTGAATATAAGTGATAAGTGGAGGAAAAAAAAATGAAATTGAATCTCTCGTCTTTATGGCATTACTGGTGGGGAACGGTTTTATTTTATATAATTTTTTAGTTTAACATTTTTTTTTGTTATAGATCGCCAATCTTTGTATGATTTTTATTTTTTATTTTTGATAATTTTTTTTATTTTAAAAGTTGAAAAAAAAAAAAAAAAAGATGACCACTTTATTTTATGTGTAAATTTTGTTAATAAGAATGAATTTGTTATTTTTTATTTATTAGAAAATAAATTGTCATATTTTTTCAATGAGTTTTATGTTTTTTTTTTTTTCTCAAGTAAAAGTCATTCAAAGTCTGTGATGAGAATAGAAGAGAAATTGTAAGGTTTGATATAACTAAAACTCATTAAATGTTATTGACATTTTAAAGTAATTGTCATTAAAAGACATTGATATTTTGAATCAAAAAATATATATACAACCGGGAAAATACCTCCAAACTTTTATAGACTTCTAAAAGTTATGATTGAATATCCTATGATTTTTATAGACTTTTTAAAAGTCATTAAAAGACTATATTGAATTCACCTAAACTTTTTAATTCCATAAAAGTTTTGAAGAGTTTATTTTGAATACACCCCCTTAGACTAGATTATCTTGTGGAATTATTACATCGTGATTGTATGGAAGATGTGGATATATTACATTGTGATTGTCTTTGAATTTGTCAAACTTGGGAAAGAAGGTGTGAATATACATTTTCCTTGAAGTTTCTGAGTCGAAGAAAATTGCCCCACAAAAAGAAAAAACATGTGGGGCTACTGCTCTTGAATAGAACAAGTGCTTCTTTTCACGCCAACGAAATTTGTCTACTTAATCCACAGTAAAAGACGATGGAGGCAAGTGCTTCGTGTGATTAGTTTTGTTACTTCCCAAAATCATCTTCAATTAAAAATGTATTCTCTCTCACTCTCAATGTCCATTTGTTCTAGTATAATCCTCCTCTTCCTTCTCTCGCCTTACTCAGAATCCAAAACCAACTATGGTGTTAACCAGATTGCTTATGAATTCTGGTCTAATCCTACTCTTCCTTCTCTCACAAATATTACTTATAAATTCTGTCCACCAACAACATGCGGCGGAAAAGGCCCAGAAATCAGATTTCCCTTCAGACTCAAAACTCAACCAGTCTTTTGTGGTCTTGAAGGTTTTGAATTATCATGCTCCAATAAAAACACACTCTTGCATCTTCCTTCTTTCAACAGCAGTACTAATGATTTCTATGTGCAAGAAATTTCTTATCGTCACAACAGTATTGCCATTACTGATCCTAATGAAACCACATGCCCAGTACTAAAAACTATTTTCTCTCTAAACCACACAAGCTTTGAATCTCCTTTTTTTAAAAACGTGAATGATAATTGGGAGTTCGCTACATTGAACTGCACTGGAAAGATTGAACAGAGCAGCAGCTGGCTTGACGAAGTAGGGCCGATTGATTGTATAAGTGACGATAAAAATTTTGTTTATGTAATTAGTGCTTCTACGAAAATGGAAGAACTGCCTCCAAATTGCAGCATATTATCTCGATCAACATCAATTTCAGGTCTCACAAACACTTTCTGGGATTTTTTTGAAACTCGAAGGATGGTGATGGCATGGGAAGCTCTCGATGGATGCCATAGCTGTGAAAAATCTGGAAATTTTTGTGGGTTCAACTTTACAAACAATATAACCATCTCTGTCAAAAACAAAGGTAACATCATCAGTTTTTATTTGAATTGATTATCAGTACAAAACTGTTATGTGTTTGCATATAAAATTGTTAGGATGATCGAATATATTTTTCATCAGAAAAGAAAAACATTACAGTTTTTATTTATTTATTAATTTTTTTAAAAAATCAAATCAAATCAAATCTCCAAGGAGACCGTTATACATGGAGCATTACAATTTGAAAATGTTTTTATGCATACTTCAAGCATTCTTTGTATTACTGGTAATGAAAGTAGACAATGCTTTAAACCGACTTCGTCTTTCTCCTCTGTTGCAGATCCTCTTCCTGTAATAATAGGCACAAGTATTGGAGGCACAATCTTCTTTACTTTGGTAATACTCCTTATATACAAATCAATAAAGTCTGACAAGGAAAAAGAAGTTCAACAAAGAGTAGAGAAGTTCCTGGAAGACTACAAGACCCACAATCCAACAAGATACACTTACAGTGATATTAAGAAAATAACCGGCAAATTTAAGCACAAACTCGGTCAAGGAGGCTATGGAAGTGTGTATAAAGGAAAACTTTCCAATGGAATTCCTGTTGCTGTCAAGATTTTGGAACATTCAAAAGCTAATGGAGAAGATTTCATCAATGAAGTTGCTATTATAAGTAGAATACATCATTTTAATGTTGTTCGCCTTCTGGGATTCTGCTCAGAAGGGAGTCGACGTGCAATAATTTATGAGTTCATGCTAAATGGATCTCTTGAAAAAGTCATCTTCTCAAAGATGCACGAATCAGATCATCGACTTTTGAGTTGGGAGAAGTTGCGAAAGATTGCATTTGGTGTTGCCCGTGGAATAGAGTACTTGCACCAAGGATGCAAAAAAAGAATCCTTCATTTTGACATCAAGCCTCACAACATTTTACTAGACCATAATTTCCAACCAAAGATTTCAGATTTTGGGCTTGCCAAGCTATGCTCAAAGGAGATAAGTATTGTATCAATGACAGCTGCTAGAGGAACTGTTGGCTATATTGCACCAGAGCTATTCTCTAGAAATTTCGGAGAGGTTTCTTACAAGGCTGATGTTTTCAGTTATGGAATGATGTTGTTAGAGATGGTTGGATGTAGAAAGAACATTGATCATACAATTGAAAATCAGAGCCAAGTTTATTTTCCCGAGTGGGTTTACAATAGAGTGAACCAAGGAAGAGAGATCAGTTTAGAAATTGAGGAAGATGGAGATGAGGAAATTGCTAAGAAGCTAGCAATTGTGGGACTGTGGTGCATTCAATGGAATCCAACAGACAGGCCTTCCATGACAATGGTGATGCAAATGCTTGAAGGTGACTTACAAAGCCTGGAGATGCCTCCGAAGCCCTTTATATCTTCGGATGTTGAAATGGTTGAAAATTCTTAGATTTTAAAGAAATTGTTGTATGTTCAAATATTGGATGTATTTATAAAGTCAATTCATTATATGCTTCTTCTGCTAAAGGAATCGAATTAAGCATTGGTATTAGTTAGTTAGTTAGGTAGTTAGTTAGTTAGTTTTTTTTTTTTTTTTTTTTTTTTCTTTCCTTCCTTCCTTCCTCCTAAAAGTGCTTTTCTAAATCTTGTTAGAGATAAGCACATATGAACTAAAAAATGTGAGATAAATCTCAGTCAAAAATCCCTGTATCACGCAAACAAAAGCTATTGAAGCTTTAATGGTCAGCTGCTGTGAAATGGTTACTAAAGCAATAAAAGTGGTTACCAGAGCCGTGAGAATGGTTACCAAAACCGTAAAATTAAAGTGGTTATCAAATAAGTGAAGGTAGCATATTATGTTTTCAAATGAGTATATATTATATAAGTAAACTCATGTAATTGTTTCAAGATGTTTATAAGAGGGGTGAATTCATAAAGAGCCAAAAAAATTATGGGTTTACTAATTTTAACCACCAACTTAAAGTTTATTGTTTCATCACTTTTGACCACTTTTGGATAAAATTAACCCTAAATTGAGATTAAACCAAAAAAAAAAAAAAAGGAAAAAAAAAGGTTGAATTAAAAAAGCTTTTGTTTTGTTAGGGTTTTTACGAGCAACAAATAGAGAAAGAGAGAGAGAGAAAGGAAGAGAAAAAGAGAGAGATTGTGCCTTCGGTGCTACTGCTGCTGCCCTCGTTCGTCAAATCCGCCGCTCTTGCTGTCAACGCCGTTGCCCTAGCTCTTCAACAGTCTGTACAGCTATCGTGCTTTTGATTTTTCTATTGCCTATCAACGTCGCGCCTTCATCGTCCTTCTAGTCTACCCATTTTTCTCCCGTCTGCGACGCACCTCCTTGAAACTACAATTGGCGGAGCCTCCCATTTTCAATCTTGTGGTGAGTTAATTGGCATTCATGCTATAACAATTAATTTTTTCAAAAATAGTGTTTCTTAAAAATAAAAAAAAATTGATGCCTGTTGATACTAAAAGATTTAGTAATTTTAGTTCATATTCACTATTAATATAGTATTGGCATGTAAGTTTGATAAATGTATACTTTGACTTTAAAGTCTAGAGCACAAATTGTTCTTATAGAGTAAAGAATTTGTAATTTGTACTTTTTCTGACTGGAGCCAAAAATAAACGGAAAAAAAGAATCTATATGTGTGCCATAATTTCAAGTAAATAATTCTTCTTTGTTTGTCCTGGGTGGAATTGGAGTACAAATTGTGCTTAAAAAGTAGTTGTTAATGAAATATGAAATGTTTGTTCAAAGTTTGATTCGCGAAAAAATTATAAGTTACTCTTTTGATACGGTTGGACATGGTGTAACCTTTATTCATTGACATGTAACGTTGTATCTTGCTTTTTATTGGCATGCAACTTTTTTTTTTTTTGAACGACAATTTTATTGATAAAAGCCAACGGAGGCTGAAAGCAAGGAACAAAACGGGACAGACCACACGGCCCGAGCAAGGACCCAAAAGCAAGCAACAACATGCAACACAAACCCACCACTAAACACTGCCCAACTAGCCAAAACAAACACAAACAACCAAGAGAAAACACAACACAAATGACAGAGGCACACTTAAAGAACCTGAAAATACAATAACAACAATAAGCCTTCGCCAAAAAAAACCCCAAAAACAAAAACAAGGAGTCAAGCACATCACTCCGTAGACTTGTGTTTGAGCACCAATCTTCTCACCAAATCCCGAAACCTATTATTGTTCACCTCCTCCCTACCGGCGATAATCTCTAACAACTCCTTTTTTTTTACCGTATAAGTTTAATCCCAAAGTCATACCCTTTTCAAGAACCTTAACGACTTCGTCCTCAAGATTCCATGCCACAATGTTAATACGCTCAGTATTCTGCTGCTTCATTTTATCACAAGCCTTGGAACTCCTTAGAATCATGTTGTGCCTTTTTATCGAAACACTACTTTTCTGCCCTCATCTATTTTCTGAGACATCATCTAAATTGGAAATGTGCTTGGTTCTATCAGTCTGAAAAAGGCCTAGAGGACAACCCAAAACAACCTTTGTACCAACTGGGGCACTGACCATAACATTTGAAGAAATTTCAGACAATGGGCCTTCAATGACCACTTCATCCATTAGCTTCACCTTAGATGGGCCTTTACCCCTTAACTTCTCCTTTTGGCCCAAATCAACTTCGAAAGACTTCTCTGAAATTGAATCATCATTCTTAAAGAAGAGAGAATTCGAATTCAAAACCAAGCTTGAGTCTTTGGCAGACAATAGAAAGTAGGAAGCATCCCTATGTCGTGACCCACACCTCTTCCCTCTATGCTCAACTTTCTCTGCCACTTTTTCAAAATTTAGCTTAATAGGGATGGGGCTTGCTGCCACCACATCTGTCTCATAGCTATCCATTTGTAAAGCCTTGTCTCCATCATCTGTCACTTTCGTTTCTTTTTCACAGTGTTCTACGACAGTGAGAGTACACACACCCCCACCATCAAAACTTGAGGCTTCCTTAACCAGAAATAGGTCTTTCCCATTTCTACCACCTGCCAGAATCGTTCCCAGAATTTTCTCCAGCCAACAACTATCAATCGAAGATAGCTCCTCTGAAATCTTGACAACAAAACACTTTCCTCCTATCACAGCCTTAATCTGATTAAGACAATGCCACTTTTGAGGAACTAGCATTAACACCCTTCCTTTTTCTAGACGACCTCTATTTTGGGTGTCCTCTTCTACATAGATTGGTTCACCAATTTTCCAGCCCAACCTCATGAAGAAACTCAAGTTCCAACACGGTAAAGGAACACCCCCCCCAACATCTGATCCATACCAACCTGGATTTCGGAATGAACTCATCGGACCACTCATTCATGGAGACAAAATAATCCTCCCACAAATACCTCCTACTCACGAAACTATCATTGTCTTGAACTGAACCAAAGCACCAAAGAATATATTTTTCCCTAAATAAGACGATTGAAACGAGAACCCATTCGACCACAAACGAGAGTTCACATGGTTACATCTAAAAAAAAAAAATGAGGACTCCTATGGTACACCTAGACAGCCATGATTCCTCTTTGTCTACCATATCCATGACATGGATAATCCTTCATCTAAAACCTTCAAGCACTCCCCATTGCCTCTGTTCTGATGCTCATTTACCACTTTCACATATGTCAACTTCCTTTGTTGTCCTTTCTTAGAATCGAAAACCTTACCAACCACCTTACATACCTCTCCGTCCACCATTCTTGAGCCACTCTGTCTTAACACCACAGACCTTCGATTTTTCCACCCAAAAGCAGCCATCTTCGAAACTATAGACCACTAACGGATTTGTCTTTCGTTCACCATTTTTGCCACCATGTTGGCTTCCACCCATATTCCAAACCTCACAAAAGCAAAGCTACTCTTTCTATGGCTGAATCTTTTGGAGAGAAACACATCTCTCACTCTACCAAAAACCTTGAAAAAACGCCACAAAATCCACCTTCGGATTCAGATTGTCGATGAATATAGAGAACTAACCGTCCTGGAAATCCTTTCGCAAAAACCTGCCATTGATTGCAAACTGACTCCCTTCACGACCAAGGGAGTTAGTCTCTCTCTCACTTGAAAACTCACGCACTCTCATTTTTAGAGTGATCAGGTAATCAAGAAAGCAGTTTATTGGCATGTAACTTCACTGTCATATAACTTGTTTAGTACTGATTTCACTGTCATATAACTTGCTTTGTACTGGAAAGTAACTTCACTGTCATATAACTCGCTTTGTACATGCATGTAACTTGTTTGTAGACGGCATGTAACTTTGACACTAATGTGTTTTTTTATATGATTTTGTTGATGGACAATTTGAATTAGGAGGATTTTCTGATAAAACCGAGGAATTATTGGATCAAAAAAGCCACCATAAAGGTATATTGCAATTTGAATGGCCTCTCAAATATTGTAAAGGTTCTTCAGAGAGTTGGAGAATTAGATGCCTTCCGGAAGACATGTTTTGGGCACATATTTTCTATTCCTAAAGATTTGACTTTTTCTACGGGCTTAATTCATAACTTGTTGTTGAGGGAAATACATGTAGCTATGTGACTGGAGACAATAAGTTTCACTTCTCAATTGGTGGTAAAAGGGTGAAATTCACACAAAGGGAGTTTTGTTTCGTCACTAGACTACAGTTTGGGGTGATGTCTGACTTATTCTTGAAACCGTATGCTTCTATTCCGAATGGGATCCATGTTAGGTATTTAAAAAAAAAAAAAAAAAAAAAAGAATATACGACTAAGACACGTCTGGGCAAAATTTCAAGTCGGACAATTTCAAAGACCAAAGGATGCTACTAATGTTAAAAAAAGCAAGTACATTGAACATTACTAATGTTTTTACGACTTTCTTGCAGTTGTTGGTTCCTTGTGTGGTTAGGGATCCAGATGGACATTTGATCTTATGTCTCGTTGATTTACTTAAACGAAATGTTGTCATTTATGATCCATTACACCAGACAGCGAACCTTGCCAAACATAGGAAGTAATACTTTTGCATTTCATTCCAGTTATTTTACAATATTCCAGATATTTTCAGCAGAAAGGCATATCACCCAATGTGATAATTATTCGTATTGAACAATCGATTCCAAAGAAGTTACCAGCACAACTAGACACTGATAGTTGTGGTGTCTTCACTTGTCAATACGTGGACATATTGATGCGTCATCGTTGTTTTGGGGATGGGGAACCAAAAACGTCATCGGCCTGGCACGTTTATGGGTCGTGCTAGGCCCAGCCTGAACGAGGGTCATGCTGGTTGGGCTTGGCCTGCCAGGCATGGCCTAATTTGACACCACTAATTTGTCCTAAGGAAGACACAAAATGCTCTAGTGCTTCTTTATGTGGTAGGACAGCTGACCCAATTGGCATCATTGAAGTAGCGTTAGGTCATAGATTTGTGTTGGCTTAATTCCATATCAAAACTCTCTTTCTTTGTAATGTCTAGTTGCTTAGGTGGTTCATGGTTTAAATGAGCTTCAAAGAAGAAAAGCAACCTCTCATGCAAAGTTTTTCTTCAAGAGGAAATGTGCTAATTTGGATGCTAAGGTATCGAGATTCTTCTTCCTCTTGCAAGGCGTAAGCGCACACACACACATTGCATACATTTGTGTCCCTACATCATTGCGCTTAATTGGTATAACACACTCACACACATAATGTTGTATGCACATAAATTACACTTAATTTGACAACTTTTGTAAAATTGCATGTTCTAGGACTATATCTAGGAAATGGCATATATGTGTGTTCTTGTGTTTGTTTTTTTGAATTATATCGGACTTGAATTTGGTCTTATATTACTCCCTATTGAGTTCCGGTCGTTTCTGTTACTCATCCATTAGTTTTCAAGTTCCGAGTAGGATGTTACGATACTTTACATTATCTTACAATGCATTGTCTTCATCTTCGTGTATCGAGTCGAATTCATAATCTTTTGTCAAAGTTTTGTAGTCGTCTTTGTGCGTGAGGGAGTCATGATTCGTAATTCAAAAACGGATTCGAATTCGGAGTTCGGAGGCAGGAAACGGTCGAAGAAAGCTAGAGAAGCGTGAGGGAGGCAAAGAATGGCCAAATGGCCATTCGAACAGACCTTTATTGGAGGCCTGTTCCATCTCCATTAATGAAGGACCAATTGGTCCTCCATCAATGGAGGTTTTTGAAAGAAAAAAAAAACGACAAAAAAAAAAAAAGTAATTAAAGAAACTTAGGGTTTTGTCCATTTGTGCTATTTAAACTCAAATTATTAATCTAGTCACTATGGAATTAGTGCTATTTAAACCTATTTCCACTTTGTTACCTCCGCCCCAACCCTGTTTAAAAAAGACGTTCATTCAGCCTAACAATATCTCATGTTCGAGTCGCCACCACCGTATATTATTAAAAAATGAATAAAAAATATTCATATTAAACACATAAAACTATGGATTCGAATTATTTATTTATGAAACACACGTTTAAAGCACATCATAAAAATAATAAAACTATTAATTTATTTGTTTATGGACACGGAACAAAATCTTTATTCATTTTTGTAAACTTTTCAAACTCAATTATTCAGTTTTACCATTAATTTGTTTGTTTGTTGACTCAAGTTGCCCACCATACATTTCTTAGGTTTGTCAAAAACCAGTAGGCCCAATAAGACACAAGTGGAAGATGTGTCTCTAAACGCCTGAATGTTGAATGTGACGTTCCAAATTGAGCATTTGACTAACTTTGTTTTTTCTTATTATCTTTTTCCAATAAATTATTATTATTATTATTATTATTATTATTATTATATTAACATAACTAAAGTTTTTTATTCAACAAGAAAATATTATTTAATAGACGCGGTGACACAACGTGAAACAATAAAGGAATAAGATCAACGTATGTATTTCAAGATAAACTGGAATCCACGAAAAGAGAAAACTCTTAAGAGAAAATATGAATTCTATTAGATAAAAAATTGATTTGCCTTTTAGCTTACAAGCCTATTTAAAATAAACAAAACCCTAATCCTTGTTGAGCAAGGCAACAAGCCAAATTTAGGGAAAATTACAAAAAATAGCAAAATTGAGATAATAGAGGAAACAAATAATATAAAGGTCCTAAATCAAGGCAGAATTGACGGTTCTAACTTTTAAAACTCAAATTATTACCAAAACAAAAGTTTCATAAAATAGCAAAAACGGCAATTACATGACTTCAATGATGGAATTTGACCGAAAAAGTTTGTGCCTCACCAACGTAATTATTAATCGTCGTTTCGCTTTAACCGTGAAAGTCTCAGGTCATTCCGACTCCATCGCCAGAATTCATTTATGCTTGAATTTCTGTCGGTCCATCAAAGCCATGAAGGACTCCGCCACATGTTCTACATCACGCGGGTTATCCACAAATGAGTTGGTATTTGAGACCATATAAAGGTGCAAGATATGACATTCCAAATTTTCGTTGAGGCAGGCAACCTACAGATCCTCGAGAAATGTTCAATCAAGCACACTCTTTTCTCTGAAACATTATTGAACTCCCTTTTGGGGTATGGAAGAAAAGGTAGAAAATTTTAAAGACCATGCCTAATTTTTTATTTAACAAGCAAGTGAAAATAGTCATTGCAATCATGACACTATATAATTACATAAAGATACATGCTTAGCATGATCGTCATTTTGAGGAGAGCAAGAATTATTAGGATGAGGAAACAGAAGAGGAAATGGACACTGAGGAAGAAAGTCATGAGACCAATGGTCCTGGAGCCTAAGAAATTGAAATATTAAGAAATAAGATAACTGCTAGTAGGGATGACAATGGGTCGGGTTCGGGTCGGGTCCTACTGGACCCGGACCTAGACCCAGACCCAGACCCATGAAAAATTTCGGGTTTGGGTTCGGGTCTTAGGAAGACCCAGACCCAACCGAAGACCCATGAAAATTCGTGGGGTCTGGGTCTGGACCCGCGGACCCGTGGACCCGTGGACCCACGATCCAAAAAAAAAAACAATAAAATACTAAATATATATATACTTAAATATATAAATAACTAAATAAAAAAAATTAATAAATAGAGGACATAAAAAAGGAAATATTATTATTTGCATTCAATTTCAATTTCAAAATCTTCAATTTTTTTTTTAATTTTTTTTAACTCACTCATTATTCGGGTCTACGGGTCCAGGTCCGGGTCCGGGTCTATGGACCCAGACCCAGACCCAGACCCGACCCGGACCCGAATCGGGTCTAATATTTTGGACCTAGACCCGACCCACGCGGGTCAGGTCCGGGTCGGGTTTCGCGGGTTTGGGTCTAATTGCCATAATGCCATCCCTAACTTCTAGACTGCTAGTTTAATGAGAGATTGATGTTTATCATTTTAAATTTTTACTCTTCATGCATTTAATTGTAATACAATACTTTGTTATTTTTCATTTTACTTTTTATATATTGAGTTCGAAAAATTAAAAATCGTGTAAAAAAAATTAAAAGGGAATATATGAAGAAATAAAAATGATAATAAAAAAAAATTATAAAAAAAAAAAAAAAAACTAGAAAAGGAGAGAAAGAGGAAAAAAAATATTTTAAAAAGGTGGAAAAATAAAAGAAAGAAAAAGGAAAAAATAAAAAAAGTAAAAAGATTGATAAAAGAAAAAATATAAAAGCCGGAAAAAATATATATATTTAAAAAAACTAGAAAAAATAAAAAAGAGTGAAAAAGGAAAAAATAAAAAAGCTGGACAAAAAAAAAGTGAGATAAAGGGAAAAATAAAACAAAAGCAACAAAAATAAGTAGGAAATGAAATACTTGAATGATAAAAAGTTTACCAAACACTTTTTACTTATTTATTTTTTTCGTAGGTTGATTATATATAAAATTAATTACAAAACACCTATCAACTTATCTTTAAAGCTGGTTATTTTATAAATTAAACCAAAAGCCGATTACAATCTCAAACATAACCAAATTTATTTGTAGACTCAGAATAAAATATTTATTCATTTTTGTAGACTTTTCAAACTCAATTATTCGGTTACCACTTACCATTAATTTGTTTGTTTGTTTGTTTATAAGGCCCAGTAAGACCCAACTAACAAGTGGAAGATGTGTGAATCGTGTGTCCCTAGACTCCTGAATGTGACATTTCAAATTGAGAAGTTGACTGACTTTGTTTTTTTTTTTTTTTTTTTTGGGATTATCTAATCTATGCTGAAATAAGAAAAGTAGTATAAAGTATGTTTCAACCATCTAATCAACTAATAAAATGTTATATAATAACAGACAACTTTCATTTTAAATTCATATCAGGAATCATGAGAAAGGAAGAATCATCAAATTTCTTAGCTTTTCTTTTTTCTTTGTTCATCTTTCTCTTCGTTAGAGATGTACAGGCAAGAAAACTTCAACAAATACAGTGTTCTACTTCTTCATGTGGAGACATCAAAAACATAAGCTACCCCTTTCGGCTTAAAGGCGATCCACCTGGATGTGGTAATCCCAGATTTGAACTTTCCTGCAGCCAGAGCAACAAAACCATCCTGGAATTCCATTCAGGGAAATACTATGTCAAGAGAATTTCCTATGATGATCGTATAATCACGGTTGCTGATGTCGACTTAGCCACACCCACATTCCTTTTCTAAAATAAAAAAAAATAAAAAATAGTGTAATTTTATTTAATTAAATCAAAATTTTAAAAAGTGAAACATAAATAGATCAATAGGGGTGTGCTAATAGCACACTCTTTTCTTAAATTGATTATTTATAAAAGTAATTTATAAAATACCGATCGATTATTTTTTAAGTTAAGTTAAAAGTAGATTATTTCTTAAATAAAACAATCTCAAAAATGAACTAATTTATTTGTAGATGGACTCTGAATAAAATCTTTATTCATTTTTGTAGACTTTTCAAACTCAATTATTCGGTTATCAATTTATCATTAATTTGTTTGTTTGTTTGTTTGTTTGTTGACTCAAGTCAAGTTGTTTATAGGCCCAGTAACAACTCACAAGTGGAAGATGTGTGAATCGTGTGTCCCTAATTCTAAACGCGTGAATGTGACATTTTAAATTGAGTTGATTGACTTTGTTTTTTTTTTTTTTTTTTTTTTGGGATTATCTAATCTATGCTCAAATAAGAAAAGTACTATAAAGTATGTTTCAACGATCTAATCAACTAACAGAGAACTTTCATTTTAAATTCATATCAGGAATCATGAGAAAGGAAGAATCATCAAATTTCTTAGCTTTTCTTTTTTCTTTGTTCATCTTTCTCTTCGTTAGAGATGTACAGGCAAGAAAACTTCAACAAATACAGTGTTCTGCTTCTTCATGTGGAAACATCAAAAACATAAGCCACCCTTTTCGGCTTAAAAGCGATCCACCTGGATGTGGTGATTCCAGATTTGAACTTTCCTGCCAGAGCAACAAAACCCTTTTCCTGGAACTCCTTTCAGGGAAGTACTATGTCAACAATATTTCCTATGATGATCAAATAATCAAGGTTGTTGATGTCAAATTAGCCGATGGAAGCTGTGGCCTTCCGCAACAATCTCTATCGAGTTACAAAATATATCGTGATTATAAGGATTATCGTTATGATATAATTGATAGTTATTACAATAACGATGACTTTACAAATGCAAATTTTGTGAGGTGCTCTAGTAAGATCAGTGATCCCACCTATAGAAGACTTCCTTGTTTGAATATTGGAAATCAGTCATACGTTTATGTTATTTATCATGGCAACAACACGGTATATGGTCTTCTGGAGTCATGTTCGTTCATTTCAACGGTTCCGATACGTAACGCATCTGGGGATTATAATCCTTCATACGAAACCATCCAGAAGTTGCTGCAGTCAGGTTTTGATCTTATGTGGTGCGAGGATTGCAGAGGTAAGTAAGAGCTTATATATCTTATCATTCTGCATATGCTTTGAGTGTCAAATTGAGTTTGTTGATTGGTTCATATTTTCTGCAATATATGCTTAATATTATTGTTACCATATATCCGTACACTGCCTTAATATTAATTTATGTTTCTTATCCAATTCCAGGTATGCCGACTTACTTAATATTATTACTATTGATACTATCACTCCTAGCAAGTTATCTGTTGCGTTTCATGTGCTCCCTGCTGGAACTCTTCTTACTCCTGGTCTCGTTTTATCTCTCCCGACCATTTATGTTTATGGCGTTTCCCGCTTTTCAACAGTTATCTGTTGATTTACGTATTGTCGTTCCCTCTTTCATTGCCGAGTTTGCAGTAATTCTTATAGCAAGGCTTATTCTTGTTATAATTTTAGTTGTGTTTCTTATACACAAATATAAAAAAACCAAGATAACAGTTGATAACGTGGAGAAATTTCTATACAATCAGCAATCCTGGATGCCTAAAAGATACTCTTTCATTGAGATCATTGCAATAACTAATCACTTCGGAGACAAATTAGGACAAGGTGGCTTTGGATCAGTTTATAAAGGACAACTTCTTAATGGCACCTTAGTTGCTGTTAAGGTGCTTGCAAACTCCAAGTTCAGTGGGGAAGAATTCATCAACGAAGTCTCTACGATTGGTAGAATTCACCATAACAA
Organism: Acer campestre; assembly: GCA_954870605.1. Taxonomy (NCBI): domain Eukaryota; kingdom Viridiplantae; phylum Streptophyta; class Magnoliopsida; order Sapindales; family Sapindaceae; genus Acer; species Acer campestre. The sequence goes on from OX940801.1 coordinate 42,841,495, forward strand.
TGTAGTGCGATTATTAGGATTCTGTTCTGAGGGATCGAAACGTTCACTTGTGTATGAGTATATGCCTAATGGATCTCTTGATAGGCATATCTTCTCCAAGAAAGGTAATGATCAAGCATTCAGATGGGAGAAATTTCACAAAATTGCTTTAGGAACCGCTCGTGGTATCGAGTACCTCCACAACGGATGTGATGTATGCATTCTTCATTTTGACATCAAGCCTCACAATATCTTGCTAGACCACAATTTCATCCCAAAAGTTGCAGATTTCGGTCTTGCAAAATTTCACCCCAAGGAAAATGATTTCATATGCATGAGTGCCACAAGAGGAACGATTGGATACATAGCTCCAGAGTTGATTTCAAGAAATTTCGGCATAGTTTCTTGCAAGTCGGATGTTTACAGTTTTGGGATGTTGTTGTTGGAAATGGCAGGAGGAAGACGGAATTCTTTTGCAAAGGCGACTCGTTCAAGCAAAGCGTACTTTCCTTCATGGGTATATGATCAAATGATTAAAGGAGGAGATTTAGAGCTTCGAACGTGAGTGAAATTGAAGGAGTGATAGCAAGAAAGCTCTGCATAATTGGGTTATGGTGCATTCAAGTGAAGGCAACAGATCGTCCATCGATAACAAAAGTTGTAGAAATGTTGGAAGGAAGCATTGATGATCTGCAAATGCCTCCCAAGCCTTTCTTTTCTTCTTCTTCTAAACAGAGTTCTATAAGGGTGCGTTTGGTATGCGGGACGGGACAGGACAACGTGGAACAGGTTGTTCTTGTCCCATGTTTGGCGCGACCATAGTGTGGGACAGAGTGGGACAAGGTGGGACAAAAATCTCAAAAATCTGTCCCACGCTTGACCCTCGGCCAAGTTGTCCCATGCCATGGGACAAGTGTGAAAATGACTTTTATACCCTTTAAAATTTTCAAATATTACAAGCATGTCCTCACCTGAATCCATCTCTCTCCATTAATTCATCATCGAATCCCTCTCTCCACAACCCAACTTCATCTTCAACACCTTCATCACATTATCACATCTCCATCATCTCCATCCAACATCCTCAACACCTTCATCAACACACACAAAAAATTTCCAACTGGATCCAGATTTAATTAAAATATATATATTTATTTTTTTCATTTTCTCTCTTCTTCTTCATTTTCTACTGGATCAAAATTTTCTGGGTCCATTTTGTCCATTCCCTTCTCTTTCATTTTCTCTTCTTTCTTGGTTGGATTTGGAGTGGTTTTAAGTTGGATTTGCAGTTGTGTACTTGATTATTGTTTTTGTTGATGGTGATGGAGGTCGGCGACGGTTGGTTCGTCGGTGATGGAGGTCGGCGACGGTTTCTTCGTCGATGATGGAGGTAGGCGACGGTGAGTTCATCGATGATGGAGACGACGATGGAGGATGGAGGCGAAGAGAAGCAAAAAAATATATTCAGATGGCAGATCTGCCATCCATTAAAAAAAATAAAATAAAATTAAAAAAAAAAAAAAAAAAAACGAATTTAAAAACCTGTATCATCTTTTCTTTTGCTTTGATATGTTCCAGAATTTATTTATTTTTTTTAAATTTTGATTGAAAAACATGGATTATTGGATGAGATTTGTGTGTGCTTTTTTTTTTTTTTTTGTTCATTCGATTTGTTTTTCTTATTTGTGGAATTTAATTTGGTGGGGATGGTGGATGTTGGATGACTGATGTTGATTCAATTAATATTTTTCAATAACAATTTTTTTCTTTTTAATATGATATATAAATATATTTATTCAATAAAATGAAACAAATAGGGACACTTTGGTCATTTGAATCCCTTGTCCCGTCCTGTCCCAGCCATACCAAACGTATAACAGTACAGTCCACTGTTCTGTCCCAAACGTTCCAAGCATTCCAAACATAATACAGAACAATACGTCCTGTCCCGTCCCGTCCCGTCCTGTCCTGTCCCGTCCTGTCCCGTTCGCGTACCAAACGCACCCTAAGGGAGATCCAATCAGATTCTTCAACAGAATTGCTGGAGTCTGAATCAATCGAGGAATGCTCAAATGCTGATACTTATGATGTTTAGTTCCACCATCAATTGTGAACAATCAAGCTTAGATATGTTTAACCTTATTAATAAATCCAAATTCCAAGTTGTAGTATTCCTATATTATTAAAAAGCAGTGATTGTATCATTTTATTCAAGATTATATATTTTCCCATTTCACTAGAACTGCATTGAACCAGATGAAGTCCTGTTGCTGTTAATTAAATGGATTTTGTAGTGTGCAAAGCACTCTTACAGCTTTTCAAATTTGTATTTTACAGCATCCAAAGATCAAAGACTCGAATTTTATTTGATTTTACACTGATTGGTGTTGAGAATCATATTGTTAAAATATGATTGTTATATGATCGAGTTTCTTTATAGAAATTTCATTTCTTTTTAATATAAGTTTGCTTTCAAACACGTGTCATATTTATGAACTGATTTGTATTTGAGATTCAAACACAAGTGTCATAATGAAAATTTAAGACATCAAAATCTGAGTGATGATTAGATTTATTTATGGACAATACTTGGGTACTGACCGGTCAGTACTTAAGGTACTGAGCAACCAATGGGTCTTTACCACATAGTCCATTTATGAAGAATACAAGGAGATAAATGTAAAAAACTAAGAGAAAAAAGCCACGTGACAACACCCTATTGGTGGGGTCAGCACCTCGAGTACTGACCAGTCAGTACCCAAGCAATTTCCTTTATTTATTTGTAAATTTGTTTTGTTACAAAGAAATTCATCTAAAAAAATGAAAAAATGAAAAACTTTAAAAATCACCCTCTGTCTTCATTTCGTTAATGACGAAATGAATTCGGCTCCACTGTATCTTCATTTCGTTAATATTTATACCAATGATATATATATATATATAAACCACTTAAAACACAATGGATAAGAACTTAAGAAACTTCAATTTTCCGGTGGAGTTACGAAAACCTCTCGATCCGCTGCTCAATTTTTCGACTGCTAATCTTTGAGAGAAAATCATATGAAAACTCCAAGGTCGTTGTTTTTGTTGGCAACATCAATACAAACACAAGTGTTGGCCGGAGAAAGAATCACAATTTTAACACAATTTATTTTTTATTATATTTTTTTAAGAATCAAGTCTAATCATTGGATGAATCCAACTCTCATATTTGAATGTTCTAAGTTCTAACTTTTCTTTTTATATATATCATAAATAAAGAACATAATAATTAAATCCTATTTTAACACAGTTTAGACTTTAGAGGAACGTTGAACTTGTTCACTAATATTTACGTAAACTTGTTCACTAAACGAGTATAATGTTGAGATGAACGTTAACCTTGTTCAACCACGTTAAACTTGTTAATTAATGTTTACGTTAACCTGTTCAATGAACAAGTTTAAAGTTTCTCTCAACGTTAAACTTGTTCTTGAAAATTTACGTTGATTTGTTCACTGAACGAGTTTAACGTTTAAAGGAACATTAAACTTTTTCAACATACTTTGAACAAAGTATACATTGACTTGTTCAATGCATGAGTTTAACGATTAGAGGAACGTTAAACTATTTTAACCTGTTCTTGAACATATACGTTGCCTTGTTCAATGAATGAGTTTAACGTTTAGAGAAACGTTAAACTTGATCAACATACGATGAACTTGTTAATGAATGTATACGTACGTTGACTTGTTAAATTGCTATTTAAAGATGATATGCCAGTGGATGAGGAGTTAGATGATGTTATAGATGCTGTAGGTGCTGTTTAATAAAAATTATAATTGATTTTTAATGTGATTCTTTTGGTGTGTGATTTTTAATGCATGTAATTGAAGTACATTTAGCAAGCTCTTCTCAAAAGTTTAAATATCATTTACATGTAGCACAAGAATATAAGTCACTCTTAACTATAAAAATAAATAAATAAACTCACACTGGCAATAGAATGCAAAACAGGTAAAAACATCTATACTCTGTTCTTTTATTGACTGGTGTGTTCTGGGTGCATTGAACACAAGGCAAGCATTTTCGGAGTTGTGGGGAAAAAGAAAGCCAAGAGAGGAGAAGACACTCTACAAATTCATTACAAAGCTGTAGTTGGTTTGTATGATACATATTGTGCAGCAACCGTTTGCTGAAGTTGGTTTGTATGATACAAACCACCTTCTTGGGTTGTATCATAGCCAACTCAAGTCATGAAATGCATCAGTACAGTGTACAGATATTATGCCACTTGGAATTAAAATCTTACTATCATCGCCAAAGAGAAATGAAAACTCTATGCAGCGCAATTGACTTGACCTATCAACCTTTCAAGTAATCTCATTTTCACGGACAACTAGCATTCTACAAACCACTTGCATTACGTTGATGCATTGTTCTACCTTTTATATCAGTCTTCATCATGAGTAAGATCTTTCATTTGTAGAGACCATTGTTTACACGGAATTTAGAAGACTAACGTTTTTGGGAAGTTCCACAAATCGTGACAAATTTGATGCTAAAAGTATTCAAATATTACTAGTATATGGACCATAGAGAAGTAACACTGATGTTCGCTAAAATTAGAATACACTGATGTGCTAAAAGTATGCTAAAAGTCTATGCAGCATTAACAGATCAACCTTTCACGTAATCTCAGTTTCGCGGAAGGCCAACTAGCATTGCACAAACCACTTGCATTACATTAATGCATTGTTCTACCTTTTACATCAATATTCATCATGAGTAAGATCTTTCATTTGTAGAGACCATTGTTTACAAAAAATTATTAATTCATCATAATAAAATCAATCAATGTGTATATTAATTATAATAATTTTTTAAAAAAAAAAAATTCATAATTTTATACATATGTAATATGTTATTCTCAGTAATGCAATATGAACAAGTAAAATGATGGTTACAGCTCTATTAGATAATCTTGTTGAAGCAAAAATGTAGTATTTGACAATACATGTCCTTAGCAAAATTGAAATGCTTATCCAAGTTTTGGAACCAAATTTACACAAGGGAGTGGGGTGCTATTCACAATCATTGTATGATACAACATAAGTACTTATTCAGAAGATCATTCAAAGCGCAAAAATAATATCTTAAGCCTTCTTAACGAATTCGGGAAAACACCAATTTAGTTGACACAGAAAAGTTACAGTTCCATATCTTATAATTTGTTGACTCTCAGCTGAAAACTTGCATTATTAACCATGATGGTTTTTATGCAATGTAAAAAAATAAGAGATGTGTAAGGCTAAAAAAAACACCAAAATATTATCAAAACAACAACAATGTAATGGGAAGCATAATACTAATACTAAATAATCCATCATAACCGATCCGAGTTTTCACGACTCGAAAGCACCCCCCTCATTTTCTTAAGCATTATTCAAGGGTCTTTCTTAACGGTTTAAGTTTTTAGATTGAGTGGTTACTGTTTACTAAAGTGGTATTGAAAATAATTTTACCGAGAGTGCTTTGGTTTGAGTGTCACCACATGATTTTAATATTTTTGTTATGCATTTGTGTTTAGATTTGAGTCATCTAACAAGCTCATTGGTCTTGAATGTTGGAAGTACACTGCTTTGTTATTATTGTTTGGCCTTTCCTAGTTGTTACTAACAAATAATACTGAGGAATCACATGTATGCACGTAGATAATTATAAATTCTAATATAGAGATTATACAAGAATCAATTATTAAAAGTATAAATCGATTGGTACAAATTTTGTCAAACAAGAATCAATTATTGTTTGGCCAAATCATAAACAGCCCTAAAATAAAATTAAGGGATATTCAAAAATATCATTTCTCAATAACTTTGACATATGATATCCCGTCAATCTAAAAATGTACGGTAGCATGATCAGATACGGTGTTTATAATTGGATCACTTCAAAATCCATCAAATTTAGATTCAATCAAATTTAAACCACGGTTGATTGGTGGAAAAAACCTTTCATTGGTCCAAAAATTTCTCTTTTATAAACTCTGGGAGTTTTCTATATTGAGAAATCGGTGAAAAAAACCAAAATATCACGAGTTACGAGACAATTTAATAGTCGAGACAATTTACTTTCAACGATCTACAGTAATAAAAAATTAGTTTTGCAGACCTGTTTTGATTTCACCGATTTTGAACAGACCTGTTTTTATTAACTATTTAAATTTTACATAGAAATAAAAGTAATTTTATTTTTTTATTAAAAATGATTTACTTGCAAGTATTTTGATCTTCAGCTCAGATACATTGTATCTGTCAACTTCAAATAAAATAATTAATGATACATTGTACACATTATACAAGTTGTCTTAATTAATTGTTGTGTAGTATCCAAATTGTGGATGCAAAGGAGCTGTGAAACTCTTATGGACAGTGGTACACCGACCTAGATTGCGAACATAGAAATATCAGAATTTGAACTGGTACCTGGCCCGAATCAAATTGAATTATCAAATAAACAGCAGGCAGTTGTGGTAGTAATTTTATTGGAATCAATTTGCTTCTAAATCTAATTTAATCTAATCTAAACTGAATTTTGCAGGATGGAAAGATGAGTTGGCCCTTTATCTTACCGAGAGGAATACGTTTATGCAGAAGTTATGAAAGCTGAAGCTCCAACCTTATTGGATACGGTTTATGGAGCTACGGTTACCTACCTGAGATCAGCTAATATATGATTTGTCTTTAATTGTCTAATTCCAAATAATATAAAATGATATTCTTGAAGGATTTTATAAGCACATTATCTTACAATATAATATTTTTAAGCATGCCTACTTACTAACTAACGAAATTTCATTTCCATATTCATGTTAAGTTCCTAAGGAGTTGGAAAAACTTATAAGAGATTTCTTGCTGGAAACAGTAGTGCAAGGCAGGCGGGTAGTGTGTCAACTTCCTCCTTGAGGTTTAGGTAAACTAGTGTAGAAAAATAAAGGTTTATCGGGTGAATGGTTGTGGAGATATTCTTGCTGAAATTTAGTCTCTTTGGGCAAATTGCCATAAAGAGTATATGCTTCATATGAATGGTTCGAATTCATAGAATCTCTATAGATAGAAGTCATAACTCATGGATTTTTATTTCTCTAAGGAAACCTTCCCATTGCAGATTTTGTAGGATTTAAAGATAACCAACCAATGGAGTTGGGTACCTTTAGTAGACTATAAAAAAGGGAAGATTCTCAAATATGCCAAAATCCAGCAAGTTCAAAACTGTGCTTTTTTCTAGAGGAGATAAAGGAGGACAGTATGGTGTGGATCCTTGACGAATCAAGGGAATTTAAAGTTAGATCTGTGTTTCATGCTCCAACAAAAGATTCTAGTGTCCCTCTTTTTGATTCAGCCAACTTTACTAGGAAAGCCTAAACACAAATATGGTTAAAAACCCAGGTTTGGTCCATGGTACAGTAACTACAATGATAGAGAATTAGGCCTTTCATGTATATATCCTAAGCAAATGAGAGTCAGAGAGTTAAAGACCATCTATTGCTTCATTGCCCCTAGATCTCTCAGTTGTAAAGACAATCATCCTTTTAAGCTGATCTTGGCAGCAGTGCCAGGCCCAGCAATTTGTAGGAACTTTTTGGCTGAATCCTAAGGCTTTTGGAGAGGGCAAAAAAGCTATGGTCTTGAGAAAATTAGTTTTTTAAGATTTTAGTGGGGTTGATGCTCAGTCCATTTCGGGCGATTATGTTTTAGCTTTCAGGGACAGTTTTTTCTTCAATTCCTAATCAGTTTTTATAGCCTCCATTCCTATCTACCTATGGATAAAGGTCATATACCATTGATATTTATTTCTTTAAAAAAAATAATTGCATGAAAAAAATATATATATTTCATGGTAAGAATTTAATCTTTGTGCTACCATACACACAGTAATTGCAGAAAAAAAATACAGAACAGATCAATCAAAAGATACTTGTATGGGTTTACTTTCTAAACCTATTCAACTCAATCATGAGATTAAATACATGGAAAACCTTTGATATTATTCAGAAATCTAAATCAAAACATACTAAAACAAACAGTATATTATGAATTTACATCATTTAAGAAATTTTTCATGGTAAAAATTTAATCTTTGTGCTACCATACACAATAATTGCATGAAAAAAAAAAGACAGTACAGATCAATCAAAAGATACGTATGTGTTTACTTTCTAAACCTATTCAACTCAATCATGAGATAAAATACATGAAAGACCTTTGATATTGGTCAGAAATCTAAATTAAAACATCTGAAAACATACAATACATTATGAATTTACATCATTTAACATAAAACAGAAATTGTTCATGGTAAAAAATTAATCTTTGTGCCACCATACACACAATAATTGCAGGAAAAATAGAATCAGAAAAGATCAATGAAAAGATGCTTATATGTGTTTACTTTCTAAACCTATTCAACTCAATTATGAAAGTAAATGCATGGAAAACCTTTGATAGTAGTCAGAAATCTAAATTAAAAACATCCGAAAACATACAAGACATTATGATTTTACATCATTTAATATAAAACAGGAAATTTTCATTAAAAAAATTAATCTTTGTGCAACCATACACACTCACAATAATTCCAGAAAAGAAATAGAACAGATCAATCAAAAGATACTTATAAGAGTTTATTTTCTAAGCATATTCAACTCAATTATGAGATTAAATATATGGAAAACCTTTGATATTATTCAGAAATCTAAATCAAAACATTATGAATAAACATCATTTGACATAAAGTACAATTTGAGAACACAAGGTGACTGAGACTCATGTGATTTAACCATACACACGCATAATAATTGCAGAAAAAAAAAAACAGAACAGATCTGAAACAGAAGTTACAGAGCCCAAAGAAAAAGATGTCATCAACAGAGAAGAAGAAGAAAACAATCAGATATCAGAGCCTTACTATGTGATTTAAACACCATACACAAACAAAATAATTGCAGAAAAAAAAAAACCCAGAACAGATCTAAAACAGAACCCAAAGAAAAAGATGTTATCAACAGAGAAGAGGAAGAAGAAAAAAGATCAGAGATCAGAGCCTTACTATGTGATTTAACCACCATACACGCATAAGAATTGCAGAAAATAAAAACCCCAGAACATATCTGAAACAGAACCCAAAGAAAAAGATGTCAGAACAGAGAAGAAGAAGAAGAAGAAGAAGAAGAAAAATTCAGAGATGAGAGGCTTACCGGTTTCAGATCTGATATGGAATGGTGAGAACACAAGGCGACGGCGGACTGCGAACGTACTTTGGGTTAGGTTTAGGAAAACAGAGCTTTTAAACTTTTTAAAAATAGTAAAATATAAAATATAAAATCTAATCTTTTTTTTTTTTTTTTTTTGAAGGAAAATATAAAATCTAATCTAACTTGTAGGATTCTGTAATAACCGCATGAATGGGTGTGTGACGTCAACCATCTGTAATTAACACTTTAACAGTGACTTTTACGAGAAATAATTCAGTGCGATCGGGCATATACAATTCACCCAATCCTATCATGTGATTGTACATAGTAGCTACATGGCATCATATCAATGGCTAAATGTGGTCAACTGTATATCTTTCGATGACGAGAAAATTTTGTGTGGGACAGCCACACTAAGGGGCTGTTTGTTTTTTTCCCAATAAGACTTATTACCTCTTATATCTTAAATTAAGATAAATCAGTTTGTTTGTTTTTTCAACTTATATCTTTTTTTAAGATATATATGTCTTTTAGAAAAAGTAAAATTTTTTGACTTTTATCTTATTCAAAAAGTGATACAGTAGAGTTTTTTAATAAATTTCCAAAAATATCTTATAACAATTCATACATTTATGATTTTGTCCGCACATAATAAAATACTAAAAATCAATTTTCCAAAAATTCCCAATTTTGAAGAAACCCTAACACAACCTAATCAATTTTATATTTGTAATAAGTCATCTAAAATGAAAAAAACAAACATATCATAATATCTTAATTTTTAAGACTTATCCATATATCTAATAAATTAAGGTCTTATAAGACTTTAGACAAAAAAGCAAACAGCCCCTAAGTTAACGGTGAGACAAACAATGTATTTGTGACATATCATAAACCTTTAAAAAATGTTTTTGTTTAGTAAATCTTCAATTCATATCTTAATGATTTTGTTTTGTTTGACAGAAAATTTAATTAAAAATTTAATGGAAATTGTTTGGCTACTGACCCCACCAATGCGGTGTTAGCACATAGTTTTTTTTTTTCTCTTATCTTTTTTATATTTAACTCTTTGTATTTTTTATAAATAGGCCACGTGACAAAACCTCATTGGTTGGTTAGCACCTTGGGTACTGACCAGTCAGTATCCAAGCATTATCCAAATTAAATTACTTTGCGTGTTTGGTTGAAACTTTTTATAAGGCCATTTCGGGTAAGTATCACATCGTTTGGTAATACTTTCGTTTTTCTTTTCTTTTTTTGTTTTATATAATTTCATTTGGAAATAAGAAATTGATTTTAATATTTTTAGAAGCTGAAAATACTAAAAATGCAGTAGAAATAATTGAAAACAATATTTTGAAAATATATATAATATGTATATATACTAATTTTAAGAGAAAAAAAATATATGCATCATTATATTATTAATTTATTATGACAATCAACCATACACTAATGCTATACATCTCATCCATAATCCAACATTTTCAATCACAACCCATGTTGCAACTAATATGTCATTTTGTGAGTAGATACACATTATTAATGATTTATCGAACTTACTTTTTCTCCACCAATCAAATAATGACACATAGCTAAGTTTTTTAAATAATTAAAACCCTAGTATATAAAACAAACGAAAAACAATCTAGACCTATTTTCTAACATTTGATTGGTTCATCTCTTCTCTTCACAACAAAATCGGTGCCTCATACTCTCGACTCATTTTATTTCCATTTTTCGGTTCCAGAGATTTATTTTCAAAGTTAATCTTAACTCTTAATGTTGTGTTTACTAATCAGGAATTCTTCTTGGGAAAGGGAATTAAAATCCTAATTTTGAATTCATATGTTTACTAATTTTGTGAGGAATTAAGTTTCATGAACCCCATACACATATTGGGAATTAAGTTCTTGAATGAAAGGGAACTTGATTCCCCTCACTCACCCTGAGAATCAAGTTCTATTTCTGATTGAAGAAGAGGATTCATATCTTTTTACTAAAATATCCTCTCGTAATTTATATATATATAATTCTTTAAATAAATAGATGAATCTCATCTATCTATCTCTACACATGCATTTTCTCTCTTGCTATTCTTCTTTTTCTTCTCTGTTTGTTTTTTCACATTAACTCACGCAAGCACATAGATTACCATTTTTGTTTTGTTTTTGAAGTTTAAATTTATATATATATATATATATATATAAAGTATATAAAAAAAATAAAAAAAATAAACTGTATATATATAATAAAAAAAATGAACCATAAAAGTATAAAAAATAATAATAATAATATGGCAAAGATTTTATTTATTTATTTATTTATTGGTTTACATAATGTATTTTTTAATTAATGTGGCTAAAGTTTTTTTTTTTTTTTAATTAATGTGGCAAAGTTTGTTATTTTCAACATAAATCATATACTGCATATTCATATATATATATATATATACACCGTATATATGCTACCGGGAGACTTCAATTTTATTATTATTATTATTATTGCAGTTGTCTCCACAATTGAGTATCTAACGTTCAAATTTTAGTAAATACTGTAATAATAAAAAATAAAATAAAATAACTAATGTTCAAATTTTACTATATTGTTACGAGCAATATTATAAAAAATATTGTTTTCATAATAGAAAAAATATTTCAACATGTTATATGCAAAAGGGTATTTTTGTAATCAACTTTATATCATTCCGATATCTTATTTAAGTAAACAGTAGACAAGGAATAAATTTCATTTCATTTTAGATTCCTAAATTGTTTTTAAACACTGGAATGAAATTTAGTAACTCAATTCTGATTCTCCTCTATTCCCTTTCCGGTGGAACTTGATTCCGATTCCCTCCATTCCTATTAGTAAACGTGCCCTAAGTTCTTATACATCCTTTTTTTTTTTTTTTTTATCTTACTCTCAAGTTTCAACTTCATCCTTAACTTAGAAAATAATTTAGGTTATTTATTTATTTCTATTTCTTTAAATGAAAAAGGAAAAGAGTTTGAGTTTTGAAAATAAATGAATAATCTGGTGTTTGTAAATTGTTCTCTGTTGTTTTGGTTTTCTAGTTCTCAACAGATGTGGATGTAGATGCTTTCAACAAATCTAAAGACAAAATTAGCAAATTGACTTTATTATTGTAAGATATATATAAACCGATGATAAAAAATATTATAACTTACCATTTAAATATCTTCAATTTTCAAAAGATTTAAAGGAATGAGAAATTAAACTAATTTGTGGAGATGAAAATCTCATGACTCATGAGGTATAGGAAGATGAACAGATGCTGAAAGAAGGTAAAATAAGAGTGAAAAATACGGTTGTAGTCGATCGGATCTACAATTAATTCGAGTCGTCGGGGTAGGCACTGACAACATATAAAACAAGAGAAAAAGCAGAGCAGTGGTCGAACCACATAAGGGAGTGTTCCTCTAGGGGGACTCTCCGATGCTCAAGTCAGAATATTGTTTGATAAACAAAGTGAAGGAAAATAGTTGAAGATGACAAACTTTGTCGCTTGATATATCGAATCGAGCTATGAGTCAATTTGGTGGGATCGACACTAGGTATCGATGATGTGTGATGCGTCAATGCCCTGGGGTTCTTTAGATCATCGTGGGTTGATCAAAGACTAGGTCGACGCTGGGTATCGATGAGTTTGATGGATCAATGCCCATGTTGGTTCCTTGACTCAACATGGGTCGATCAACTTTGGAAGGCAACTAGATTGACCTCTGTTAGAACGTGGAATAACAATTAATGCAATGAGTGAATTACGGAGCTATGTTGTTTTCACGTGTGAGAAAACGATAAGAAGTAGGACACCCTTCTCAGAGAAGGGGGTCCATTTATTGCCCATTTATAGTGAAGGCTTGGAGCCTTCACCACTCAACCTCTTTATGTGAGAGCATGGATCTTAGGCCATTTATTGCCCGTTATGATTCGCATTGAATCTGGCAATAAAGGCACTTGATTGCTTGTCGGGCGTTGGGATCTTTGAAACATTCAACCATGATTTAAAGAGTATTAAAGGTCATCCTGCCTTTGACTACTGATAACTCTTATTTCTACACGTTGTGTAGCCCCTTACTTTCATCTTTTATGCTTGTTTCCTGGGTAAAACCGGGTATTTAATGGCTTAAATAAGTGTTTCAGGATTTTTTCCAGTGAGGGGCATTTTTGCAAAAATGTAGAAATTTTGGGGCAAAAGTGCAATTTTTGAAAGTTAGATTCTGCACCCTTGTTTGCGTTTAGGGGCCGCAGAAAAGGGCGCAAATTCTTGGCAGAGGATCACATTTTCTTAATTCTGCGGCCTAGGGCACAGAATAGGGCGCATAATTGCAAAGTTTGGGTTTGGCGAAAGCTTCCTGCAGAAGGGTCAACTTTCGGGGGTCATATCTCTCTCCTCAGAATGAATTGGGTTTCGTTATACATATGGTTGGAAAGATCCAGAAGTCTTCTTTCCAACGGTTCTTCAAGATCACAATTCCAATATTTGTGGAGGAAGTTATGCCCGTTTCCGTAACGGTGCGCGCTGCTGGAAACCCATCCGCGAGAGGCCCAATTTTCAGCCACTTTTGCAAGGGCATTCTCGTCCTTTCACCCAATTTATGCCCTAAGCCCCCTCTCCACTATATATACCCCCTTTTCTCTCAGTTTTCCAGAATCCCCAACCTCCCCCATCTCTCTCTTCCGCCCTACTTTCTCTCTCTTCCATTTTCTTCAACTTCTTCCATCTTCTCCACCAAATAAGGAGAGATCCAAGCTCCCATGGAGGTTCTTCCTCCATGGGAGCTCACCATACACCTCCACCACCCTTTTGACACTACATCCACCCATCTAGGAGTAGATTACAAGAAGAATGGAGTGGTCTTTGGACCAAAAACGAGCTAGGAAATCAAGGAGAGCTTGGAGGAGTTGTCTTCAAGGGTTGTCTCCTTTACACTCATTTCTTTTTGTATTTCTTGTTTTCCTAGATGTAATCACCAATTTGGGAATTTTGTAAACCTACACTTATTGCAATATATGTATGATTGTTCTTAATTTTCTTTGAGTTTTGTTCTACTCTTTGCTTATTCATGATTAAATCTCTTGTTGTGATATTCATGTGTGTGATGGGTCTAAATTAATGTGTCCATGGATGGGATTAGGAGTAGTGTAATTTAATTTAGGAGTAGAGTAATTTAGCATCCCATAATTGTTGATTGATTGATGGATGATCCAAAATACCATGTTTAGAATGATTTGAGTGTTGAGTATTAGCTCTAAAGAGTGGGAGAAGTTTGATTGATGCATGCACTTGCTAAATTAGACTTTGGTTCAATATTCTTGTACTTAATGGGTCTTTGTTTTCAAAGGCACAATTGCTCACCCATGGTTTGGGTTGGGTGATGGATTGATTTAGGGATAATTCCCAAATCAAAAGAATGAACCCCTAGCTTAAATTGAATGGTCTTAATGAATAACAATCAACTTGTTGCAGGTAGTTGTTTGGTAAGCTTGTTTCCATTTTTAGCCATCCTAGGGAGATTGATAAAACCGAATCCGTATCTAGAGTAAAGACAAACTGAATTCCTCTTTTGCTTGTGTAGTTATAGGGGTATTTCATTGCTTAATGCTTTCACTCGGTTGGCCACCTTGTGGATGATATTTAGGCTGTGTGTTATATATTGCGTGGTTCACATTAACATGTCCAGCGTGATATCCTCTACATTTGACCAGTAAGTTGAGAGATCACTAGGCTGGCGTGTAGAGCTCGTGTGTGTGTCCCACAGTCCTTAATGAATCCAAGCATTTATGCATGGATGTAATCTCTAAAACATCGAGAGAGATTAGAGATTAATTAAGGGGACACGAGCATATAACATACGTGTTGTATGGGTATCTCGTATTCTTAATGCTTTCAATTGGTTGTCATCCCGTATTTGGTTAGCCATTGTGAATGAATTATTGGCTGTAGTATGGCCCACGCGATTGCGCATTACATGCCCAACGAAATAACCACTGTATATGACCAGACAGTTGAGAGATCACTAGGCTGGCGTACAGAGCTTGTGTAGGTGTCCCAAAGTACTTAATGAATCCATGCATTGTGTGGATGTGATTTCTAAGACTCGAGAGAGATTAGAGATCAATTAAGGGGACACGAGCCTATGATATACTTGCACATTGAGGGACTAAGTGAGTCTAGAGCTTAATTAGGAGAATTGTTACGGTTGAATCATTTCTCTAGTGTAACCACATTTCATGCCATCTCTCCATTCCATTCTATCAATGTATATATTATGTTAGTTTATTTATTTATTTATATTATTTACTACTTTTCCGCAAACGCAACACACGAGTTCTCTCGGAGTGTTGTAATAATAGCTAGAACCGGTGACGGTCGGTGGATCCCACCTCCCTGCGGAACGATACCCTCACTTGCCGCTGTGCTAGTCTCTATGACTCGCGCGCTAGCGAGGTCGAACTTAAATGTTCAATCTTTTGACCGACATTGCAACGACGTGTCGTCAACTACGTTTAAAATTGGTCTAATGCTATAATGAGCCAGGTCAGGATATGGGCCAGCCTTAAGTGGGCATTTGTTTATCAGATTGGCTGACTTTGAACCTTGTTTGAGCTTTTTGACAGTTGGCTACCAGACTTGGGCCACATTTGGAAGAGCTTATCTATTGGTTAAAAGCTTTTTTAACTAAAAAAGTTCTTTTTTAAAAAAAATTTGTGTCGTTTGGTTGTCACTCAGTAAAACTTTTGGATAATTAAAAAAATCGTTTTACGTCTACTTTGAGAAGCTCAAATTATAAGCTTTTCCAAGTAGATCTTTTTGAGTTTTTTTTAATAACACTAAAATGTCTAATATAACCCTATCATTTAAAATAGTTTTTGAATATTTTGGTAATCCTACCATTAAATTTATTTTTTTTCTAATTGACAACTAAATGACCAACATCTTCCCATTAAAAGCTAAACTTGTAGAAGGTCTATTTTAAAAGATCTACTCCGTGTCCGTTTGGAAGAGTTTGTCTACTGACTAAAAGAGTTTTTTTAATTATAAAAAGCTCAATTCAATTTATTTATTTTTTTCATTTGGTTGTCACTCAGTAAAGCCTTTGGATGATTAAAAAAGGGGCGATTACCAAATTAGTCCTGGACTTTTTTTAAAATTCCAAGTAGTTTGCGACTTTTACAAAAGCGACCAAATCAGTCCTTCACTTATTTTGACGTACCATTTTAGTCCCTTATATCAAACTTTTGTCAAGTCAACTAACTGTCAAGGGGTACATTAGTCTTATTATAATAAAATAAATATCAATTAAAAGTAAAATGTTAAAATAATATTGAAATCAATAAGTTACAATACAAAAAATATTACAAATAATAAAGAAAACAAAACTGTGTTTCAAAATATATTAAATAATTTAATTTAATTTAAACTAAAGTAAAATAAAAGTAAAACATATAAAATATAAATATATAAAGAAAAAAATCAATTCAATTATATAAAAATTAATAAGAAACAAAAATGGTTACATGATGCAGATATCAAATTTCGAGTTTGATATTTCTTATCGGTAAACTTTTCATTTTTCTTCCCCGAAGAGAAACATAGAAGAATCATATGCTTCTCCTGAGCAACAAATACCGTAGCTTCACTAATCTCCATATTAAAGTTCAATTAACAACATGGGTCTCTACAATGTTTATCAATATTGAACCCAAAAAAATGATTTCTTTACAAGAACATGAACCAGATGATGATGGAGATGCCTTCAGTATAAGTACCCAGAGACCCTTTGTTGAGAGCATAACCCATTGACTCCGAGCCAAACCAAAAAAATAAAATCTGATCCACGAAGCTGATGGACGAGATCTCCTCCGATCTCTGTCCTCCATTGGAGATCTGGGATTTCTAATTCCTGTGGAAGTGGCGGATTCCACTCTGAGGAGATCATCTGTGGGGGCTTTTGAGACGATTTTGTTGTCTGATTTTAGGTTTAGGTCTGATTTTTTGAATGAAGATGATGAAGATTGTTGGTGGTGTCTAGTGATTTTAGAATCAACGAGAGAGTTGCAGATGATGTATTATTTTGTTTTTATTAATTTATTATTTAAATAGTTATTTTATTTTTATTTAAATATCTTTAACTTTAGAGGGTACTTTTGTCTTTTAAGAGTAAACATAGTTAAAGTAACGGTGAAAATAACAGTGGTTAACGGAAATGGTTGTTTTTTTAAAAGTCAGGGACTCAAATGGTACTCCATAAAAAGTTAAGGATTGATTTGGTCGCTTTTGTAAAAGTCACAAACTACTTGGAATTTAAAAAAAAATCCAGGACTAATTTGGTAATCGCCCTTAAAAAAGTTATTTTACATCTACTTGGAGAAGCTTAAATTTTAGGCTTTTCCAAGTAGATCTTTTTTGAATTTTTTTAATAACACTAAAATGTATAATATAACTCTATCATTTAAAATAATTTTTGAATATTTTAGTAATCCTACTCTTTAAAAAAGCTTTTTCCAATTAACAACCAAATGATCAACATCTTCTCATTAAAAGTTATACTTGTATAAGGTTTATTTTAAAAGATCTATTGTGTCTGTTTGGAAGAGCTTGTCTATTAACTAAAAGAGCTTTTTTAATTAAAAAAAAAAAAGCTTAATTCAATTTTATTTTATTTGTCGTTTGATTATCACTCGGTAGAGCTTTTGGATGATTAAAAACGTTGTTTTATGTCTACTTGGAGAAGCTTAAATTTTAGACTTTTCCAAATAGCTATTTTTGAGCTTTTTTAATAACACTAAAATGTCTAATATAACCCTAAATATTAAAATAATTTTTTAATATTTTGGTAATCCTACCGTTTAAAAAAACTTTTTCTAATTGATAACCAAACGACCAACATCTTCCATTAAAAGATCTACTTGTACAAAGTTTACTTTAAAATATCTATTTCTAAAAGATTTACATGAAGAAGTTCTTCAAAACGGAGCCTAAGGCTGCGTTTGGTACGGACATGGGACAGGACAAGATGGGACAGGACGGGACGGGACAGGTTGTTCTGTATTGTGTTTGGAAGGCCTGGGACAGAACAGTGGACTGTACTATTATGCGTTTGGTATGGCTGGGACAGGGCAGGACAAAAGGTTCAAATGACCAAAATGCCCTTTTTGTCTTGTCCATAATATTGAAATTAAAAAATATTTTTGTATAGAGTTGGTTGGATTTTACACATAATTGTATGGAATTTTGAAGATCTGGGTTTTGTCAAAATATTTTTGGATTTTACAAAATAAAAAATTAATGAAAATTAAATAAATAATTTTTTTTTTTTTTTTTGAAGATCTGGAACCCATCTCCCGAAATTGTTTCTCTCATCACAAAAAATTAAAGCAAAAAATTGAAACTCCACCAATAATCTCCACATGACAAATTGATGTTCCACAGTAATTTGTTACAATTAAAGCAAAACAATCTCTTTGCAATTCGGTTTCACATGTTGTTGATCTGCGTTTTTGTAATGACACTCAACCAAAAGATACCAAACTGAAAATCAAGATTAAAAATGGAACAAAAAGGAAGATTCCTTGTTGAAGCAGAAATTATCATTCTGATATTGATATTTTGCTAAACACCAAACACTGTGCTCAAATGAAACTCAAATGAAAAAAATTGAAAATTTGAAAAATGATTATTTTGTTTGACAAAGCATCAGAGAAACAATCAGATCTGCTTTCTTTTTATCACAAAAATGGATCATCGATCTCTTCCAGAGAGGCGGTAGCAACAGCGGCGGCAGGCGGCGATCTGATGCGGCGTCAGCGACGAGTTCACACGACCCCGACCATGATGGATCTGCAGCTGTTAGGACTTGGGTGTGAGAAAGAGAGAGAGGGGCGGAGCAGCTGAGGATGAGTGAGTGAAGATGAAATGAAAACCTGATTTGAAGATTAGTTTTTAATTTATAGTTGGTATTTTTGTAATTTTTTGAAGTTTCGAGGGCAAAAATGTCTTTTCCAAACTTGTCCCATGCATGGGACAAGTCTGGCCGAGGGTCTGAGGTGGGACAATTTTTCATGGTTTTTGTCCCACCTTGTCCCGTCCCGTCCCAAGCTAATGGCGCGCCAAACGCGGGACAAGAGAAAGTTGTCCCGTCCTGTCCCGTCCTGTCCCGCGTACCAAACGCACCCTAAGAGATCTACTTAAAAAAACTCTTCCAAACGGACTTTTACAATAGTTATCAGATGATAACAACATGAGTGGGCTTGTCTAGCAAATTGGGCCCCATGCTCATGATCCATGTATTTAGGTTTGGACCCATCTTGAACGTACCCAAAACATATGTGCCAACATAAATACTTGCATAGTTTCATTGAAAAAATAAACAAATTTTATAACAGTTACTAAACATGTACTAGAAGATTTATAAACAAATCTTAGACCTCGATAAAATATACAGAAAAACCTTTATAATAAATTTCACTTTATCATGTATACTTGTTCAAAAGATGATTCAAATCGCGTTGCACTTAAACAAAAATAATATCTTAAGCCTTCTTAAGGAATTTGGGAAAACACCAATTGAGATGAAACAGAAAAGTTCCGGTTCCAGTTCCATATTGACAAAGAGCATCCTTCAAATTATCAACACGAATTGGCTTTTGATCTCCAATCTCAGGCACTACGAATCCCTTAAAATCTTTCAAGTAATGCCGCCAACACTTGATATCATGCGAATCACAACAGCTAGCATCTACATTCATTAGATTCTCATATAGCCACTGTCATTCATAAAAAATAATATGAAAAATAAGAAATCAATGAGAATCTAGATTGAAAAGAATTTAGAGTGACAACTATTATTTATTTATGAATAAAGAATTTAGTAGACTACTCTCATTCTCATACTAATTTCGATGCACAAACTATATATAGTAAGAGGAATTAACATACCTCAATAAAAGAAGAGTCTTCGTATCTTAAAACAGACAAAGTTCTTGGATAACAAACTTCCAAAAGACCATCCAGCAACGCTGCATAATGTTCCAATGGTTCATATATGAGCACACGCAAATTTCCAATTTCACACGGGAATGAAGGTGATCTTTCTCTGCATTCGTCAAAACTGAATGAATTCTGGATAAATTACAACAAACCAAAATTAGAAAAAAGTGATTTAGGAAACATAAACAAATAGTAAAGGATGATAGTAATCAACTATATGCAATTTATAGGCATACCTTTTTCTTCGAACTAACGGTTAATATTACATATTCAATCTGATTAGACCCCGCAAGAAATTCCTTTACATTAAGATACCATCGAGTATCTGGATCAACTTCACCGGTACTTAATTCAACTTTCCATGGACATGGTACATTCATCGAAGAAATGGGAATTGGATTATCATAATAACGAAAGGACAATAAATTCGGAGCATCGATGTCAATTGCCATCAAATTGAGGCAAAGACCGATACTTAAGTTCTTAAGGAGATTACTTGAAATAGTAATCCGTTCAAGGAGAAGACAGAATCTCACATTGAGATCCTCAAGCAAGGGAAAACTTGAGATAAGAACACGAAACTCATGATCCGTAAAAAGAACTCCTGTTAATTCGAGCACCATCAAATTTGGACACTCAGCCATGTCAATTAGAACCGACTCTTTACAAATAAGACTAAACTGTTCAAGACTTGGAACAATGATTTGAACACTTTGAAGCTCATCTGGCGATTCTGTAATCGAAATAATCTTGAGTTTCTGAGGTTTAGAGATATAAATATGTTTCAAAGCCAAAAAAGATAAATGCAAATCTTCAAGCAATGAGCACCGACTAATGAGCTTCTGGAGCATCTCTTCAGTTATGC
This sequence comes from Acer campestre, assembly GCA_954870605.1. Taxonomy (NCBI): domain Eukaryota; kingdom Viridiplantae; phylum Streptophyta; class Magnoliopsida; order Sapindales; family Sapindaceae; genus Acer; species Acer campestre. The sequence goes on from OX940801.1 coordinate 42,862,591, forward strand.
ACACTTTGTCAAGAGAAAGACTCTTGAGAGCATATAACCTTATATCACCACAGGGTAGCTCCAACTTACAACCACTTAGCTTTAAACTAGTAATTGATTTTGCAAAATATATTGTTTGTGACAAGGTGTACACTCTATACCTACTTGTCTGGACTTCGAAATCTAACTCTTTAACTCTGTTTTCTACCACCAATCCTAACCATCTATCAAGAACAGAAGACAATTGTTTAACATCAAGAAGACCTATAATTAGTCTAAATTTCTGCTAGAAAACTCGAGCTCACAGAACCGAACCAGAGAAACGTCAACAAATTTGATGAATTTACGTAAATTTTTACGAAACTTTCTAGTTAGCTCATAGGGTATTAAAAATGAAGGCTTTTTAATGTGCCGATTTTGTCCTGTGAAGTAAGTATAAGATTCATAAAAATCCAATATGGGGAATGATGTGTATAGAGCCTTCCATCTCTTAGACAAAATACTAGTTTGAGCTGACTGTTTAGCAGAGAGATGAGACATAATATGATGAATGATAAAAGGAGGCAGCTCAGATAATTTATCCATGGAAACAACTGTCATTGTCTCACTCTCTCCCATAATTATAATTAATCTCTAAACCTGTATTGTTCAAATCAAAAATCAAGAATAAATTAATAACTTTAATCAAACATCATAAAACATATGAACCAAAAAGATTGAATTATTCTGCCTGAGATTTAGCTATCAAGCAATATATAAGAAGAAAGATGGAGAAACTAGGAAACAGAACATATTTGAAGCACCCAAAAATCAAATATACATATATGATGAAAAAGAGAAAACCAGACACTACTTACCAATTAACGTTGGATGGTTATGAATTATGATGAAAGAACACAACAGAACCTGACTGAAGTGCCTTTGAGGAATCGGTTAATAGATATTTATACCGTAAAAAATATAATCAAAAAACAGTCGGAATCCATGGTTGTTTAGGAAATCCATTTAGGAATCCATAGATGGTTCCATGAGGTGTAGATTGTACAATAATAATAAAGTTTTATTAGGTGAATGGATGTGGCACATTGCCATAAAAAGTATGTGTTAAAATTCAGAAACCTAAATCAAATCATCCTAAAACATACCAGAAGAACAGAACAGATCAATAAAAAAAAATAAAAATAAAAAAATACAGAACCCAGAGAAAAATATGAGATAGATAGAGTTCATCATCAAAGAAAAAAAAAAGATCAGAGATGAGAGCCTTACTAGTTTCAAATCTGATATGGAATGGTGAGGACACAAATTCACTGTAGACTGCTGCGAACAGACATTGGATTAGGTTTAGGAAAACAGAATTTTTAAACTTTTTAATTATTGTTTTTTTTTATATATAAATATTTTTAATTATTGTTATTGACACGCATAAAATCTAATCTACCTTCTCAGATTCGGACCATTCGGTGACGACAACCATCTGACTTTCACAGGAAATAATTCAGTGCTACCTGGCTTATTCAATCCACCTACTCCTATTACGTGATTGATTTTAGTAGCTATGTGGCATCATATCAATGGTCAAATGTGGTTAGCTGTATACGCTCGGATATACCGCACCATAGAGGATCCTTGCGTCCTTACCATACTTTTCAATTACTTTTCAATCTTTTTTATTCCATTTATATCATTTTAACTTTTTTATTAAATCCAATTAATGTATAATAAATTTTAATTTATATATTTTATTAACATAAAAATTATACCATTATAAATGCCTCATCTAGATCTTTAAAATAAGTTCAATATTAAATATTAATTAATAATCTTTTTATTTACCATACTTTATAATTTGTTCTTCATTTTATTATTTTGTTATAATTTTCTCTAAAAAAATTATTTTATGTTATAAAAAAAATCTCTTATTACATATATATATATATATATAATGACACTATCAGTTAGGCAATCTCTTATTACATATTGATAATTATAAGTTAATAATAAAATAAAAACCGAAACATAGTATTAAAATAATAAATATTAATATTAAAAATTACAATAACATAAAAATGTTAAAATAAGGATAGAGAAAAAAACAACCTTAAATAATAACAACATAACATATGATAATATCGAGATACATTAATATTTTGGAAAGCCATCCAAATAACTTCCATATCCACCTGAAAATGATCCACCTTGTATTTGGAAATTGTGAGGTTGAGAAATTTCACCTGAAGTTGGGAAAATTTCACCCGAGGTTGTGAAATTTCACCCGAAATTGGGAAAATGATCCACCCAAAGTTGATTGAAAAAATTACAAAAGAAATAAGTAGGTTGGAAAAATTAGTTGATAAATGTTATAAAAGAAATAAGTAGGTTGAGAAAATTAGTTGAAAAATGTTTTAGAACCTAAAAATTAGTTATTATAAATTCATGCATTAATAAAACATTATATTTTTTTAAAAAGTAAAAAGAAAAATACAAATGTTATTATAAATAATATTTGTTAAAATTTAGTTGAACAATAATTTATTAAAGAAACTTAAAAATAAGGGAGAATCGCAAATACCCCCCCGACTTTTAACCAAATGGCAAATCAAACCCTCTGGTTTGAACAATCAGCAAACAACCCCCTACCGTTAAGAACCCTTGCATTTTTTGCTGCATGTAGGGGGTTATTTGCTGATTTGTAGGGGGTTATTTGCTGATTGTTCAAATTTGTAGGGGGTTGTTTGCTGATTGTTCAAACCAGAGGGTTTGATTTGCCATTAGCTTAAAAGTCGGGGGGGTATTTGCGATTCTCCCTAAAAATAATAATGAAAATATAAGTTATTTGAAGATGTAAATAGAAATAGGGATAGAGAGATGGAATCTAGGAGGAATATTCCCTTTGGAATCTCTATTTTAGAGATAGAGATAGAGAATTGGTGGGAGATGCTAAGTGAATGTAGCTTTAACCGACAATAATATTTTGTGTGGGACGGCTACACTAAGTTAACGCTGAGACAACCAATGTATTATAAAACTTTTAAGCGTCAAAATCTATTGACTTCCCAAAGCATACATGGCAGTACTGGGGTGGGCAAAGTTCGGTTTGGATCAATTTTGGGTAAAATCGGATTGAACCGAAAATATTTCGGTTTACACACAGTGACACAGATATGAAAGAAAAAGAATAAAAGATAAACTTAGGGGTGGAGATCATCTATATCATTACAATGGGGCTTTTGCATTGTGAATGAGACTTTCAGAATTCCTGATGGTCTTCAGACCGCTGCTATAACTAGGGGTGGGTAAAAAACCATTAAACCGAACCGAACCGATGAACCGAACCGAACCGGTCCAATCGGTTTTTTTTTTTCGGTTTTTAACTTTTAACCGGTTCGGTTCGGTTTGTTTTTTAAAAAACCGGTATTTTCGGTTCGGTTTCCGATTCTAGGGTTCGAACAGGTGAACCGAACCGAAAACCGGTGTATATAATTAAAAATCCCTAAATTTTTTCTACTTTGTCTAAAACTAATAATGTTAAAAACAAAAAGAGTAATTCATATTTCATAAATATTGTTGCACATTCATATTTCATAAAAATTGTGTATTAAAAAAAATTGATAATGAAATTATCAATATTTTTTTAATACACATTTTTTTAATATATGTAACCTAAGCTATCATCGAATCATTGATCTACCATTTGATTTTGTAAACAAGCCTTCAAATTAGTTACTAATGCATGCCCTTTAATTCTTATTAGTTTCAACCCTAAAAACTCATAGGGCTATATATTTAGTCATGTTTTCATCGATGGAACGGTTGTTCACCGTTAAAATTGCAAGCCAAAAACATTACAAACTAACTCAATCGAGAACCGAAAAAACTGAACCGAACCGAACCGAACCGAACCGGTTCAATCGGTTTTTGATTGGTTCACACTTTTAAATTTTATCGGATCGGTTCACTTTTTCAAAAACTGGATATCATCGGTTTTTTATCGGTTCATTCGAAAAGTGAACCGATCCATTAAACGCCCACCCCTAGCTATAACCCACCGGCGACTCCAATTTGTATTTGAAATTAGTATGTAGAAGAGAAGTTGAGGTTTGAGAAAATAGAAAGGATTATATAGTATATGTGAAAATCAAACAAATAATAGGAAATAATTTGTGGGTGTACTTATAACTATTTAGTCATTTTAGTAAATTAGTCACGGGTAATATTGAAATTTTAAAAATGTATTAATTTGGGGTGTACATACTGATTTTGAGAGGTACAAATATTGCCACTCCTTTTTAATATGTTTTGGAATTCAATGGCCTGTTGGATATTAGGGGCCGTCCTGTAAGTGTTTTTCAATTGTTTTTTGAAAAGAAAAATGAAAATGAAAACACTGCTTTTGGTTTCGGTTTCGGTTTCGGTTTCAAAATTCGAAAATGCGTCAGATAACATATACTGATTTCCGTATTTTAAAAATAAAAACAGAAAAAACGCGTCTGGTAACCGAAATCAAATTTTTACTTTTTGTTTAATATTATAACAATTATAAATAAATTGATTAAATAATTAACCAATAAACAAAATGTAATCAATTGAACTGGAATCTTCAGAAGAATAACAACCGTATCGTCGTCTGTTGCGAAGCTGCCGCTGTTGAGAAGGAGGCCACTAACACTTCCGGTGAGAAGTATGAATACCAAGCCAAGTTGGGTATCCCTTCTCTTGCCTGATAAGAATTTTTTTATTTGGGGATTTTGAATTTATTGATTCTGGGTTATGTTTACGGTCTGTTTAGTTTATGAGAATTCATTGCAAGGTTAGGTCTTTATGTTTCTATTTATACATTAGATATAAAATGAATTTGTTCAGACCAAAATTATGATGAGTTAAGTTAAAAGAAATATTAATTTAGGTTTGAACATGAAATAAAATTAGAGGGTTGCAGAGTTTTTTATATACAAAGTCCTTTTTGAAATAAAATCAGAGGCATGAAACATGAATAGGATCGGCGGCGGCTGCGAGTGGATCGAGGAAGGAAGGAAGAAGAAAGAAAGAAGATGAAGATGATCGGCCGGCAGCGGCAAGCAGATCAGCGGTGGCTGCGATCGACGAAGGAAGAAAGTAGATGGAGATGAGGATGAAAAGAAGAAGAAGAAGACCAGTTGATCTGCCGGCAGCGGCTATGATTGGCGAAGGAAGGAAGAAGGATAAAGAAAAAAGATGAAAATGATTGGCCGGTGGTTGTGAGTAGATCGGAGAAGACCTGCGATCGACGAAGGAGGAAGAAAGAAGATGGAGTTGAGGAAGAATAAGATGGGATCTGGTGGATGAGAAAAAATAAAAATATATATATTGTTAACAGTGTTGTAAAAGTCGCTAGGCATTAGTCGGGCGGCAACCCATCGCCTAGCCCCTAGGGGGATTAATCGGGGACTAGTCGGGGACTAGGTAAATGGTCGGAAGTCGGTCATTGGCCGACCGACGACAAGCCGGCAGCCGATCGAAATTTTTTTTTTTTACGTATTTTTTTCCTGTAATTCAATAAATATCATAATATTTCACATATTTTGATTATTTTCATATATTGAATATTGTTTAAATATTTATAGTTCATATTTTTTTTTTAATGTTTACGGTACAATCAATTTGTACTACACAAACTTTGTAGTACATGTGCAAGTAAACAATGCACAATACACAATGTACAAGTTAATAATGCATAACACACTCAACAATTTAAATAATAATTATTAAATATATCAACCAAAAGTCCAAAACAGTGATGAGACTTTGAGAGGAGTGATGAGATCGGCGAGAGGAGTAAAAGATTAAATATATCAACCAAAACAGCAGTGATGAGAGGAGTAGAAGATGAGATCGGTGAGAGGAGTAGAAGACCAGTTCGACTGGCGAGAGAGAAGATCAGGTTCGACGATGGCGACGATGACGGCAACGAAGGTGGCAAGAACAGGAGTCGACGGCGGCAAGAACGATGGCAACGACCGGCGAAAACTGGAGTCGACGAGTTAGATGACAGAGCTGTTTTGGTTTTGTGTTTTGTGATTTGCCAATGGTCTCAGTTTCACTCTCTCTTCTTTGTTGAACACTTGAACCAATTTCAAATTTTTTTTTTTAAAAAAATGAAACCTAACAAAACGACGACGTTTTTGGCACAAGTCAGTCAACATCGGTTTGACTGACCAGATCGCCTGGCTGCCGACTTGCCGACTTACTCCGACTAGGCGGCGACTTCCCTCTTTCCACCTAATCTGGTCGATTGGTTTGAAATCGCAGCGGTAGAGCTCCGACTAGCGCCTAGGCCTCGACTAGGCGGGGACTTTTACAACACTGATTGTTAATGATATGAGACCCACTTCATATGGAAAACAAAAATAAATTCAAGAAAAACAAGTTTTTTTTTTTTTTTTTTTTTCAAATTTTCCACTTTTAACACTGGTTTTGTTTTTGTATTTTGAAAATAAAATGAAAAACGGTTACCGAACGAGAATTCGAAATCATTTTTGGAAAACAAAAACGAAAATATGCTGAAAACAGTCTACAAGACAGGCCCTTAGTTTTAGGCCAATACTTGATAATTTTCATAAATTTTAATAGCCCATAACCAAAAACCCAAATCAAACCTAATTAATAACATTTACTTTATTATTTATTCAAAAAAGAAAAAGATTAGTGTTTTTTTTTTTTTAAATTTTTTTTATACTTGTATAGTGTGGTTTATCTATTCAAACTGGCTGTGGATATTCAAAACCGATTCGAACCGAAAACTATTCAGTTTTCCAAAATCCAAACCGATTTCAACCGAATGGAAGATGTGAACCAAACCGAACACCATTTTTTGGTTCGGTTCGAATCGCTTTGGTTCAGTTCCGAACTTTCTACCCACCCTTACATGGCATAGTTTAATTGGACTATTTCATTGACACTTACCGAAGCCGTTTCACACAGTTTTTTTTTTTAAAAAATTTTTTGTCGATTATAAATATATACTTATATTTATTTTTTGATAATTTCAAATAAACTTAACCTTTTTTTCAATAACTTTAAAAAAATATGAGTTGAGGTTGGTTCGATAGTAAACCTTTCACACATGCACCACGAGGTTACAGGTTCAAGTCATCTCCCTTCTAAAAAACCACGAATTTATAACGTAATACTTAAAAAAAATAACTTCAAAAAATTCAAAATTCAAAATTCAAAATTCAAAAACAAAATTATAAATAATAAATGATTAATTTTTTTTTCTTCTGACAAATATAAGACGTTCCTCTTAGGGCCAGTTTGGTATTGCTGTAACTTTTATAATAATCACTGTTAGCTGTGCTGAAGGAATAATCAGCTGTGAAGTTAATCAGCAGATGTTTGGTTAATTGTATTTGTAAAACTACTGTATGGCTCAAAAGCAGTATACGTATGTTTGGTAATTTTATTGCAAAAGTGCTGAGATTAGTTACAATGACTAAAATATACACGAGTTTATGATCCTATTTCATTTTTTTATTAATTATATATATTAAATTAATATTTAAGTAAAATATTTAAACTGGGAAAAAAAATCCATAAGAACAATTAAAAATATTTTTAAAAGATTTTTATAAATCAAATCAATATTTAAATAAAATATTTAATTTTGAGATGAAATAAGGTATATAAATGATTTTAACTTGATTTCATAAGGATAATAATGATATTTTAAAACTTGCATTAAATGTTGCAATAGATTATTCTATAATCACTTTCAAAAAGTAACCCCATACCTACTTCTCAAAATCACTGTCAAAACTTGCCAGATTATCAATTAATCACTTTTGGAAGTTTTACCAAACATCATTTTATGTTAAAATTATAAAATAATCTGATTTTAACTTTTCAAAAGCAATACCAAACTGGCCCTTAGTCTTGTAGGGCTGCAAATATAATTTTACTAGACAAAATGAATTGACATTATAAATTTTTCATGGAAAATTTATAATCTTTATGGTACCATACACACAATAATTGTAGGGAGAAAAAAAAAAAAACATGTAAAAAGGTCATCATCACAGAAGAAAAAAAAAATTACGTGATTGGAAATTGCACCAACTCCTATCACGTGATTAGATATAACATAGCATGGCATCATATCAATGGTCAGCTGTAAACACCCAGATACACTGGACCCTAGAGGATCTTTACGTGTTTAAACGCTTGTAGATTTCACTGTGAGAAAACCTTGTGTGCGACAATCATACTAAGTTAAGAGTGAGACCACTAATTACATTGTGAAATATCATAAACCTTTTAAAATTGTGAAATCATTCTCAAAGCAAATGTGGCACAATTTAGTTGGATTGTATCACTGTCACTCGCTGAAACCGTTCCACACAAGTTTTGCTTTTGTCAATTAGAAATATATACCTATACTTTTTTTTTTTTTTCAATAACTTAAAAAAATTAAAACTCTAAATTAAAAAAATTAAACTCTGTAATAAACTTAAATTGATTAATTGTTTTCAGACAAATGTAAGACGTTCCTCTTATTGGGCTGGCAATATTATTTAAAATCTTTTATTATTATTAGGGGCAATATTATCTAAAATCTTATAGAGATCAATTAGTTATTTACCTACTCATACATTCCCTACTCTTAAAATTTAACTAATAAAAAGATTAAATTGCCCTTAGTTACAAAAATTTAAAATAAAGATAATCGTTTATTAAAAAAATGTAAATTAAATTAATTAAAGATAATCATTTTGATAGAATATAAATTTAAAAAAAAAAACTATTTAAATAAAAATTATCTTTCTTAAATTATCTTCATTTTTAAATTAACTTTTTTGTTTGACGGTAATAAAAATATTATTTTACGAGTTATTAAATTATTTTCTTTTTCATTAACTAACCTTTACAAATTGTACAAAAAATAAAATAAAAAATCAAGACACTTTAAAATTTTAAAAATAGTTTTTATTTTTCCATTTTAAAATTATATATTTTTTGAAATGATTATCTTCAATTAAGTTAATTTAATTGTTTTGTATAAAAATATTATCTTCATTTTAAAATTTTAATAATTAAGGGTAATTTGGTCTTTTTATTAGTTTAATTTTAAGAGTAAGGGATAGATGAGTAGATAATTACATACTTACTCTCTAACTGTATATATGTCAAACTTTTAAGGGAGGTGAATGTATATACCCCTTATTATTATTTTTTTAAGTTTTATTTAATATCTTAAATATATTTCTTAAAATTTTAATACCATAAGGGTTCGTTTGGTGTGCAAGATAAGATATGATTATTGTCAAGAAATTGAATTAGATTAGATGGAATAGGGTTATACTAAAATTAGTATTGTGATGTGTTTGGTGCTATATGAAATTGGATTAAAATAGTTATATCCCATGTTTGATGTGGTATGTGATTGGGTAAAAAAATAATTTTAACATATATTTTATATAGTGTGAAATTGATTAATATAAAATAAAATAAAATAATTCTTAATGAACTAAAATTTGAATTTTTTTAAATAAATAAAATATTTAAAATTAATATTAAAGAAAATAGCATCTTTAGTTAATATTTAATATTTTTAAATATTATAATAAGATATATTAAATAAATATAAAATTTTATAGTTAAATAAAAAAATAAAATAAGAAGATTTATTTTATTTTATTTTATTTTATTTTTTTAGTTAAAATATGGGATTAAGAGCATCTCCAATGCAAGCGTGACTTGTGAAAAAAATAGATGCCACGTAGGATAAATATAATTTATGTTAATAATTGTGTCTTCAATGCAACCGTGCATATTCATTCTCAAGTTGATGTGGCAAAAAAAATATCAGACATTGTCAACATGACTGTCCACTTTCAGACGGTCTGTTGCATAGCTATTTTTTAGGTTGACTCAACAAACATTTAAAACTAACATTAATTTTTCATATATTTTTGGTAAGGAAATAAAATAAAAAAGGAAAAAGGAAAAAAAGATGGACACGTCATCAAAAAAATTGTGTTTTAGACGGAAGCATTGGAGACCAAATTTTAAATTAATTGTCTATCAAGTCTATTTTTATGCCACATAGGAAGCAAACCTCTTGACATTGTTGCCATGCCAATAATTATTGGTATGCAAGTCACTTTTGCATTGAAGATGCTCTAAATAGCCCCGCCTCACTTGGATAAAAAAGTTGCATAAAATTGGACTAGTTAAAAATAACTATTTAAATTAAATTTAGAAAAAAAATAATTTAAAACCAATTGTAAGCAAAATAATATTTATTTTTATTTGTTAAAATTGAAATTTATTATTTTTAAAATGTTTAAAATAAAATGTTTTATTAATTATTAAAATATATTTATATTTTAATCACATAAAAAATAAAATAAATTGAAAACAGAAAAAAAAAAATTGATTTAAGTATAAAGTGGTGGGATAAGTTGCTAACATGAGATTAAATAATCTCATCTCATCTAAGCAACAAACATAGGATATCAAACTAAAATTAGTTATATCCTATCCTATTTCATGTAACAAACATAACCTAATAGTTATAAATAAAAAATTTATTGAATTTTCCTACGTAACACCCATTTTTCTAATGCCTTAATATTTTAAAAAAAATGAAATATTGAGTCTCTCATAAATGATCATTTATTTTAATTTCGGTAAGGATCTTGATGAAATCACATCAATTTTTATGAATTTTGATCTGATTTTTTTATTTTTTATTTTTTATGGATGATAATTTCATTGAAATCTATCTATGAATAAAATTTGAAAATTTTTCAATCACTAGAACTATTTTTCTTAAATTTTTCTATATTTCACTCATTTTTTTGATGCCTTCATATTTAATAAAATCAGGATAAATAGTTATAGTGCTTAAAAAAATTTCAAATTTTATTCATATGTACATTTCATTGAATTTATTATCCACAAAAAAAATTAGATAAAAATTCATAAAAATCGATGTGATTTCAATTTTCAACAAGGTTCTTACCATTGGCGTAGCTAGGATTTTTTGTTTGACAAGGCTAAATCAAAATTTCATGTCGCTTTTTATCGATGTAAAAAAAAAAAAACATGAAAATATTAAGTTTTTTTTTCTTCCAAAAATAAGTAAAAATGAATCACTTATGATTTATATTTCACTAAATTATAACCATACATAATTATGATGGTAAGAAAATTGAGTTTTATTTAAAGAATTCTATGTGTGATGAGATTTTGCATTTAAATTTAGGAATGTGAAGTGTATAATTCGTAATTAATTAAAGTCTAACTCAATATTTTATAGTAGAATAAAGAGTATTTTACAATTATTTTTAAAACATTTGTTTTTAAAATCATAATATATTGTTTTTTTTTTCTTTTTCAAAAAGTCCAGTCTAGTTTACACATGGTTTCGTCCATGATCTTTACTGAAATTAAAATAAGGGATCATTATGAATATATATATATATATATACGGTGGTTTTCTAGTCAGGACATCCTGACTTTATAATTTCAGGACGTCCAATCACAGCCACATATTCACATTGGACTCTCTAATTAGGACGTCCATACTTTATAATTTCAGGACGTCCAGACTTTATAATTTCAGGACGTCCAACCATAGCCACACATTTACATTGGGCCCACAGATCTATATTAACAAATACACACACAATGTGAATATGTGACTGTGGTTGAACGTTTTTAACTTATAATTTCGAAACGTCTTTACTAGAGAACCACCATATATATATATTATTGTATCTAACCTGTATATATATATTTTGTCCATAGTTTCAAATTAGCTTTACTATTTGTGGATTGTTACAAAAATGAAAGAAAATAAGGAAGAAAGAAAGAAAAAGCTAGCTCTCTCTCACGTGCCATACTTGGTCCATAATTACTTTGCTTGTTAATTGACTTGTGTGTGTCACTGTCACCCCCACTACTTATCTGTTAGATATGGCTCGAATTACCAATGGTTACCAAACACGATTTACCAATGCGGAGACTTCCTGGAAATGTGAGAGCGTTTGAGAGTATGAGGTTATGTTTGAGGAAGACTTGGAAAGACATGACGAACAAGAGAAGCGACGGACAGCTCAAACTGCTGCCACTTTGGCAGCGGTAGGGGCAGCGGTTTAACACCGCTGCCATTTTCGGCCGCGCATCAGCAGTGGTTCCAATTCTAGTGCTTCACGCTGTGGAAAGCGCTATGGCTTTCACAGCGGTCCGGCAGCGGTAGACATGATTTGGCGCGTGGATCACGGTTTTCTGAGTGGTCAAGTTCAACACCGTTTAGGAAGCAGGTGGCCAACTGCAACTTGAATCGTAGTTAATCACAAGCACACGTTGAATCAGGAAATTCTACATGGAAGAGGAAATATGTTGCTTTTAGAGTTCTAATGGGAAAAGGATTTCTTCTTGAAGTAAGACTTGTCCTAAATAGGAAATAGTATTTGTGTGGAACAAGTAATTCTTGTATGTATAGGAGTGGGATTTCCTTCTAGCCTAAACTCCCTGTAATACATATAAATAGACCATAATAACTAGGTTATTCGTGGTGGAGCAAAATAGCAAATACTAGAGAGATCTCAAAGTGAGCATTGGGTGTAATTGGGTTTGGGGTATTATTTAGAGAGAGATCCTGAGTGTGTGGTTGTAACAATTTACTACATATTAGAACTTTCTCTTGTCGTCCCGACAGCTGTGGTTTTTTCCCTGATTTGGGTTTCCACGTAAATTCTTGTGTTGTGTGTACTTGGATTTAGATTACTTCTCTTCATCTATCTTTTCTTTGTTATTGTGTTTGTTTGTGTTCTATCCGGCAACGCTTCCGCGCATATAAGTGGCGTTTGTTCACTAACAATTGGTATCAGAGCCTCAGTTGCTTGATAGTGGTCTTAACAAATTTTATAGCAAGGATGATGAGATTCGATATTGAGAAGTTCGATGGAAAGATGAACTTTGGCTTGTGGCAAGTTCAAGTCAAATATATATTAATCCAATACGGTTTACACAAGGCGTTGAAGGGCAAGTCAACCCTTGCAAACCCTGAAGGCTTTGGAGATTCTAGTAAAGAAACGGCTAGTACTAGTTCTGGAAAACAAAAGATAAGCGATGATGATTGGGAGGATTTGGATGAGAGCTGCGAGTGCGATACAATTGTGCCTAGCCAAGAATGTTCTTGCAAATATTCATGGAACATATTCAGCGTAAGAACTTTGGGAGAGGCTTGAAGAATTGTATCAAGCGAATAGTGTCTGCAACCGGTTCTACCTGAAGGAGCAGTTTCACATGCTGCAGATGACTGAAGGTACAAAAATTTTTGATCATCTAGGAGTGCTCAATGGAATAGTTTCAGAATTAGAGTCGATTGGAGTAAAGATTGATGAAGAAGACAAAGGTCTTAGACTCATCTGGTCCCTCCCATTGTCCTATGCGCACATGAAGCCAATCTTTATGCATGGGAGTTCAACCATATGTTTTGGAGATGTAGCCAACAAACTTATCTCTGAGGAACGAAGGCTAAAGAGTGAAGGTAAATATTCTGATAACTCTATTCTTTTGGTTGACAAGAAAAAGGGGAACTCCAAAAGGAAAGTCACTTGTTGGGGATGTGGACAGTTTGGACACATCAGGAAAGATTCTAAAAATAAGAAGACAAGTGCGGCTAAGGGCTCCAAAGAGGGTGATCAGACAATCGTCTCTCTTGAGTATGACGACTACAATGATACCCTCTAAAGGGGCATAAATATCCTCATGGCATGACCGCTAGTTGCCGTGAATAGGATGTAGCTGATAGCGGGTCCACAATTGTGCACGGGCATTGGTTAGGAAGTAATGCAAGGTGTGTGGTGGACAAGGATGTCGATGGCTGAGTGAACTCCCTGGGAACCTAACGTGAGGAGTTGCACCATAATTTTCAGCAAGGTAAATTTCGACATGTGCCGGTGAAATCTTGGGATGGTTGTTTCCTAAGTGTTATACCTAGTGGTGGGTATGTTGATTCTTGGTGATGATAATCGTAGCTAAGGACAAGTTTTTTGGGAATTCTCGCCATAAGGGAGGATTGTTGGATATGGCTCGAATTACCAATGGTTACCAAACACGATTTACCAATGTAGAGACTTCCTAGAATCGTGAGAGTGTTTGGGAGTATGAGGTTATGTTTGAGGGAGGCTTGGAAAGACATGACGAACAAGAGAAGCGACGGACAGCTCAAACCGCTGCCGCTTTGGCAGCTGTCCGGCAGCGGTTTGACACCGCTGCCATTTTCGGCAGCGCATCAACAGCGGTTCCAATTCTAGTGCTTCACGCTGTGGAAAGCGTTGTGGCTTTCACAGCGGTCCAGCAGCGGTAGACATGATTTGGCGCGTGGATCACGGTTTTCTGAGTGGTCAAGTTCAACACGGTTTAGGAAGCGGGTGACCAACTGCAACTTGAATCGTAGTTAATCACAAACACGCGTTGAATTAGGAAATTCTACATGGAAGAGGAAATATGTTGCTTCTAGAGTTTTAATGGGAAAATGATTTCTCCTTGAAGTAAGACTTGTCATAAATAGGAAATAGTATTTATGTGGAACAAGTAATTCTTGTAAGTATAGGAGTGGGATTTCCTTCTAGCCTAAACTCCCTGTAATACATATAAATAGACCATAATAACTAGGTTATTCGTGGTGGAGCAAAATAACAAATACTAGAGAGATCTCAAAGTGAGCATTGAGTGTAATTGGGTTTGGGGTATTATTTAGAGAGAGATCCTGAGTGTGTGGTTGTAATAATTTACTACATATTGGAACTTTCTCTTGTCGTCCTGACAGCCGTGGTTTTTTCCCTGATTTGGGTTTCCACGTAAATTCTTGTGTTGTGTGTGCTTGGATTTAGATTACTTCTCTTCATTTATCTTTTCTTTGTTATTGTGTTTATTCGTGTTCTATTCGGTAACGCTTCCGCGCGTATAAGTGATGTTTGTTCGCTAACATTATCCTCCCATCTCATTCTTCATTTACATGAAAGCCCAGTACTGTAGAGTTACTAGTGTATATGACCTAGCAAAGTTCACATACACACTTAACATCAATTGGGCACTTAATTGTTAGTGGTTAGCTTAACATGATTACTGAATTCTTGCTTTGGGATAATTAGCTTTACTTTTTAACTTTATTAACATTAGCTTTATGTTTTGGTTTAATTATGAGACAATTATACTTGTTCTTAATCGACTAATTAACCTTCTAAGTTCAAAAGTCGTATTCAAAATAATCTTTGTTGGTGTCAAGTCACATTACAGTCACATTACATTACGAAGCTTATGATTTATGAGAATTAAAAAGATTAATTACCTACAAAATAAATATCAAAAGTCAAGAAAATAATTATTGACCTCATAGAACTGGACAAGAAAGTTTCATCTATCTTTTTGGCCAAAACAAAAAAGTTTTTCCAAATTACCTACTTGTCTTTTATTATTATTATTGTTTTTTGATTATAATAATTACAATCACTAATAATTAACATAAACACAGCTGACCATTCAAAGAAATTATCATATACTTTTCCTCTGAAATTTCGTAAAATTTATTTTGAAAAATCCCCAAAAATGAAAGTCTTTTTGACCTCATGAAGAAAGGTACTGAATGTGCAGAAAAAACCTTATACTTTTTTTTGAAAATACAGAAAAAACCATAAACAGTTATACCATGTACGTTAAATGTTACAATATTTTGAAGACCAAGCCCTTCTTGTTTATGCAAAGGCCTCAGGCTGTCAATTGGGCTGACATTTTGCCTCACTATCTTCATCACAAAATTAACCTTAATTTCCCATCAAATAAACAACTTTAAAAATGTGATTATATATTAATATTGAGTAACGATATTTACACACCTAAAAAATGGTATATGCACCCCTATTTGTATTTACACCCCACTAAATTTTTTCAAATATTATAATTTGTAAACACACCCCATATATTACCAATTATGCCCTTTCTTTTCATTTCTATAGAAAAACATGATAAATTAATCACTTCTAATATAATTAATATATATATATATATATAATGGAAGAACATAGCTCTGCAGATTCGGAATGTATTGTTTGAAATGTTAATTTTACTGGTTGGCTTTATAAGTTCACAAATGATGATGTATCCGTTTACAATTTTGTTGAATGAAGTTCTTCCTTTAATTTGAAAAAAATAAAATTGTGTATGCCGAATAGAAGAAGCTGCTGCCTACAACCTCAATTTTTTCTTTCTTTCTTTTATCTATGTTTGGGATCATGGAATGGGTTTAGATGGAAGACGCTACGACCTCCATTATCTTTCTTTTTTTCTCTAACTTTTTCATTTTAGTATAGTTTTTTTTTTTTAATCAAATCAGGTTTCTCTGTCATTTAGTTAAATAATTACTGTCATTTTTATTTTTTAATCAAATCAGGTTTTTTGATTAAATCAATTTTTTTTTTAAATCAAATTAGTTAAATAATTACTGTCATTTTTATTTTTTAATTAATTATAATATTTGTTAAAATATTCAAAATATTAAGTATTATGTTAATATGATACAAGATATAATTATATTAATCATTTTAAATAAGGCTAATTTTGAAATTTTGAAAATATACCAATTTGGGGTGTACATATAGTTTTATAGGGGTTCCAATATCGTCACTCATTAATATCGTCACTCATTAATATTTGGAGATAATTTACTTTACTAATAAAGCCTCAACCCCACATTAATATTTACTTCCATTTTTCTATGCCTGTTAATATATATATATATATATTAATTTAATTAAGCTACAGTTTAAATCTGTTTCTTTTTCGATCTGTATAAGCTGCATGGGAGACAATATTGCATGATAGGTGAATATTTGTTCAATTCTTAAGTCTTAACTAAACAAGCACTTCATCCGACAACTAGTGCTGGCCCTGGAGGGGTGTATCGAGTACAACCGCTCTGGGCCTCAATATTTTTATTATTATTAAAGTCAGTATGTATTATTGGGTTTTAAGGGCCCGGAGAAAATAGGATTGTGATGATTGACCCAATTCATTTTTGTTTTAAATTATATATATATATATATAATATTTATAAAATGGGCCTAATTCATTTTCTATATAATATGTATATAATATATTTAAAAAATTGTGACCGTGAAGGAATGGCCCAATTTTTTTTTTATTTTTTTTTATTTTTTTAAATTATATGTATGGAATATATTAAAAGAAATCAGATTTCTGAATAAAGGAGACAATTTTTATTCAAAAGGGGCCCTTTTCAGATTTCTCGCCTCGGGCCTCAAATACATCAGGATCAGCCCTGCCAACAACACAATACAATTCTTTTCTTGAACCCTTCAATTGTTTTAACGTTGTTAGTTGAACAAAACATGTATTTAGTACATATTGATCGAAAGCAGACCTTAATTATTAACCATTAATTCAATTCATATTAATCATTTTTTTAAAAAAAAAAAAGTTACATGTATATAGATTAATAGTCAATATTGAAATCAATTATCGGCTCTGTGTATTTTTTGATCGACGCATTGAATAAAGGATCGATAACAACCAATTCTTGACCTCCAGAGTTCATGATCCAGCCATCTCGATGTGTTCATGGAATCTACATTAAAAGTCAAAGTTCTTCTTTTTCTTCTTCTATCTTTTTGTCCAGAACGAAAGACATTTTCCATATTATAAGATAAGAAAAGACCTTGTCGTTTTAAAATGGGAACAGGAAAAAAAAAATCATTAGTTTGATTATTATTATTTAGATGTAGATGCACCGTTAGCTCTTATCACTACAATTTGATTATATTGATGGTAATCTTTGAAGGGCAAAGCCCATTTTGGCATCAGTTAGGCTGAGCTTGGCCATTCAAATTTGGGATTGAAGGGGATGCTTGAATTTACGACCTCAACACGTGAGTGTGAGGATTTACCCGTAAGTCACTTCAACTTTTGTGCGTCTACTCATGTTTAAAGATATTAGACCCATAACAATGTAAATGGATAAGACTTTGAGATTCCAGAGACAAATAACCTGATGGAAATTTGCCAATCCATAATCGGAGAGATGAGGATTGAGTTCAAGGTCAAGCAATATATTAGACGACTTGATGTTCTTGTGGATTAATGCTGGCGAACAACCTTCATGAAGGTACCTAAATATAAAAATGTTGTTCAGAGAATTCATAAATCCAAAACAATTAGAGATATTCACAGTAAATTACATATATCAGGATGCACTTTTGCAGCCATTGGTACTACATTATAGTCCTCAAGGCACATTAAACATGTTTTGGTATGATCATTGAACTAAGAGCATCCCCAATAGGCCGGAATTGGGGACCTCCTTGACTATATTTAGGGAGCCACGATCGGAAAGTGCTCCAATAGGCTCCCTATCCCGCTCCATATTTTTAATTCCGGCCAAAGCCTCCTTAAATTTAGGGAGCCAAGACATCCTCCTTATTTTTCAATCCTCTCTTCTCAAATGAAATGGATGGTGGGGATGAGTTCACATCACTTATTTTCAATGGTCCAAATTCATTCTCCCTATTTTTTATTTAACTCAACTTCTTTTAATTTAAACATAAATAATTCATTTATTTTCCTCCCTTTTATTCTTTTCCAACGGCTAGGCACTACAAAATTCAATTTTTTTTTAACCAAAATTGCTAGTTTGCAACAATTTATTTAAAATATAACCGTTAAATATATGACCGTTAATTGTAAATAATAATATTTTAAATTTATTTCAAAATAATAATTTTTTAATTTAAAAATAAATAAATAATAATAGGGAGCCATTTTTAGAGAGGCTTGTTGGAGTATTCACTCCTTATATGACTCCCTGTTCCTAAAAAGTACAATTAGCTCCCTAAATCTAAGGAAAAAATAGGAAGCCTTGTTGGGGATGCTCTAAGTACCAAAAAAATAAACCAAGAAAACAGATGTTGAGTCATGTCTTAAACTCAAGGAAGTAGATAACGGTCCAAAATTTTGAAAATTTCGATCAAAATATTGTAAATATCTTGAAAATATCGGAGATATTTAAGGATATTTTTTACTTAGATTCTCTCAAAATATAAAAAGTATCAATTTTTTAATCAAAGTATAGATATTTACTTATTTAAATAGACACTTTACGCATACAAACATACCAAACAAGAACTTTAAATAATAGTCTCTCCCACCGTCAATCATTATATAAAATCTTTCATCTTTGAAATTCGAATTACATTCTCTCATCCATCTACTGTCTTAGAAGTTAATATTAGGGGTAATTGCACAAACGTCCCCTGACATTTGAGATAATTACATAGATATATCAATTTTGAGTATATTGATAGAAAACCTACTTGACGTTTGATAAATGTTGCACAAATATCCCTTACCATTAGTTGGGATCCGTTAACTTGTAAAAGTCAATGGTCAAAGGTATTAAAAGTCTAAAATAAAAAATAATATTTAAACAAAAAATAAAAACAAATCTAGAAAATCTGTGAAAAAAAAGACTAAGATCATGAAAAAAAAATAATTCAATTATCTTCATCTCATCTAACTTCTCACCCAAATTCATTCAACAATTACATACACGACACAAACAATGAAAACACCACAAAAATATAACAATCATCAAATATGATTCGACCATCTACATCAATTATAATAAAATCAAAAAATCTTCTTGATGGAGAGATGGAGACTAGCTAGCCCAGATCATATCCTGCCTACCGTGCATTGACCAATGTGCTAACGTCCGCCGCCGCAAGTCAACCGTCAACGCGGACGTAGAAAATTCATCGAACAACAAAGCCCAGCCATCAACGCCACAGCTCTGCTTGTCGGAAACCACGAACGGAACCCGTGAAGAACTCCATCTCTTACTAGACTGTTCTTGATGAAGTAGTATAATTTTTTAATTTTTAATTTTTTTTCTTATTTTGGTGGATCTGATGAAGATGAGGTTGGGTGATGATTGTGGTATTTGTATTGTGTTGGATTTCGTTGATTGTAACGGGCTAGAAATTTTTAATTCTTCATTTTTATATAACCCTGAATTAAAATCTAAGGGCTAGAAATTGACCCAACAACCATACAATCATGTATTGTAGCTGAACCCACATAAACAAATTAAACTTATCTTTCAGTAGAAAAAAAATGATATAGACATGTGTCTGGCCCATTGCTACTCAGTATACAACATGAGGGTGGAACAATACCAACCCATTTTGTGCAAAAGGTTTGGTCAATTTTGAATCCAAGGGTAAGCCCAAAGTATTTATCATAAAGTCTAAAGCTCATGTAATTGATTTGGGGAAGTAATGTGACTTGAACCCACAACTCTTTAGTGGTTTCAGTGCTGCTAAAAGGTTCCCAAACACATAAGTTTGATTGCATTCCACTATGAAACATAAGGTGTTTGAGGGGTTTATTAGACCTCTATACCATTAATGGGATCCTTACCTACAAGTTTATAAGTTTCAGTTTTGCCAGTGACTTAACAAATGGGACACAACGTAAACAAGCATAAACAAATGGGACACAGGATGTTGAGAAATGAACTATGCAAAAACAAGCTATCATCACAGCGTAATCCAAGGTCTCCATGTTTCTAAGCATCTCAAAGTGCATATGCAACAAGATGGGAAGAGCAGCATGTAAAATTAGAGGTTTCAGACTTTCAGTCAGATCGTTCTCCATTTCCTCACAACACATACACGAATGTAGTCAACAACCTTTGTACTACATGTTTATCATATTTACTATATCCTCTTGCCAATAATGCACGTCTCTAGTTCTATTTTCATTTGTCAGCCCTTTTTTGTCCAACCATCCTCATTTTTGACCTATTTTCATTATTAGCTTTCCAATAATGCACGTCTCGGGTCTGGCCAGGAGAATGTAAGCAAAAGGTGAAACTCGGAATAAAATGAAAAGAATGAGCACGTGTGACGGCTGCTGTGTGAGCAGCATATAGTCTTGCTACTGGCCAGAAATACTAATTGGATGCCTTTGAGACTGAGGGCGCAAGTTTACTTGACTCTCTATGGCAAGTGAGTATCTTTTTTGTCCTAAAGTTTTGCCTATAAAGGCTCAGCTCTTTGGTGAATTGTTCATCACTCTAACCTGAAACTTCACCAATTTATGATGGTTTTTCTAAGCATAAGCATAATTCTTCAGCAAGATTCATTGGGTTCATTACTGTTACTTTACAACATAGAAAGGAAAAAAAGAACCGTAAATGACCTCTAATGGAAAGAATGGGATGTAAGATTTTTATAAAATTGTGAGCAACATATGACGTTATATTTTGAGTTTATGAAAACCGAATTGATTGGAATGTTTAAGTAAGTGAGAGTTGACCGGATAAAGCCCTTTCAGTTGTGATCAATATTTGTTGGGCTGGGCTGTGTAGACTTCCATATGTGTGCCGTTGGGAAAGTATGATCAGTACAAGTTCTTTGCCTAAACTTTTATGGGGTGATGCATTAAAGACGGCAGCTTATATTCTTAATAGAGTTCCCAGTAAATCAGTGCCTAATACTCCATTTGAGATGTGGTTTGGTTCGAAGCCAAAATTGAATCACATGAGAGTATGGGGATGTCCTGCAGAAGTGAGGCCTTATGATCCTAATTTGAAAAAGCTGGATTTTAAGACCGTTAGTGCATTCTTTGTGGGATATGCAGATAAATCTAAAGGATATAGATTTTATTGTCCTACACACTCTATGAGGATCGTTGAATCTAAGCGTGTTGTATTCTTGGAGGAAGGTACTGACATTGGAAAGAATATGCAAACTGAAGATTTTGCGTTTGAGGAAGAGAGAGCGGGTAATCCGACATCTTCTACTTCATTGGATATTATCATACCATCTCTCTATGAGCATCATGATGAGCCAGTTATTGATGAACCTCAACCGGTTATCTTTGAGCCCGAGCCAATTATTGATGAACCTCAACTAGTTGTTGATGAGCCACAACCGATTGTTCATGTTCCTCTAAGGAGATCTCAGAGGGTTCGAAGATCTGCTATTCCTGTAGATAAACAACATAATCATCAGGAATAGCAGATCTTCGAACCCTCTGAGATCTCCTTAGAGGAACATGAACAATCGGTTGTGGCTCATCAACAACTAGTTGAGGTTCATCAATAATTGGCTCGGGCTCAAAGATAACCGGTTGAGGTTCATCAATAACTGGCTCATCATGATGCTCATAGAGAGATGGTATGATAATATCCAATGAAGTAGAAGATGTCGGATTACCCGCTCTCTCTTCCTCAAACGCAAAATCTTCAGTTTGCATATTCTTTCCAATGTCAGTACCTTCCTCCAAGAATACAACACGCTTAGATTCAACGATCCTCATAGAGTGTGTAGGACAATAAAATCTATATCCTTTAGATTTATCTGCATATCCCACAAAGAATGCACTAACGGTCTTAAAATCCAGCTTTTTCAAATTAGGATCATAAGGCATCACTTCTGCAGGACATCCCCATACTCTCATGTGATTCAATTTTGGCTTCGAACCAAACCACATCTCAAATGGAGTATTAGGCACTGATTTACTGGGAACTCTATTAAGAATATAAGCTGCCGTCTTTAATGCATAGTATATAAACAGTTTATTAATTTCAAACAAAATAATCATTATGATAAACTTAATGACTACTCTACTACGTAGAAAAAATAATCATTCGAAATCACAAAAAAATTATGAACTGCAATTATTTCCAAAAACTGCCCCATGATTTTGCTAAATTACAAATTGGACCATGATTTTGACTTAGGAGAGAATGACGACCCTTGGACTTATGATCAAGCTGTTCAGAGCTCTCAGTCGTCAAAATGGATGGATGCTATGATTGATGAACTGAGATCCATGGATACAAATCGTGTTTGGGATTTGGTTGAATTGCCTGATGGTTGCAAGCCTATTGGCTGTAAATGGGTTTTTAAGACTAAACGAGACTCTAAAGGCAATGTTGAGAGACATAAAGCTAGACTTGTAGCGAAAGGGTTCAGCCAAAAGGAAGGTATTGATTATACTGAGACTTTTTCGCCTGTCTCTTCGAAAGATGCCTTTAGGATTATTATGTCCCTAGTAGCTCATTTTGATTTAGAGTTGCATCAAATGGACGTGAAGACTGCTTTCCTAAATGGAGATCTTGCAGAGGATGTATACATGGTGCAACCTGAAGGTTTTCAAGCAATTGGAAAGGAGCATATGGTTTGTAAGCTCAGGAAATCCATCTATGGTCTGAAACAAGCTTCAAGGCAATGGTATTTGAAATTTGATGATGTCGTTGCATCATATGGTTTTGTTGAAAATTCGATGGATCATTGCATATACCTCAAGGTCAGTGGGAGCA
This sequence comes from Acer campestre, assembly GCA_954870605.1. Lineage (NCBI taxonomy): Eukaryota > Viridiplantae > Streptophyta > Magnoliopsida > Sapindales > Sapindaceae > Acer > Acer campestre. The sequence continues at coordinate 42,885,965 of OX940801.1, forward strand.
ATTTTATTTTTCTTATACTTTATGTTGATGATATTTTGCTCGCTGGCAACAATTTAGGGTTGCTGCATGATACCAAGAATTTCCTATCACGTAGCTTTGAAATGAAGGATCTTGGGGAAGCCTCTTTTGTCCTTGGGATTGAGATACATCGTGATAGGTCACATGGTTTGCTTGGATTATCTCAGAAGGCTTACATCAATAGAGTACTAGAGAGATTTAACATGAGTACTTGTTCCCCAGGTGAGGTACCTATCGTGAAAGGAGATAAACTTACAAAGCTACAATGTCCTAAAAATGAGCTAGAACGTTCTCAAATGAAGGATGTCCCATATGCATCTGCAGTTGGTAGTTTGATGTATGCACAAGTGTGTACGCGTCCTGACCTTGCCTTTGCAATTAGCGTACTTGGTAGATATCTAAGTAACCCTGGCATGCATCATTGGACAGCAGCAAAGAAGGTTATGCGTTATTTGCAGCGAACAAAGGATTTCATGCTCACTTATAGGCGTTCAGACCTATTGGAAGTTGTTGGCTATGCAGATGCGGATTTTGCTGGTTGTTCAGATGATCTAAAATCCACTTCAGGTTTTGTGTTTATGTTGGCTGGTGGAGCCATATCGTGGAAGAGTGTCAAGCAGACACTTACAGCTTCATCTACTATGCAAGCTGAGTTTGTGGCATGCTATGAGGCAACAATTCAAGCTGTTTGGTTGCGGAATTTCATTTCAGGGTTACAGATTGTGGATTCCATTTCTAAGCCATTGACAATCTATTGTGACAATTCCGCAGCAGTTTCTTTCTCTAAGAACAATAAAAGATCTTCAGGATCTAAACATATGGAGATCAAGTATCTTGTAGTTAGAGAGAAAGTTCAAGAGTTGCAAACTTCTATAGTCCACATTCCAACAGAAGAGATGATAGCAGATCCCCTAACCAAAGGACTATCACCGAAAGTTTTTAAAGGGCATGTTACCCATATGGGGTTGGTAGATAGTCACGATATGCTTGGTTAGTGGGAGTTATCTTTTTGTTTTTTGTTTTTATTAACTGCAGTATTTTGTTTAATAAAACTTTGTTTATTTATTCTCGAGAATATATTTGTACATTGTATATGTATGTTATTTGCCATATTTGTTATTGTGTGCACACGGATGTTTGATTATGGCAGGAAATCTTAAAGCTTTTAGCTTTAAGTGGGCAGTTCACTCATAAGGTATAAAGTTTCCACCGATGAGTGAACATTACTTAAGACAGAAGGATTTGCCCGTCTTAAAGAGGTATCTCAAAGCTTATGGCTTTGAGTGGGCAGTTTACTCATAAGGTATAAAGTTTTCACCGATGAGTAAACATTACTTAAGACAGAAAGATTTGCCCGTCTTAAGGGAGGATTAACTCATGGTCTTTTGGCCAGAGAGTGTAAGATGCTTAAGACATTAAGTTTGCTCGTCTTAAGATCCTTTGCATAATGCGAAGGTGGACCTATATGGAAATAGACATGATGATCACATCTGCATGTAATTTACATACCACACATACATACCATTTTACCCGGGTAGGTAGAACTAATGATATTTTGATTGCATATGGTCTTATGTTGATTAAAGATGTAATGATCTATGTAGTTGGATATTTGAGGTTCTATTGGACTAAGGGGAAGGAAGGTGTTACTCTCTTAAACATTCTTGTGGCCACGTATAATTGTTTGTCAATTCGGAGCGTCGTTTTCTAAAATGAATTTGTAAATATAAAATGATAATGTCTATGTAGCTCAAGTGGGAGAATGTAAGATTTTTATAAAATTGTGAGCAACATATGACGTTATATTTTGAGTTTATGAAAACCGAATTGATTGGAATGTTTAAGTAAGTGAGAGTTGACCGGATAAAGCCCGTTCAGTTGTGATCAATATTTGTTGGGCTTGGTGCACCTTAACTACATTATATGTAGGATATGGTATGGGCTATTGTATATGTGTGGGCCTAGTATTCCTATTGGGATTAGCCATCCTATTAGGATTGAGAATCCTCTATGGGTTAGGATTCTAGTAAGTTATACTATTTATAGGGGGTCCCTACTCTCGCTCACGTGTGTTACAGAACTGTCTCCCCATTAGGCAATCTGAGTAAGGTGAGAAGAGAGTAGAAGACTTCCTATTAACTTTCATTGTTTTTCTTGTGTTCTCTTTACAGGTGATTGTTTTCGTGCTATCATGGATTCAGGAAATTCGGGTACGCTTTCATGCTTATGTATTTAATACGAGTTGCACATATATTTATTTGCATTATGCTTACATGGGAGCTTGGGACATAGTTAACATGGATTCTCACCAATGCAAAGGACATGTAGAAGGAGTCTCTCAACTGATTAGACCTTCGTGAGATATCCCAAACAATGATAGAATTCTCACTCATATTGACTCCAGATACATCACTGGAAGAGATAAATTGCTTTCCATTGAGGGAAAATTCAACATCAAGAATTGGACCCAGACCTCGAGTGTATTGATGTGCCACCTTGCCACTTCTAATATCCTACAATCTGAGAGAGCCCTTTGACCTCCCTGCAAGGAAGAGGTTGGAGTTGTCTGGATGAAACTTAATAACTCTAACTACATCTTCCTCCTTGAAATTCGGTCTCTATACCCTTTTCAACATCAATTAACCTCGATGAGCAGTCATAGCCACCAGAAAGCACAAAATGTCCTTGCCGCGACCACTTCACATCTTTGACAGCTACATTGTGGAAGTTAAATACACGTGCTAACTTCTGATCTCTACTCCACACATTCCATATGCAGACCGTGCCATCCATCCTGGCATAAGCAAGAAGATGAGCTATAGATTAATTCCAATGAACAGATCAATAAGGCCAGCAAGATAATGAATGAGATTGATACTTTGTGAACCGACACTTCAATTTAAGTAGTTAGCAAACTGAAAAGTGGAAACATAGAAGGCACATCATTAGAACCATAATTACACAGAAGTTAATAGATAAAGGCAATTGTAGAAAGATACAATTAGTTGTTAACAATTAAGAAAAAGAAAAGTTAGAGGGTGAAATATATTATTTCAACTGTGTCAACAGCAAGAGCATACCAGGACTTGCTGACCAATGTATTGCATTGACAGCCTTTCTATGGCAATGAAGAGCTGTAGACAGCGTTCCAGATATTCTGCTTTGTTGTGCATGGCCTTTTGATTGATGTCTTAATAATGACAAGATATCACGTGGTAGATTTGTATCAGAAATACTTCACTGGACTGAAAACAAGAAGAAAATCACAGGTGAAGAGAAAAGTTTCTATCAGTTGAATAAGCATCAATGTAAACATACAAGAATGATCTCGGTACAGTCTAACTTAGAACCAGACATTTCTGCTTTGTAGCCTTAGATTTTGATCACCAGATCACCACACTAAACAGTTTATCCACATTTTTGTATATGCAATTATGCATTCCAACAAGAGAAAATACCCCTTTTTAACCAAAAATTAAGGGTCTTTATTGTTTTTATCCGGAATTAGTAAACTGATTGTTTTTGTCAAAAAATCCACTGTAGAGACATAATTGCCCCTCATTTTTTTTAAATACCTCTTCTCTCTCCTTTTCTCTCTCATTTTTGCAGAATTTTTTTTTCCTCTTTCTCTCTCTCATCTCACGCCTTCTTCTTCTTCTTTCTCTCCTTCTTCTCTCTTTCTCTCCTCTTCTCTCCTCCGTCTTCTCACTTTCTCTCATTCTTCTTCTTCTTCTTCTTCTTCTTCTCTTTCAATTTCTCTTTTTTTTTTCCAGATTTTTTTAAAAATTTCAGATTTTTTAAAATAAAAATTTCAGATTTTTTTTTTTTTTTGAACAGCACTTTATTACGCCAAAAGGCAAAAAGGAACACACACAACGCACAAAGAGGAAAGGCAGCCAACAGCCCTGGCGCCAAACACCAGAAAACAAAGACAGAAAGAGCCAAAACAACACAAGAAAAGCCACAACCCTTCCAGCAAGGAAACAGACAAGGCACCACAAACAGAGAAAAAACAGAGGACACCCATGACAGACAACAGCAAGGAAGCAGCGAAACCACACAACCCAGAAGAGGCCACCGAAACAACCAATTAACCAAAATCCCAAATCAAAATATCCTCAGACAAAGCAGACCCTCTCTTCGCCAACTTAAAATAGAAATTTTCAGATTTTGTGGTTTTTCGATCGTTGGTCGTCCGATCTTCTCTCCTTCTTCTTCTTCTCTTTCTCTCCTCTCTTCTCTTTCTCTTTCAAGTTTTTTCCAATTTTTATAAAAATTTTCCGAATTTTTTTTATTTTGAATTTTGTTTTCAGATTTGGTTATAGTTGTGGTTGTGGATGTTTGGTAGTTGATTATAAGTGTGGTGGTTTTTTTTTATGAATGATGGGAGTTGTTGTTGTTGTTTTTTTTTTTTTTTTTTTTTTTCCAGATTTTCTTATTGAAGTTGAAAATTTCAGATCATGTTGAAATTTTGTTTTCCAGATTTTGTTCAATTAAACACACCAGGCTACCGACTAAACACACCAGGCAAAATGAACTAAACACACTAGGCAAAACGAACGGACTAAACACACCAGGCAAAAGGACTAAACACACCAGGCAAAATGACTAAACACACCAGACAAAAAAAACTAAACACACCAGGCAAAAAGTACTTAAATATACCAGGTAAAAACAACTAAACACACCAGACAAAAACGACTAAACACACCAGACAAAACTCATTAAACACACCAGGGTAAAAACAATTAAACACACCAGGCCACTAATTAAACACACTAGGCAAAACTCATTAAACACACAAGGGTAAAAACAATTAAACACACCGGGCAAAATGAATTAAACACACAAGGGCAAAATGAATTAAACACACCAGGCAATCCAATTAAACACACCTGGTGTGTTTAGTTCATTTTGCCTGGTGTGTTTAATTGTTTTTACCCTTGTGTGTTTAATGAGTTTTGCCTAGTGTGTTTAATTGGTGGCCTGGTGTGTTTAATTGTTTTTACCCTGGTGTGTTTAATGAGTCTTGTCTGGTGTGTATAGTCGTTTTTACATGGTGTGTTTAATTCCTTTTTGGCTGGTGTGTTTAATTCATTTTCCTTGGTGTGTTTAAGTACTTTTTGCCTGGTGTGTTTAATCTTTTTTGTCTGGTGTGTTTAGTCATTTTGCCTGGTGTGTTTAGTCCGTTCGTTTTGCCTAGTGTGTTTAGTCCGTTCGTTTTGCCTAGTGTGTTTAGTCCGTTTTGCCTGGTGTGTTTAGTCGGTGGCCTGGTGTGTTTAATTGAACAAAATCTGGAAAACAAAATTTCAACATGATCTGCAATTTTCAACTTCAACAAGAAAATCTGGAAAAAAAAAAAAAAAAAAAAAAAACAACTCCCATCATTCATAAAAAAAAAACCACCACACTTATAATCAACTATCAAACATTCACAACCACCACCAAGCATTCACAACCACAACCACAACCACAACCACAACCACAACTAAATCTGAAAAAAATTTCAAAATAAAAAAAAAAAATCGGAAATTTTTTTAAAAAATTGGAAAAAACATGAAAGAGAAAGAGAAGAGAGGAGAGAAAGAGAAGAAGAAGAAGGAGAGAAGATCGGACGACCGACGATCGGAAAACCACAAAATCTGAAAATTTCAATTTTTAAAAAATCTGAAACACAAGCAAATCTGAAAAAAATTTGTTTTAAAAAAATCTGGAAAAAACAGAGAAAGAGAAGAGAGGAGAGAAAGAGAAGAAGAAGGAGGAAGAGAGAAGGCGTGAGAGAAGAGAGGAGAGAAAGAAGAAGAAGAAGAAGAAGAACACGTGAGAGAAAAGGAGAGAGAGAAAGATTCAGTAGAAAAAGAGAGAGATGAGGTTTTTTTTTTTTTTTTTTTAAAAAGGGCATTTAAGTCCGAAAAGTGTATTGTTTGACAAAAACAATCAAAATACTAATTCCGGCTAAAAACAATAAACCTCCTTAATTTTTTACTAGTTTCCATTTTCACCCAACAAACAAAACGTATAGTCTTCTCAACAACTAATGTACCAATTTCATGTGCAAACTCATGTTAATGCTTACATGATCAAGTAAAATAAACCTTCATAAAAGGATGGACGACAGTATAAGAACACAGACAGTATAAGAACCGGTGGACGGTATAATAACCGCCACCGGAGAAACTAAGAGACAACCTAACGATAGTAATGACTAAAACAAACAATGCCGAAACAAATAACATCAAGTATAAACTATGACGACCAAACAAAAGCATAAGCCAACAACTTATTCACTTGTTTTTTGGCCATAGACAGACAACATGGGACCATCCCAATCCACTGGTGGAGCTCTCAAATCATACATGGTGGTGACCATTAAGCCATAAGCGTTTTAGATTTCTTTCGAAAACGTCCAAGGTTGCTAACATAATAGCCGATATTATATAAATAACCTAGAAATTGGTCCGAGGTACAAATTAGGTGCAGAGCGAGGTGCACAAGGTTCAAATGGCCAAATACAGAGTCCAAATGCTAATACAACAAAAATACATAAACTACATTATATTGCTACATAATTAAGTTAATCAAGGCATGAAACATGATTTGTCCAATAAAGCTGACCCTGTAATGCGTTATCGAGCTGCGCGAGTTGATGGCCGAGTTGCAACACATCACGAGCCAACTCGGAAAGTAAAAATTGAGGTTCTGAGTCGACTCGGGACATACCCGGGCACGTCAGGAGTTAACTTAGTAAGATATAAATTATGTTCTGATTTTTTAATTGGGCCCAAAAGTAGGCAGAGCTCCAAAAAGAGCCGAATTCTGTACCTATTTTGGGTCTTTGAGAGAGTTTTGATTAATATTTTATTAATCCATATTCGAAGAAAAGCAGTTGAACTCTAATTTATTTCAGTAAACATAAAAGAATTTCTAATAATAAAAAAAGACACTTACAAATCATAACAAACCAAAAATTACTTGAAATGATGCCTCTTGTTTTAAATAGACTTGTATTTTATCATTTTACAGAAGCCTTGTAAATTTCAAAACCAGTTATCCAAATTAAAAAAATTATTGAGATCACATAATTAATAATCTAGGTTTCGAAACCAGACAAAAAAAATTAAAAGAGGGTCTGTATCAGATAAAATTTTAATTTCAACTTTTTAATATATATTTTCGGTTCCATTAATGGGATCCTGATTTGGTCTATATATTACCAATGAGCCGGAATCAGTGCAGTATTTGCCTAATTTTTTTGTTTTCAGGATTGACGATAAAAGGACTCCAATTTAATAAATAAATAAAAAATAAAAATAAAAAACTGAAACCTTTAAAATAACTCATTGCTTTTATATATATGCTTTGCTTTTCTTCAAATTATTTATCATTCATTCATATGCATATAAAATTATTTACATATTTTATAAATATATTTTTAAATGATGTAAAAAATGAAGTCATGCTGTGCACTTGTTTGCATGAAAACTTGCACACGTGGCTAAATAATGTGTTCTACAGATGATTATTGGATTTGATAATAATGATTAATGAGTTACAAATGAGTTATAATGATAAACTTCTCATTTGTCCTTGAATTTAATTAATATTTTATTGGAATAGATAGAGATGTTATTAACTCGGAAATAATTAAAATTGTAGTAAGAATGTCATTTTTTTTCCTTCAAAAATGATATTGGCTATGACTATTAGCGTTTTTTCACCCAAAACTCAAAGAACAATTAAAGCATTTTGATATGGAATGTTTTGTTAATTCAATAATTACTTCACCCAAAAACTAATAATTATTAGACTTATCGGCACTAGACCCCTCTGAATTGTATGTGAATTTGCAAGGTGCCTCTGAACGTTTGTTTTTTTTTTTTTTTTATAGATGTTAAGCCCCTGAACTCTCATTTTCTTTGCACCACCCTTATGTACAATAAAACAAGCTGGTGCAAAGAAAAGGAGAGCTCAGGGGGTTTAACGTCTAAAAAAAACATTCAGGGGGCATATTACAAATTTGCGTACAATTCAGGGGGATCAAGCGCCAATTAGTCTAATTAGTAATAACTCTAAATAAATCAATCTTCGATGAAAATATATCTCCAAATAAATCCAACAATATGGTTCAAATCAACCTAAAAAAAACTAAAATTCTAAGTAACAAAAAGAAAAACAGTACATAAATATCAAACACTCAAAACTCGAGAAAGTCTATCGCCTTTGTAATCAACTCCTAAGAAATTCAGTTTACAAAATGTTAAAAAACAAGGGATGAGCTGTAAACTCAATAAAAATTCCATATTACGTAATCGAAAACATTTATAACAATTCTAATAACATTTAAAGAGTACATAAAAATAAAAATCAAATATTTAGATGCAAGTAAACTTACAAAAGTAACATTTTCATTGTATGATAACAATTAATAAAATTTCATAAAAATATGTTCAAATCATATAGTGTCACCAATACACCCGATGACCTAGCCATTTACATTATAAATAAAAAGGAAAATAAATTCAGGTCTTACAGTAATTAAAAAATGAAAAAAAAAAAAAATGGTCCAATCAAAATATTCCACATTAGCTCTAAATTATTAATTTATTAAAAAATATTATAAATTTTAACCAATATTTATTAATTTTAATCTAATTATTTTTAAAAAAATATATATTTTTAAAAATCTAATCGATGGGCACATCTGTTAAAATAAAATCAAAACACAGACCGGAACCTGGGGCTGGTTGGATGGGATTCCATTCGCAAAAGTAAGAAAAATAGTGGTTTAGAGGTTGGAAGAATTCTGGACACAATTAAGAGTTTACTAGCGAATAGGGTGTGGCATTTTAGGAAGGAGGATAATTCGTTATGGAAAAGAGTCATGTGTGCTAATTATGAAATCTCTAGTATAGAGCTACAATGTGATTGGAAGGGCTGCTCTTCTCCTTCCTTCTTTTTGAAAGCCATCCGTAGCTTGTATGAGGAAGGATCTAATACTCAAAAATTGCTGAAAGATGGTATGAATGTGATAGTTAGTAAAGGTGATAGAGCTCACTTTTGGACTGAAATTTTCTATGATGATTTCCCTCTTCAACGGGCTTTCCCTAGAACTTATGCTCTAGCTTCTAACAAGGTCAGTGTAGTTATGGAGTTTGGGAGATGGTTTGAGTCTAAGTAGGTGTGGGAGGTCATCTTGAGGAGACCCCTTTTTGATTGAAGATCAATGGAATTGTTTCAAAGCTTACCTTGATTGCTTGCCTATCCATTACTCAGTTCTGGATACTTTAGTGTGGTCTTATAATTCAAACGGTTGTTTTTCGGTGAGATCATTTTGAAAGTCCCAAGAGGATAGTTGGGTGAATTCTCATGCGGATTCAGATTACTATGGCAAGGTACATGCTCGCCCAAGATGGAAATCTTTGCTTTGCAACTCCTAAAAGGTAGGATAATGGTTAATGATGTGATGAATCGCTATGGTTGCGGTCAAGTTACGAGTATGGGATGCAAAATGTGTAACTTAGACTTTGAAAGTGTTGATCATTTTTTCTTACATTGTGCTTGGACGTGGAATGTGTGGATTAAATGAATGAGTAGGTGGGATGTCTCTTGTTGTCCTTCTAGAACTTTGAAGGAGTGGGTGTGTGGCTGGTCAAGATTATGCCCCAAGGATAAATACAGGAGATCTTGGTGATCGTGATTATTTACGGTGGTCTGGACAACTTGGGACTTTCACAATCAGTTAGTTTTCAATGGCAAAAGTCCGGATTTAGAGCAGGCAGTGGACATGGTTATGTTTAGAATTGCATGGTGGTTCAAGCACCATGGTAGAGGGTTGGATGTGCCTGTTACTTTGATTCTTCTTAATTTTAAGGAGTGTTGCATTGATGACAAACCGATCAAACGGTCTAGAATTGAAGCTTAGACCCCCTCCGTTTTTTGATGCTCTGAAATTTAATGTTGACGGATTGACTAGGGGTTGCTCGGGGCTTGCTTGTATGGAAGGGGTCTTAAGGGATTCGAGTGGCAAAGTGTTGAGTCTCTTCTCCACTCATTTAGGAATTTATGATTCGATCATAGCTGAGGTCAAGGCAATCCATAGGGCCACTGAGATATGTGCTTTTAATCCAGATTTTGTTGGCAGATATATTAGCACTGTGAGTGACTCTAAAGTGGCGGTGACTTGGGTCAATGTTGATTGATTTGGAAGTCTCAACCTTGTTAATTTGATTTATGATATTCGTAGTAAGCTGAGTTTCCTGGGCAATACGGAGGTCATTTACAATTCAAGAGCATCAAACTCCTATGTTGATATGCTTGCGAAGAGAGGATCCAATATGGAAGGGGACATTTTCGAGATGGCAGGTTGTTGAGTTGCCTTTTATGGTATGTCTAGTTAGATAGCGCTTAGTTGGGTGGACACTGTTCTTCTTGGTTTCTCGGGGTGGTTTTCTCTCATGTTGTTCTGTTTTGTGGTCTCTTGTCTTTGGGTTGCATTTTAGTTAGTTGTGGTTGGTCTCTTACATTTGTTGTTTAGGGCCCTTGTCTTTGATTATTAATAAAGTTTCAGTTGTTCAAAAAAAAAAAAAGTAGACCGGAACTTGGGATCTGGAATCTCTTGGATACAGTTTATATGAGTGAGTAGCTTACCACAGAACCAATATCATTTTGTCAATAGATTTGAATCTTCTCTTTACCTCATCTTCTTCCTGACCTCACATAATCTCATGACACATAAGTATTGCAATGAATGCGTGGTTAAGATGTGATTTGTTTTCACAATCAATTTATCAACAACCAATCACATACTTTAAAAAGGTCATAAAAAAGATGAGGTAAGGAAATGATCATATTCTTTTGTTAATACAAACCCTAATTCCTATACAGTTTTTCTCTCCGCCGTTCATAGTGATTTTCGGATGCTGTTCTTTTTCACTCTGCCATTCGTCTACTCCATTTCTGGTTGTCGCTCGTCTTTACCGTTTGAATCAATTTATTGATTCTTGTGCTTCTTGGCCGCCGTTTGCTTTAAGTGACTGGTGAGTTCAGTTCTTGTTTTTCGATCAAAGTTATGTTTTGTATAGGTTATATAATTTACTTGAATATGTTCAATTGCTGATACTATTTGCCTAGATTTTGTTCGATAGTCGCTGCATTCTGGTTCAGATCTCTCGTCACTATGTTAATCTTTACTGTTCAAATCTCTTCATGGCCACCGTGTGCTTTGAGTGACCGGTGAGTAATTGTTGAGTTCAGTTCCTGTTTGTTCGAACTTGAATATGTTTATGTTGGTTCAATTGTTGATATTATTTGCCTGGATTCTAATTCAGATCTCCCGTCACTCTTCGTTCTTCTTTACGTTTCGAGTCTGCTTCTTGGACGCCGTCGTTTGCTTTGAGTGACCGATGAGTCACTGCTCAGTTCAGCTCGAACAATTATACAATTTACTTATGTTTCTGTTGTCCAATTGTTGAGATTATTTGATTCAATTGTTGGTATTATTTTATATTGCTTATAGGTCAACTAATGCATGATGCTAAGGTCAATAATAATCCCTAATTTGTTTTCAAAACCCTAACCCTCACACTGACCGCCGCTTCTCCGTTTGAGTCAATCTAACTGTCTCTTGCCAGTTGCCACCATTCATTTGGTGAGTAACTCAATTATTTTAGTCACTTGCATATTTTCACTCAATTATTTTAATCACCGGCAAATTCGCTATTAAAATTGGGTGCGATATTGCCACACATAAATATGATAAACATACCCATATTTTAATAAAATAATAATAATTACAAAAATATCCCAATATAAATTTACAAATAAGGATAAATTAGATTAATTAAAAATAAACAAAATACTAAGTACACTCATTTATTACACTCATATCTTAGACTATATCCCTTTATAATAATAATAATAATAATAATAATAATAATAATAATAAAAACTTATGATAAACCCTAACTTATGATAAAACCTAATTTTGATGATAAACCATAATTTAGAAATAATTAGCACTATGTCATATCATAGTAATTTGCTTTTGATCATTTTCAATTTCATGTTAGAAAAGTAACATGCATTTATTGAAATATTTAATCAATTTCAATGCATTTATTCAATTTCATGTTGACTTGCATTTATTCGATTTCAATTTCATTTTACTTGCATTTGTTCGTTGACTTGTATTTATTCAATTTCAATTTCATGTTACTTGCATTTGTTCACACCGATCTACATTGAAAAAGTCAATTTTACAAAGTTAGTTTTGTATAAAGACCTGTTTAGATTTTGATCTTCAACTCATATAGTACCTATTAATGAAGAAATGAAAATAAATAATTAGCATAGAAATACTAGTACCACCTAATCTAAAACCAAAAATGCAAAAATTATTAACTATTTCAATTTTATGTAGAAATAAAACTAATTATGATTTACTTGCATTTGTTCACACCGATCAACATTGAAAAAGTCAGTTTTGCAAAGTTAGTGTTGCATAGAGACCTGTTTTTATTTTGATCTTCATCTCACATTGTATCTTCAATTGGCTATAAATAAATACATATTTGTTCTCTAATTATATTTATGCCAAACTTTAGGAAAGACTAATGTATTTACTTCTAAATAATATAAACAATTGACTCATATATGAACTAAATGTTGGTCGGATACACTTTTTTTTTTTTTTTTTTTTCTGAAATCATTCTTTCTCGTTTAAAAAAATATATTCTTTCTACTACATTTTTTTTGTTGTATTTTTTTAACCTATACTTATATTTTCTTTGGCTTTTGTAGCTTATCTTAATAGTGTCACGTGGCCCAATGTTGACAAGACTACCCTCTCTGAGAATGGCTTATAATGTTATGTTACATTTTTGTTGTTTCAACTTCATCTAGACTTAGACATTCTATGATTTCCTTATGACCCCTTAGTGATGCTACAACACCTTGAAGATTCATTTCTTTATCTATAAAGAGAAATGAGTGTATGATTTAGTTTAATTGATTCAAGAGGACAAACATACATAGATGGACTTGTGAACTCACAAAAATGAAATTTTGCTTATTAATTATTTGTTTTAAAAGAAATTTGGTACCAAACGTGCTTCTTTCAAAACTATTTAGAGAACACAATTGGTTTGAGAAATTTGACTGCCCATTACAAGGATAAAGTAAGCCTAAAAAAAAGGTATGTAAGAAAAGTACAGGTACAAGAGAAATATGTTAAGAATAAAGATGCACATTATTGATTTTGATTAATTGTTATGCGATGTCCAAACTGTATGCAAAGGCGTTGTTAAAATCAAAAGTTGGTGTGGCCCTACGACTTGATACCCCTTATACACAAATGAAGATGACATAATGATTTGTTAAGCAATTTTAGCATAATGATTTGTTAAGCAATTTTATTCAAGACTAGTATCTAATCTAATCTAATTTAAATTTTACAGGTAGGAAATACAAGTTATCCTTTTATCATAAGGGTTGGGGAAGCAATAACAATTAACCTGAAGATCCAAATTAATTTATCAGCTACTGTATATGGCACTATAGTATGCTAACACAAGGTCAACTAATGCATGATGTTGAGGTCTTCAATGAAGCCCTTTTGTATATAGAAGAAGAGAGAACAAAACTTTATTTTTCGGATTAAAAACAATGCTGATGACACAGTTTTAGTAGCTCAATGTGTCTTGCTAGACAATAGGAAATATAATAGCAAAACTTTTATCTTTCAGATTAAGAGAATTCTTGATGACATAATTTTAGTAGGTCAATGTGTCTTTCTATGCAATAAGAAAATCCTAGATGCTGTTATGATGGATGACACAATTTTCTTTTATTTAAGAGGTGAGTCTAAATTGCAATATTGGATGATGCAGTGGAATTTTTTTAAACATGTGGGTGGTTAAAATTAATTTGTGTAAGAGAACCATTGTTGCCTTATTGACATCAACTTTTTAGGATCTATCATTGGCCATAAAGTCAAGAAATTACCTACGAAGTAAATTAAGCTACCTCTAGGTCTGAATGGTTTGGTCGATGTGTGGTGCCAAATGTGCTTCTTACAAAACAATCTGTAAGATTGTTTGGTACTTATATATTGAGATTTGACAGTATAAGATTACTTTTTAAAATTAGTTTTACTTATAAAATTAATTCAAATTATCACTTAATAATTTATTTTATAATATTTTAAAAAATATTTTAAAATTATTTTGAAATAATTTATTGTGATTTATTATTTTCAATAAAATAAAATATTCAAAATTATTTTAGAATGAAATAAATTATTCTAGAAAAATACTTATTGTACTTAAAAAATTCCAAATTTTATTCAAAAGTAGATTTCAATGAACTTATTATTCAAAAAATATATATTCATATTAAAATTCTTAAAAGTCGATATTAAAATTCTTAAAAGTCGATGTAATTTCATCATATATATATATATATATATTAGTGAGTCTCTCATGAGACATCCCTCATTTTTTTTATTTGAATTTTTTGTGGATGATAAGTTTAAATGTTCAATGAGATCTATTTGTTAAAAAAATAATAAAAAATTGAAATTTTTTCAATGACTACAATTTTTTTTTTCCCTATTTTTCGTCTCATTTTCTGATGCTTGATTATCAATAAAATCGGGAAAAAATAGTTGTAGTCCTTGAAAAAATTTCAAATCTTATTTACAAGTACATTTCATTAAACTTGTCATCTACAAAAAAAAAAAAAAAAAAAAAAAAAAAAAAAAAAAAAAAATTATTAAAATCGATGGATTTTAAGACGATCCTTACTTTATGTTAAAACGAGGGATCCCTCATAAGAGATTCACACTATATATAATATATAATTTAATTGTTTGTTTACAAAAAAGATTATATTTAAAAAAAATTAATAACTAAGGGCAATTTGGTCTTTATATTAGTTCAATTTTAAAAGTATGAGAGATTTAGATAGAGAGTTTCTCCTTATAATCTAATATTTTCCTTTTTACACTTCATTTCTAAATACACTCCATTCTACAAATTTAAATTTTAAAAAAATTCTAAAGACTTTATTTTTTTCCAAAATTATCCCTTTTATCTTTTAACACTTTTATTCTAAAGACATCCCATTTAAAAAATTACATTTCTAAAGATACTCCATTTTATTTTTAATATTATCCATTTTGAATACTTTTCTTTAGAAAATTTGAAACGGGAAATGGAAAATAAATGTGAAGTACTCAAATAAAAATAAAACAGTGAATAAAATTGAACAAAAGTGAGAAGATTGAAACAATAAGAAAACTTTTTTGTAGATCAATTTGTGAAAATAGGAAAACAATATTTGTTTTTCTTTTTGGATTTTAAGTTGAGTAAAAAAAATTCTATTGAGTAAAAAAATAATTTTAAATATATTTTTCTAGAAAAAAAAAAAGAAATTATATATATATATATATATTCTAGTGATGGTGATGATTGAACATGAGTGGTATTTGAGAAAAAAAAATTTGATATCAAATTTGGTTGAACCGGAAAACAAAAAAACTTAATATATATATATATAGTCAGTACGCACTGATATAACTTCATTAGTGCGTTGCATGTGGGCCACTGACAAGTGCATTCACACTTAGTGGTCCACATGATGTAAGAGCATCCACATTGGTAGCTCCAAAAAACAAGACCCACTTATTGCCACATCATCAAAAATGGATCTTGTTTTCAAATAATGGGTCTTCCCATTTGGGTCTCTTTTATTTGGATATATTTTCCCCACAATGGGGCAAAATTAAAAAAAAAGAAATGGATCCACTTTTTTTACTTTTTTCCAAACAATCATTACTCTTCTTTAAAATATTATATATATATATATTAATAAAGAAATTATATAATATATTTTAAATATCAACACTATCAACAATTATTTAACAAATTATAATTCATTTAAAAAAAATTATTAATTTAAAATTATCACAACCGAATTACATCAACAATAAAAATAAATATTTAAAACAAAATATTGTATACGATTAGACATGGCTCCGATTCCGGTTTTAAAGGTCCGATTCCGGTTTCGGTTCCAGTTCCAGTTTCGGTTTCGGTTTTGAAGGTTCGGTTTCGGTTTCGGTTTCGGTTTCGGTTTCGGTTCCGTTTCTGGTTCCGATCCGGTCCGGTTTTACTGATTCCGCCGGTTCGGGTCTGGTGTTCTGATGGTTCGAGTCTAGCAGTTCCAACGGTTCTGGTTTGGCGGTTCCGACGGTTCGGTTTCAGTTCTAGTCCGATTTTCGACGGTTCAGACGGTTCAGTTCCGCTTCCGATTTCGGTTTCGTCGGTTCCAACGGTTCGGTTTCATTACTTTTTTAACTTTTTTCCAAACAATTATTTTATTATGTGACAAGTCTAGTATTCATAAATCAAGTCTAGGAAAATTAATTAAAAAAGTAATGTTTTCATTCAAATTATTTAAATTTCATTGAAATAAAATTTTATAATTGATATTAAAATTATTTATATTTTTTTCAATATATATTATTATTGAAATTAATAATAATATATTTAAATTATAATAATTTAAATATATATTTATTAAATTTAGGGGTGGGCAAAAAACCAGTGAACTGAACCGAACCGAACCGGTCCAATCGGTTTTTCTTCGGTTTTTCACTATTTACCGGTTCAATTCGGTTCGTTTTAAAAAAAATGGATATTCCGGTTCAGTTTCCGGTTCATGGGTTCAAACCGGTGAACCGAACCGAGAACCGGTCTATATATATCAAAATTCCAAAATTGTTCCATTGTTGATTTAATTACCCTTTGAAGCTGACCATGACAAACATTTTTGCTTGTAAATTGACCGAAAAAATCGATTAGAGGAGATTTTGATTAGGCCCAATACTGAAAAAACTGAATCAAACCGAACCGAACCGGTTCAATCGGTTTTTGATCGGTTCACACTTTTCAATTTTATCGGATCGGTTCACTTTTTCAAAAACCGGATATTATCGGTTTTTTAACGGTTCACTCGAAAAGTGTACCGATCTATTATACGCTCACCCCTAATTAAATTTATTTATATTTTGTCATTATGTATATAATTATTGAAATTAATAATAATATATTTAAATTTAAATAATTGAAATATAAATATTAAATTTATATATATTTTTTCATTATATATATATTTTTTGAAATTAATAATTATATATTTTAATTTAAATTATATATATATAAATTTTTTTTTTTAAAAAAAAAAAAAAGGCCCAACCCAATTATTGGAGAGGGTTGGGAACTCAACTCCAATCATTGGGCAAGACCCAAATTGGGTTCCAAATATGGAATTCCATTTGGGTCTAGTCTTGTGGAGCCCACTTTTGGGTCTTGTTTTTTGGATCTCATTTGCAACCAATGTGGCTCAATTTTATGAAACCCAAAATGGGTCTTGCAAAGTGGGTCTTATTTTTGAACCAATGTGGATGCTCTAAGACTTGAATATATATATATATATATAAACCGGTGATGATAATAATGAAGGGTTTGCTGGTGTGTGAGAAAAAAAAAATTTTGAAAAGAAAAGGAAGATATTTTAGGGTTTGTAAAACAGGAAAAAAAAAAGGGTTTGAAATGTCTTAATTTTTAATTTTGGTTAAAACTGTCATTAATTAAAAAAATAAAAAACGAGTGGAAACATATAATAAATGGATTGCAAATATCAATAAATCATAAATGCATAAAATGAAAAAAGTCAACGTGTACATTTTTTATGCGGTGGGATGACCTCACTTGAAATTTTTAGGGATCCAACGGCCTAGACACAAAATTTTTAGGGATGTCTGTATAGACAAGTCTTTCTATACAGGGGTTCGTAATCTCTGTAATTCTCTCTTTCCCCAACAAAACGATGGTTGTGGGAGAGCTCTTTCTCTCTGCGTTCCTTCAGGTGTTATTTGATAAATTGGCGTCGCTTGATTTGCTCAATTTTGCACATCGAGAAGGGGTACATTCAAAGATTAAAAAGTGGGAAGAATCACTATTGATGATTCAAGCCGTGCTTACTGATGCAGAGGAGAAGCAATTGACAGACAAACATGTGAAAATGTGGCTTGATGATCTTCAAGACATGGCTTATGATGTGGAGGACATGGTGGATGAATTTGCTATTGAAGCTTTGGGGCGCAAAATGATGGCAGCAGAATATGATACTACTGGCATTAGCAAGGTTTGGAATCTAATCCCTTTTTGTTTCACTAGCTTGAGTCCAATTGCTGTTAAGTTCAATGTTAGCTTGATCCAAATTAAGAGATATCACTAGACGGTTAGAAGAAATTTCTAAACAAATAATTGAACTTGGATTGGAGATGGTTGCTGGAGCAACATCCACTGCTACATGGCAAAGATTGCCCAGTACATGTTTGCCCACTGAACCTGCTGTTTGTGGGAGGGATGAAGATACTTGAAATG
The DNA here is from genome assembly GCA_954870605.1 of Acer campestre. Taxonomy (NCBI): domain Eukaryota; kingdom Viridiplantae; phylum Streptophyta; class Magnoliopsida; order Sapindales; family Sapindaceae; genus Acer; species Acer campestre. The sequence goes on from OX940801.1 coordinate 42,904,432, forward strand.
GTTTTAATGGATGAGCCAACTGGTGCCAACTTTTCTGTAATACCTATTGTTGGCTTGGGAGGTGTTGGTAAGACAACACTTGCTCGACTTGTGTACAATGATAAGGCTGTGGAAGATTTTAACCCAAGAGTATGGGTTTGTGTCTCTGAAGATTTTAACAAAGGCAATTCTTGAGTTGATCACTCTTTTGCGATGTGATCTAAAGGAACTAAATCAGGTGCAGGTTCATTTTCAAGAGGCAATAGCCGGAAGAAAATTCCTGATTGTATTAGATGATGTATGGAGTAAGAATTATGGATTGTGGAAAACCTTGAAGTCTCCTTTTGTGGCTGTGGCACGAGGAAGTAAGATAATCATGACGACAAGAAGCACGGATGTTGCATTGACAATAGGACCAATTGAATACTACAGCTTGAAGCTTCTATCAGACAATGATTGCTGGTCCGTATTTGTAAAGCATGCATTTGAGGGTATAGATATTGATGCACATCATAATTTAGAATTAATTTGTGAGAAAGTTATTAGAAAGTGCAGAGGCTTACCCCTAGCAGCAGCTACTCTTGGTGCTCTTTTACGCTGTAAGCAGAGAGATGATGAGTGGGATGATACTTTGAATAACAAAATATGGAATTTATCAGAAGAAGGTGATATTCTGCCAGTATTAAGCATTAGTTCTGAGTTTTATGGAAAAGGCTGCTTGAAGCCTTTTCAGTCCCTGGAGACTCTTTATTTAGGGTATTTGGGAAACTGGGAGCACTGGGACTCTATGGAAGAAAATGAGCTTGTTGAAAGGTTCCCTTGCCTTAGTGATCTTTCCATTAGAAGTTGTACGAAACTCTCTGGAAGATTATCTGCCAATCTTCCTTCTTTGAAGAAACTTTCAGTAAATGCCTGTCCAATGCTGGTGGTTTCATTCTCAAGCCTTCCACCACTCTATGCATCTCAATGTGAAAGCATTGTGTGCTGTAGCTCAACTGACAGTAAGCTGATGAAGTCTATGTCTCTTTCATATATTTCGAAGTTTGGAGATTGGTTTATGCAAGGATTTCAAAATGTAGAATGTCTGAAGATTGTTCGTTGTGAAGAACTCTTATATATGTGGCAGAATGAGATTCTCCTTGAGAAGCCACCACATGTACTGCATAACCTCGCCTCACCTAGAGAGCTATGCATTTCCAATTGCCCAAGTCTTGTTTCAATTCCAGAGGCTTGTTTTATTTCCACTCTTGGTGAACAGAAAATTAGCAACTGCAAGGCTCTAACATGTATTGGTTGTGATTCTCTAAGGGAATGAAGCACAACAATGCACATCTTGAAAGTTTAGAAATTGAAGGTTGTGATTCTCTAACATGTATTGTAAAAGGCCAACTACCTTTGTCTCTAAAATACTTTTCTGTAAGAAATTGTGAGAAACTACAATATTTGTTGGATGATAGAGAGGATGCTTCTACTTCATCGTCTTCTGTGACGCACAAGGAGAATATTAACAACCTGAGTACTTCTCTTCTGGAGAACTTGAATATCTACAACTGCTCATCTCTCACTTGTTTATCAACAAGAGGCCAATTACCAGATGTCAAATACCTTCAGATTTGTAATTGCTCAAATCTCAAGACCTTATCATCAAGAGGCCACCTGCGACACTTGAAAACCTTGTAATCCGGTGTTGTCCAAAGCTAGACTCAATAGCAGAGAGGTTTTGTAATAACAGGTCTATTGAACGTATTTGTATCAAGAGATGTGCAAATCTTAGATCCATACCTGAGGGCCTGCATAGTCTTAGCAGTCTTCGTGAAATTTACATAGAGGATTGTCCAAGTCTTTTTTCTTCCCACAAGGATGGCTTCCTGATGCCATTATAAGAGTTTCAATCAGTAGATGTAAGAAACTTAAAGCTGTACCCAACTGCTTACACAATGTCAACTTTCTTCAAGATTTAAAAGTATGCCAAGATCACTTTCAATTGAGGATCCCAATATCTATACATCACTGATTGCCTGGGGATTGCACAAGCTCACCTCTCTTACAGAGCTCAATGTTATTGGATGTCCAGATGCAATTTCTTTTCCGCAGGAGGAGATGGGAATGTTGTTACCCACCTCTCTAATCAAGCTGACCATATCAAGATTCCCAAAATTGGAGTACCTATCTTCAAGGGGTTTTCAGAACCTTTCCTCTCTTGAATTTTTGTGGATTAGAGATTGCCCAAGGCTCACATCCTTCCCAGAGGTGGGCTTGCCATGCTCACTTTTGCAATTATATGCTGATGGTTGTCCTTTGTTGAAAAAACATTGCAAAAAGAATCAAGGGAAAAGAATGGTCAAAGATATCCGACATCCCTTGCGTTGAGGTAGATCACAAATTCATTTATGACATTGAGGGGGAAGAATGAATTCTATTTGATCTCACAAAGGAAGAGTGTAGGATCAGAAATTACCTTATCCAGCCTCATACTCTATTCCAGGTTAGCCAATTTCTTAACTCCTAAACCATTATTCAGATTTTATGATAAAGAGTGTTTGAGACTTTGAGTATATTACACATTTCAATTCTGCAACTTCTGTTCTTCTTTTTAGTCTTTTGTAATTAGTCATCTGCTTTAAATTGAATGTTTCACTAACTTATTTTCATATTTTCACTCATCAGATGGCCTGTTGAGGTAATTTGAGGTATCAATGTTGCTTTCAAGAAGATGCTTGTAGGATTATACAAAAGTTTGAAGTCTGGTAAACAATAGTTCTATGCTTTTTCCATCTCAGTTTGGTTGAAATGAATCTACTACCTTTCATCTAAAACTCAACTTTATTTCATTTTACTTTTTAAACCACAGCGGTATGGTTATCTGATCTATAAGAAGAAGGCCATGGTTGCATTGTATTTCAGGTAATCAAAAATATTTTGTTGCTTGTATATATACTTCTCTCTTGGATCTTGACTTTTCATTTGGAGAAGAGTCTTCTTTGTGCCAGAACATTGCATATAGTTTGTATGATAGATATTGGAAAGTCTTCTGGTTGTGTATTGCAGCCTTCAGTGTATTTCAGGACTTCTTGAGAGACATAGGTTTCTACACTGACAATCACACTGATCACAATCTGTGCATATAGAGTAGAAAAGAAAGCTCACAACTTTTATTTATCTGCTAAATTTATGCTACTTGGTTTGCAAAGTTATTTACTACTCTGCTAACGATATCACTTGATGTGAGGATAATAAAAAATGTCTTGGCTTGGAATGTGATTGTTTTCTTAAAATTTTGATGTAGAGTTTTTCTTATTCATGTTTTTCACTATTTTAATCTAGAATTGTAGTATGGTCTCCAGAATTTTAATCCGTCACCGGCAACCGTGGTTTTTTCCCTTTCCCAGGGTTTTCCACGTAAAACTGCATCTCTTTACATCATTTCGATCTTTGCCATTGATAAACTGCTAATAACCTAGTTGGTGAACCTAGTTGGTGTACTGATTTTTCACCCAACGAACAATCATCGTCAACACAACCCATTCACCCCCTCTTAGTTGTTTAGACACATTTAGGTTCAGTTTCAATTTCAAAACAATTTTAAATCAAAACAGTTCAACTACTTTTATTACCATATGAAGTTGTAAATCACATTATCAGACAAAACTGTGATTACTTAAGGAGAAGCCAATAACATAACTTACTCATTTCAAATAATAAATCAAAATAGCGAAAATCTTCAAATACTTAATATATTTATATATACATTTGAAAGCATAAAACGTCATGTATGAGATCATTTACCTTGAACCCGTACGAGTCTACTCTATTTTTTGAAGCTCAAGAATCACTCAATCTCTGCACCAAGAGTTCTTCAAACCAAGTTTGATCCCTTGTTTTTCCACAAAGATAATTTAGGTTGGCTGATGGAAGGGTTAGAGGATTAATATTATCAGAAGGCTGTAGGGGATGTTGATTAATATTCTTCAAACCAAGTCTGTTCACAGTGCATAAATATACATATCAAGAGCATTCAAAAACCCTAGGTCATTATAATGAATTAATTAATCTAGAATGGAAACTCTAATAAATAAGATTTCATTTTGTTTAATTATCCTATTGTTCCATGCAAAAATCTTGGGTTGACTAAACTAATATGGCAATAATTTATTTCTTTCTTGTTTTAATCCGATTTGAAAAATACAGCTATATATTACAATTGTAGCAGAATTGGTATGATTATACAATAGAGTTGTGGATTTCATCGCTTTGAATTAAAACAAGTTTTTTGTAGTAAACGCTACTTAATGTAGTAGTTATATTGATGATCCCAAAATGTTGTAGTTGTCATAAACCAAGACAAATATAAGTTCTCATAGCTGATGATCTAACGAAAACGGAAAACCATATTGATAGAAACAGCTCATTGCAGATAGTCACATTTATGAGTAATTCAATTAGAATCTCAACAGGTAGATAATGCTTAGTTCATAGGATTTAAATATTGCAATAATAATTGACATCATTAACCTCTTCTACAGGAAGGTGATGAATTATTCTTGTATTTTTCTAATACTTATGTTCAAGAGAAAAAGACTACACATGAACTCTGTAGTCCAATTTTTGTCTCATTATCGCCATGGGAGTAGACTGCTAGTAACAACGCATTATCTAGTACATTTTTTTTTTATATTATGGTGATGGTCTCTCTGGTATCAGTTGACATGTACTTAGCTTTTGCAGGAAACACATTTCTTTTTCTGTACCGTGGTGACCTTTAACGAGGATCTAATAATGAGATTGTGATTTCATTGATTGTGATTTCTGGTTCAGTCAGATTCCTTTCTGTGAAAAAACCAGGCTGCCTTGGCCGAGGCAATGACCCTTCACCACCCAACATTAGAGCCACAGTTGACATGTTTGGCCTATCTTCTGGTCTTTGTTGCACACATAAAAGACCGACATGAATGCATCTTAATATTTCAGATGAAGTACAAGAATAATCTAACTGTTCATCAATTAGTTCCACTGCCCTTTCTTCATTCCAGAGTCTCCATGCCTGAAATAAATAAAAACCAATAGTTACTATCCTACTCTTCAAAAGTCCATACAAAAGGATCCTGGTATCACAGTAAAAAGGAATCGGTCATCAAAACTACCAAATGAATTCCATTCGATTCCATTAAAACAGGATTACAAGAGGCGGAATTGAAATATCACTCATTCTTTAGACTTACATGTCCAAGAAGATTATGATTGTGGTCGGTGTGGCAAAATCCTCTGTTTCTTTTTCCACTCACCATCTCTAGTACTAAAACACCAAAGCTAAATATGTCTGACTTTATTGAGAAGATTCCATCTACGGCATACTCCGGAGACATATATCCACTGCAAAATTACATTGCAAAGAGAGAATGGGTTAACAGATAATTAACATAATATAATGAAACAAATGAAAGTGTACTTACTATGTTCCAACAACTCTATTTGTTTCTCCCCTGGTTTGATCTCCTCTGAATGTCTTAGCCAGACCAAAGTCCGAAATTTTCGGGTTCATTTCTTTATCTAATAAAACATTACCGACTTTGAGATCTCTATGTATAATTCTAAGTCTCGAGTCTTGATGAAGGTAAAGTAGTCCTCTGGCAATTCCTCCAATAATTTGGATGCGCTTGCCCCAATCCAATAATTCTCGCCTTGTTTTATCTGAAACGTTTTTTTTCATTCATGTCAGTCCTAACCTAAATTCTAAAGAGGGCCTATAAATATAATAACTATATGATTATGACAAAAATTAAAGAGTCAGTTATGAGAAGATCATCAAACCAAAAATGAAGTAATCCAAGCTTTTGTTGGGCATGTATTCATAAATTAACATTCTTTCATCTCTTTGAGTGCAACATCCCAAAAGCTTTACGAGGTTTCTGTGCTGAAGTTTAGAAATTAAAATGACCTCATTCTTGAACTCATCAATTCCTTGTCCAGAACATTTTGAAAGCCTTTTAATAGCAATTTCTTGCCCATCCATCAATGTACCCTATAAATCATCATTTAATCATTCATAATGGTAAATATTGTTTCAATTGGAAAAATAATAATCTATTGTTTTGTCACCTTGTAAACAGGTCCAAAACCACCTTCTCCCAGCTTATTTTTGTCTGCAAAGTTGTCGGTGGCCTTAGCTATGGTTTGCAAATCATATATTAGTAATTCCATATCATCTTCTTTGCTCCCTTCATTGTTTTTATTAAATATATCTCGACTGTTATCTGTCTTTCCTGAAATTGAATTATTTTAATACAGAAATCAGTATGCAATTGTAGTACTTGAAACAAATGCCTTTGCATTATTATGAATTAGTATATGGTATCAATCATTTCCTGAAAACAGTAGAGCCTAAGTAACATTTAATGGAATTAACAGTGAGTTGGACTGAGCTATAATTTACCTTGAATCCTACGTTTCCTTTTCCTCATAAAGATGATGCAGCCTAGCACTCCCAAAGCAGAAATTGCACATGTGACTATGATTATTACCCAAACACTTATACCAGACTTGCGAGTGACGCGAAACACTGTCACAAAATCATAGTCATGAAGTAATTTTCATCACATTTGTTGATACATAGAAAAAGGTGACATGCTTGCTCTGAAGTTCATCTATGCATAGGTCAATCAAGAAAGTAATATTAATTTTGAGTTCTCGTTTCAGTTAAATTAGCACACAACATAATCACTAGACAAACCAAAAACATCTAGAACCGTGCCTTGACAACCTGTCATACATACTAAAATTGGAATAAGAAAAGGAGGAACGTTGAAGTTTAAAAGAAAGCTCATACTCTTCAACCAGCTTAAGGAATTCAAAAGCAATGCATAAGTATATGACTTGAGCAAAATATATCAGACAAGGTTTATGAGACGAACTTTGTTGGTATGGTTCCAATAGAGTGAAGTTGAGAAGTTCATAAGGGCCAAATAGGTCACTATCAGGAACCTGCCATCCTGTGAACTTCCATCTGATCCGTAGAACCTCACTAATATTGAAGACTTTAGTAGTTTTGCCAGTATCCTCGTACACAGGAAAAAGCTTCAAGTACATTCTCAGCCGAGGTCCTTTTTGCCACGTAAATGAGTCAAGGTCCACCTGATAAGGATACAAGTCGAGACCTTGGGTGATGTACTCTTCAAATGTAGCCCTATATTGACGGAAATATGAAAATCCAGGACTTTTCAACCGATATCCAACAAGCAGAGGAGCAGCACAGAAACAAGGAACGGGTGATGATCGTGAATATTCATAAGGGCTTGGGCATGATTGAGGTTTACACTCGGGAGGGAAGTATGTTGATACTTGTATGTTACTCTCTTCGTCATTTTTTGATCCACATATTTTGTCTAGGTGGGTGTTTGAGCATAAAGGATTTCCTCGAAGCCTGTAGATTATTGAAATGCAATAGTGTGTTACACCTTTAAGATGCAAACTAAACAAACAGGTTCTGATCCTATCACTGTTATTATTATAAGAAGTTGTTGCTCTTCTTGTTATCTAGGCCAATCTTTATTACGTAGTCACATGATTGCGAAATACATTTTATCACAGATTCAAGTGTATTAAAAGAGACCTACATCACAATCGTATAGAAAGAAAAAAAAAAAACAGGACTGAGACAAAGGCAAACCAGAGAGTGACATTCGGAGGGAGGCTTGGACTGCCCGAAATATTTATAAAATTATTGTTCTCGAAATCCCTGCAATTCAAAAGAGCCACATAGCACAATTTAGCAAAAACAAGGACAATATGCTAAAGCAATTGTCAAATATTACGCAGAAAGAAGTTAAATTTTTAAGGGTAATGTTAGTCTTACAAGATAAGTGTCTCATTTACATTTAAAGTCCTGCTCTGCCAAAGGGTGGATGGAACGGAACCATCCAATGAATTATTTGCTATCAACCTGCCATGAGGAAAGATAATTAATAAACAATGTGTCTTTGGATTTATTGGCATCATAACTAGAGATTTCCAATATTTATGATGACACAGTTAGAGAGTTAACTCAATTTGCTCAGTATAACTTAATTTACAACAATGTTTCGGAAATCTTATAACTAGATGGAAAATAGGGCAGAGCAAGTTGAGAAATGCTCACAATCTCTGAAGCTTAGGAAGACTCGTAAAGGTGGCAGGAATAGTTCCTGTGAGATAGTTTTTGGATAAATTGCTGCACATATTGTTCAGATGACAGATATCAAAATTTTTGTAAATCATCATACTATATTAATAGGTTTTCCAAAACTTAAAGACGGTTATTAGCAAATATCTTACATAAAACAACGAAATTCATATTCTATCAAAAAGCCAAGAACATGTAGATTGAATATTTTTGGCAAGATGAAGAAGCTTACATGGTTGTGATATTCGAAGAAAGCTCGCCTTGAGGTAGAGATCCATTTAGCTGGTTAGAACTTAAGTCTCTGACATTAAAGATAAAGACATAAAGTGTAAATAGAAAATAAATCACCAACATGAAGAAAATGACTATAGAAGGGACATCCAAATTATGACTTACAAATAACCAAGTTTTGGTATCCTGCTCAGGTCTGGGATCTGTCCTTGCAATCTGCAATTCCTGAGACTCCTGATAAAGCCAAACAAGAGAAATAACAAATTTGAAGAGTTAAATTTTATAACATGAAGTCTCTGGAACATCTATTTGAAATAGTGAGGTCTTGATACTTTCAGCCTCACACCTTGACACTTTTAGATCTTACACATAAATGAAACAGAGAAATTGGCATAGTGCTCAATGCCTTCATTTTACTTTAAAAAGAAGGGAAATTAATTAGCACTTACAGTTTCAACAATTTCGACATGTTGCTATACGAATCTGGAATAAGAGTCCCTTCAAAGTTGTTGTTATCAAGTTGTCTGCAAAACAAATAAAACAAAGCTGTTAAGAAACCCAACAAAAGGTTGCTTAAACTCAAAATGAAAACCAGTAATTCCAGGAAAGTTTGAAACCGTACAGGATAAGCAAACTTGGCAAGTCAGAGAACTCCTGCGGAAGATACCCTGATAAGTTGTTATTGTCAAGCAGGCTGCAAATAAATTCAGGCTATTAACAATGGACATCGAATAACAGCGATATGAAAAAAACTAGCATAAAACTAAACTAAAGATTGTGGACAATTGATCAACGGTACAAATAAATCAAAACTGCACAAAGTAGCCAACAATCAACTTACAAGTGAACAAGATTTGGTAATCTTGAGAGTTCAGGCGGGATTTGCCCACTGATTGAATTGTTGTTCATGTGACTGCTCAGAAAGTGGCAAAGGCAAAAGAATAAGAAACATAAAGATAAAGAAAGGCAAAAGAAACCAGATACATTAGTACTAGTTTTAGCCCATATAGCATCAGAAAAAACCCTCACAAATGCTTTGTTTTGTTCAAGTTCGCAAAAGAATTAGGTATCGGTCCTGATATATTGTTCTGGTCAATTTGTATTCTGTCCAAGTTTGGAAGATAACCGAGCTCTTCGGGCAAGGAACCTGTCAACCGGTTTCCATTCAGAAGCCTAAAAACAAACAACATTACATAGTAAATAAGAAACCAAGCAAATAGAATTATACAAATGTCTGCAAAGTCAAAAGATGAGCAAAATCTTCATAAAAATTAAATCAGATCATAGAAATACAGAAACCAGGAACTTTTAAACTTACAAGAGAAACAAAGATGTAATGTTTCCTATCTCTTTTGGTATGGGCCCAGTTATGCTGTTCCACATAAAATCCCTTTAGAAACAAACATGGAAAAATCATATTAGTAAGAAAGGAGACAGTATGGAGAATATTGAGAAAATGAGAGCAACAAATTCAAATTGTAGCATAAAGGTAGCCTCCAAAATCTATTGTGCCTTACAATATTTCTAGGTACGATAAGCGGCCAAGCTCTGGTGATAACTGTCCCGACAGATTCATATTCAGTAGTTGCCTGCAAAGAACACAACAATTACTGAGCATATATTACAAATTCAAAAAGCTCAGCTGCTAGTTGATCCAGCTAGTAACTACTATTCATGGACTTAATTCTCTAAGAAAATGAAAAGATCATATTATTGTTCATCCTGGTCTTTAAAATTCATCAAGAACAACCATGTTATCGTTCCTCCCAAGTTAAAAAGGTAAAAGACGGGAAAGGCAGAAATCATACAATTCTCTAACATGTAGATAGCCATCCTCCTTTGTTGTATCGAAGCACAAAACTCCAGTCCAGTTTGATGTACACGGGTCACCTCGATTCCAATTACTCAAAATCTTATTGCTATCAATTAAACTTTTCTTGATATCCTGCAATGCCTTCACTGAAAATCGATACAACAACAATAAAAAATAAAAAAAAATAAAAAATAAAAAAAAAACAGTCAAAAACTACATAAATTTCACTAATTCTCCTTTCCACATCATTCAACACATCCAACTTTATTGGTGGTCTCAATCAAACAATCAAAATGCAAGCATCTATCTACAAAGTAGAATACAAAATCTATCTTATATGTTATAAACAATCTCCAAAATTTCTGGAGAGGAACAAACTTATAAACTAAATTCTATAGTCAATAAGTTCAAATTACCATAATTCACTTACTAAGTAATCTAAAACACACTAGTGTGAACCAGGGGCGAATGCATGAGAGGGCTGCCCCGCTCTCTCAAAAGAAAAAAAATAAAATATTTATTATGGCTAATTGCACAAACACCCTGATATTAGGTCTAATTGTATTTATATATAAATTTTGTTTATCATTACACAAACATTCCCTACCACTAGTATAATTTATTTCATTTATTTATTCTAACTTAAAATCAAAAAACAATAATAAAAATTACAAACAATCATTCACAATTGACAAAAGTATTATTTTATGATTGTTTTACATATAATATTTCCTTGCTTTTATTTCAATTTTTTGATTGCACAATTTAGATTCATTTCATTTTATTTTATCTGTTAGTTTAAACAAATTCAAACCGGTCATTAATAGTAAATTTCCATAATATGTAGAATCTATTTAAAAATAAGATATATATTGACAAACAAATCAATGTAAGAGTCTGTGAGTCATTGATTAAGCATTCAAATATATTGACTAAACAATTCAATGTGAGGGTTTGTGAGCCACTAATTAACTATTAGAATATATTAACTAAACAAAAATAGATAAATCCAACAACTGATATCTAATGAATTGACTATATACTACTAATGTGTACTGAGAAAAAAAAAAACTATTTGTATATATAATTTAACCCAGTCCGCAAATATTTCCTAGGTCCACCCCTGGTGTGAACTCAAACCTAAGAGCACAATTGCTGGAGCCTGGAGACGTCTTATAGAAAAAAAAAAAAAAAATTGTTAAAAAGAAATTCAAACAAAATTACCTTCAATTGGGTCAGTTAAGGAATCAACTCCAACAACAACTGAAGTCCAACAACAAAACCCCACCAGCAAAACAGCTAGATATGTCCAATTTTGAAACATCTTTGATCACCCAAAAACATCTAGATCCCAGAATCACCCAAATTCTCTCTCTGCCTGAAAAAAATAGGAAACATGTAAGAATATACCCACATCACAATTTAAATCTATACCCAAAAACAAACAAGAAAACAAAAACAACAACCTCCAATCACTTCCAAACAAATGAATAAAGATAAAAAAAATTCTACTTTCAAGCATAAGTAGAGTAAAGAAGAGCTTACTAGAGATAAAATTTGATTCTTGAACAAGGGTTGTTCTTTTTTTCTATGAAGAAGTAGAAGAAATGAATCTTTAACAGTTTTAATAATACAGAGCTTGAGCTTGAAAAAATGGAGAGAAACCAAACAGGGTGGTTGTTGTTGTATTTTCTGACCAAGTCTGCATGATATTGATGACCAAGATGGTGATGGTAGCCACCTCTTTTCATTTAAGGTTAATTTGATTTTAGTCCCTCACGTTTGCATTAATCTGGGTTTAGTCCATGATTTTTTGGAATTACTAACTATAGTCCAGTAGTTCTCTGACAATGTCAAATCGAGTCCCTACCGACCAATTCCGTTAGAATTTCGTTGACTTCCGTTGGGTCAACAAGGGCATTATGGGAAATTCCACGAAACCAAGGGTAAATCTGGAATTTCGTAATTTGAAATTAAAAAAAAAAAAAAAAAAGCTTCTTTTGATGATCCAATTTTTTCTTTTTATACTTCTTTTCTAAAAATACTCCATTCTCAAAATTTAAATTTTAAAAAATTATAAAGACACTTCATTTTGTTACAAGATTATCCTTTTTATCTTTTTTGAATTAAATTATTAAAAAAAGAAATTATCTCTTCTAAATCATTAGATTAATTATTACATATTAAACTCTCTCTCCTCCAATAAATATCTTTAATTTTCTATCTCAATTCTTTCTCAAACAAGACTAATAGTTAAGGAAAAAAAAAAAAAAACTTACTAATAAACTTGAATTTTTTTTTTTTTTTTTTTGAAAGAATAAAGTTGATTTTAGGAACCATATGTATGTATATATTATAAAAATAAAAAATAAAATAAAATAAAATAAAATAAAAACAAGTAACTTGTTTTTAAATAAATAAAAAAAATTGAAATATGAAAAATATTTTTTGTTACTCTTGTAGGTATGTGATTGCCTAGAGAACTTCAATTCTTTCATTAGTTTTAGAAATTCTGAGTTTAATCAAATCTAGTTGAAACAATTCAAGTTATATATCTTTTTTAAAAAAAAAAAATGACTTTTTAATATATATATGTATATATATATATACATATATATATACACATATGTATATATATACATATATGTATATGTGTATATACACATATATATATAGGGGCAGCCGGGCAGGATCCATGTCCCCATTTTTTTACACAATTTTTAACATAACTTCTTGGCCATTGGATCATGCTTCTTTTAATGGATAGGATTTAATTTTTTTTTTTCCTTATTTAATACAGAAATTGTCTTTCACCTAATTAATACTTTACCTCTCCAAAATACTATTATTTTGTTTAATTCTCTTACCTTAATTAATTTTATGTTTTATTTATTTTTCTTTTCTTTTCTTTTTTCCTTTACACGTTTTTTTTTTCTTTTTCTCTTTTTACTTTACTTGAAACTAGAACATCAGCAGTATGACTTTCACTCTCATTTTTCAGTCTTTAAAATCCCTTTATTTCTTTTTCTTTCTCTCTTTTTTTTTTTTTTTACTATTCTTATTTCTCAATTTACTTTATCTAAAATCAAAAATTTTATACATTTAATTACTCTCCTCTTTTTTCTTATTTATTTATTTTTTTCTTTTCCTCTTTTATCATTTCTTATTTCATTAGCTTATGAGCTATACTTTTACAAAGTTGTACAATTGTATTGGTCTTGTTAATATATTTGCAAAGTTGAATATAAACATCATACATGACTTCATTTATCTTGTTGTTTGTAAAATAAAATTTACGTGCAATAGCTTCATCCATTGTTTCAAAAAACATCCTCACATTTGGTGCTTTTAAGTCTCCTGCATCCTTTTTTGCACTACTTGTTTCACCAATATTTTCTTGAGTTGTGTCAACATCCTAAATAAAATTCAACATATAAAATAAATCATGGTAATACAATAATTTAAATGAAAAAAAAAAAAAAAAGTTTTTTTACTACTGATTTGGATTTGGATTTTTTTTAATGTTAATAATTTATCCAAACAGATGAAAAACAATTCTTAGAAATTACTTTGGTACGATTACTGTATATATATTTAACTATCATAAAATCTATTTACAAAAATAGATATCATCACATCTATTTCGAAAAGAAGAAAAATAAACTAAATCATTTTTTTTCCAAAGCAAAAAATTAAAAAGAAATCTAACATGTCAAATCTTACAATGAAAATTGTAACAAGATTGTAACAACCTTATATAAACCATTTCTAAAAAACCAAAATTTTTGTTCTTTCAATCTTTTTTTTTAAAAAAAAAAAAAATCATTATTAACCAGAAAACAAGAAGATACAAGATAAAAAAAATTAATTAAAAAATATAAAAATTCAAAGAATAGAAAAAATACCATAGATAAACCATGAGCATCTTTCCTTAAAAAAAAACCAGCAAAAACAATAGAAAAAGCAGAGATTACCAACAAACCCACTTCCACGTATTCAATAATCGAGCTTTAAAAATGATCAATTAATCAAATAAGTGAAGCAAAAATAAAATATAAAATATAAAATATAAAAAATTGACCTTGTGTTTGCGAGCAAAGTCTTCGAGCTGGGATCGAAAGGTGGCAAGCTGTTCTTTCATGAGATCGGTTGTCAATTTTGATACATTTTCTCCGAGCAACCGATATTGATCCTACAAAATTATCATGTAAAAAATAAATCCAAAACAAAATTAAAAATAAAATAAAATAAAATAAAAATAAAAATAAAAATAAAAGCAGGTCTCAGTCCTAACTTTAGAAAAAGTCTTGGTCCTGATGGATCCAGTTTGGAAAAATATATAATAGGGAAATTTCCTGATAGTTACAATAGGTGCCGCCGTGCCGGTGTAACTATTTACATCAAAATTCAAGAGGCATTAAAATAGGTGCCGGTGTTGACGGAGTAGACTTTTGAGTCTACTTCCTTTAACTTCTGTCTCTTTCGCAATATATTTCAAAGAAAATGGAAGATTTTAAGGATTGAATAGTGAAAGCCTGATGATATTCTGATTGCAGGTACAGTTAAAAAAAAACGTGTAAAGGAAAAAATAAAAGGAAAAAAAATTAAATAAGGTGAGAGAATTAAATAAAATAATAATATTTTGGAGAGATAAAGTATTAATTAGGTGAGAGACAATATCCTTATTAAATGAGGAAAGAAAAAGATAATATATCATATCCATTAAAAGAAGCAAGATCCAATAGCTAAGAAGTTGTGTCAAAAATTGTGTAAAAAAATAGGGCCATGGATCCTACCCCATATGTATATATGTATATACATATATATATACATATATGTAAAAAGACATGATGAGAGAGAAAGCTAGAGAGAGAAGGTCTGTACCTGTGGAGCATGAAAGAAGAGGGGATTACAGGGAGAACCTATTCTCCATTTTTCTGGATAACTTGAATCCACAAGCTGATCAGTTATGCTTATGGTCATTGTTTAAGACCTTTGGTAAGGTTAGAGATATTCATCTCTCGGCTACCAGCAAATCCAAAAGAAGTGGCTATGCGTTGTAAGGTTTGCTACTATGGAAAAAGCCAAAATGGTGGCAGAAAAGACTAACGGTATACATGTCTATGGGTGGCCTATCAGCTCCAAAGTTGCTCAACGTAGGTGGAACAAAAGAAAATTGAATGGAGCCAGAGAGGGCGAGAGGAAGCAAACAGAGGGAGTGTCCTGGCATTTAGTGGAGGATAGGTTCAGAGGAGGCAAGAGTCTTGATGAAAGGAGTGATCAATATAGGGGAGGGAATTCTTTTGCAGAGATTGTGAAAGGGAGTGTTCAAAATGCGGATGTTCTGTCATTGAAGTTGGATTGGAAGGATGTGGACAGTAAGTGGCTTGACAGATATGCTATAGTGGTGTTAAAGGAATTCTCAAGTGTATCTAGGGTGAATAAGAGATTAACAAATAGAGGATTCTGTTTCTCTTCAAAGTATTTGGGGGGCAGGTCAATCTTGTGGAGCTTCGAATTAGAAATAGAAAGTGAAGGATTTATTCGTAGCAGGTTCTTGTGGGACAATATGTTTGTATCAATAGAGAGTTGGTCTAAGCCTTTACAGTCGGTAGCGAAGCCGGTTTGCGTCAACCTTTCGGGGATACCTCTTTATCTTTGGAATGAGTCTTTTTTCAAGAGAATGGGGAATCTGTTGGGTGATCCTCTTTTTGTGGAAGAAGACACATTTTTTCGAAGGAGACTAGATAGGGGAAAATTGCTCATAGCTCTCAATGAGAATTGTCGTATTCCTAGCAAGGTGAAGGTCATTGATCTGTCCTGGTCTTTCCATGTTACGGTGGAGATGGAGGTCCAACCGGTCGAGTTCGGGTGGTTGGTGGAATAATTGGATTTGAAATTTGAATCTCAGCCTATGAGTGCCTCTACAAAGGACAGGACAAAAAGTTGGAATATAGGAGAGGATGCAATTTTTTCGGCTTATAGACATATTAGTGATGTCAGAGAGGACAGAGATATCAGCTGGAGGGACCATACCAATGAAAAGGTGGAGGAGTGGGTCAAGGTCAGATATAGGAAAGGTGATAGGGTTTGTCAGGTTAGTTGTAAGAAAAAGGCTAATGATGGAGACAGGGTTGCGGTTCATAGGAAGGATAAAAGAAAAGGGGTCAAGGAGAGAAGTTCAAAAAGAGACCACCACATCAATCTTGCTTGAATGGCAAGTTGGATTTATAGAAAAAGAGACCTGACAGGTATAGTAATGAAACTTCGTTAGATTCTGAAATTGAAGGGGGAAGGTTTCAACACTATGAGTCTTTTAGAGGTGAATGCTCTAATTTTAAGCCCTTGGGTAAGGGGCCCAATTCTATAGAAGAGGATGGTAGGCTTCAGCTTAATTCTAATCCTTCAAATGACAGTTTGGAACATACTGATGAAGGCCCAACTAATGTTACTAATGGCTTAGGAAAAATAGTTCTGAGACATGAGGAGAATGATGTTGAGTCTACATCATATCAAGTGGGAGTCTTTGCTAACATGCCTTTTAAAGGCCCAATTCAGTTTCCTTTAAACATAAACTAGAAGGGTTAGATTTCTAGTAAAGGCTTGGTGGTTGTGCCTCTTTCGGTGGAGTTAGATGGATTGGAGCAAAAAGACTGTATTCGGATTCAGCCTATTCTAAGAAAGGCGAAGAAGGGTGGAGATCCTAAAGGGACTCGTGAGACGGTTGTGGGTGAGGATGAAGGTATTTCTGGTCATGAGCAGAAGAATCATCCTATGACAGGGAGGAGACCCTACTGGAATCTAGAAGAGGAACTGACTAAGGTTATTGAAAGAGGGATAGAACTGGGGTATGTCTTTAATCCAAGTAAGAGTGTGACAAGCAGAGAGGCTCAAGGAGGGATGACTGGAGAAAGTGATGGAGGGGGGAGGTAAGAAAATGTAGCCAAGGACTTGGTATGGGATTTGGATGTAGAAGTTACGAAGGTGATAGAAGTAAGAGCAGTTTTAGGATTCGACTTCAATGGAAAAGAAAGTGAAATAGGAGAGGTGATAGCTCAGAGAAAGCAGGAAGATGCAGAGAGGTTGGCTGAGATTGATGACAGATAAGGTCAGTTTCTTTTTCTTGTTTTTGGGTTGTTATTTTTTTTATGATTATTATTTCCTGGAACGTAAAAAGGCTGGGTAAGGAGGAGATGCGTAGGATGGTGAGAAGTGTAGTGGATAAATATAAACCGAATGTTCTGTTTATTCAAGAGTCTAAGCTGAAGACTTTTGATAGCAAAGTGATCAGTTCTCTTGGGGGTATTTGGCTTAATAGAGGAGTGACGACACGTCGTTGCGGTGTCGGTCAAAAGATGAACAATTAAGTTCGACCTCGCTAGCGCGCGAGTCATAGAGACTAGCACAGCGGCAAGTGAGGGTATCGTTCCGCAGGGAGGTGGGATTCGCCGACCGTCACCGGTTCTAGCTATTATTACAACACTCCGAGAGAACTCGTGTGTTGCGTTTACGGAAAAGTAAGTAATAATATAAATAAATAAACTAACTACCATAATATATACATGGATAGGATGGAATGGAGAGATGGCATGAAATGTGGTTACACTAGAGAAATGATTCAACCGTAACAATCCTCTCAATTAAGTGCTAGACTCACTTAGTCCCTCAATATGCAAGTATATCATAGGCTCATGTCCCCTTAATTGATCTCTAATCTCTCTCGAGTCTTAGAAATCACATCCACACAATGCATGGATTCATTAAGTACTTTGAGACACACACACGAGCAATGTATGCCAGCCTAGTGATCTCTCAACTGTCTGGTCATATACAGTGGTTATTTCGTTGGGCATGTAATGCGCAACCGCGTGGGCCATACTACAGCCAATAATTCATTCACAATGGCTAACCAAATACGGGATGGCAACCAAGTGAAAGCATTAAGAATACGAGATACCCATACAACACGTATGTTATATGCTCGTGTCCCCTTAATTAATCTCTAATCTCTCTCGATGTTTTAGAGATTACATCCATGCATAAATGCTTGGATTCATTAAGGACTGTGGGACACACACACGAGCTCTACACGCCAGCCTAGTGATCTCTCAACTTACTGGTCAAATGTAGAGGATATCACGCTGGACATGTTAATGTGAACCACGCAATATATAACACACAGCCTAAATATCATCCACAAGGTGGCCAACCGAGTGAAAGCATTAAGCAATGAAATACCCCTATAATTACACGAGCAATAAGAGGAATTCAATTTGTCTTTACTCTAGATACGGATTCGGTTTTATCAATCTCCCTAGGATGGCTAAAAATGGAAACAAGCTTACCAAACAACTACATGCAACAAGTTGATTGTTATTCATTAAGACCATTCAATTTAAGCTAGGGGTTCATTCTTTTGATTTGGGAATTATCCCTAAATCAATCCATCAGCCAACCCAAACCATGGGTGAGCAATTGTGCCTTTGAAAACAAAGACCCATTAAGTACAAGAATATTGAACCAAAGTCTAATTTAGCAAGTACATGCATCAATCAAACTTCTCCCACTCTTTAGAGCTAATACTCAACACTCAAATAATTCTAAACATGGTATTTTGGATCATCCATCAATTAATCAACAATTATGGGATGCTAAATTACTCTACTCCTAAATTAAATTACACTACTCCTAATCCCATTCATGGACACATTAATTTAGACCCATCACACACATGAATATCACAACAAGAGATTTAATCATGAATAAGCAAAGAGTAGAACAAAACTCAAAGAAAATTAAGAACAATCATACATATATTGCAATAAGTGTAGGTTTACAAAATTCCCAAATTGATGATTACATCCAAGAAAACAAGAAATACAAAAAGAAATGAGTGTAAAGGAGACAACCCTTGAAGACAACTCCTCCAAGCTCTCCTTGATTTCCTAGCTCGTTTTTGGTCCAAAGACCACTCCATTCTTCTTGTAATCTACTCCTAGATGGGTGGATGTAGTGTAAAAAGGGTGGTGGAGGTGTATGGTGAGCTCCCATGGAGGAAGAACCTCCATGGGAGCTTGGATCTCTCCTTATTTGGTGGAGAAGATGGAAGAAGATGTGTTTGGGGCAGAAGAGAGAGAGAGGAGAAGTTCGGATTTGCAGAGAGGGTTGTTTTTTTTGGTCGTCCTCCTTGCTGGAAAGAAGAAGAATGGGTATCCAAAGTCTTTTTTCCCTTCTCCCAATGACAACCAACACCATCATGCTTCATAATTGAAGAGGGACCACCAAGAATTCCTCATCATTACCTCCCCTCTCTCAGCCAAGGCAATGGTCAGAGACAAGATCCTGGTTTGCCGAAATTTGGGGGCCCAAGGAACTGAAAATTGGGCCTCTCGTGGATGGGTTTCCAGCAGCGCGCACCGTTACGGAAACGGGCATAACTTCCTCCACAAATATCGGAATCGTGATCTTGAAGAACCGTTGGAAAGAAGACTTCTGGATCTTTCCAACTATATATAGACCGAAATCCAATTCGTTCGGAGGAGGGAGATATAGCCCCCGCAAGTTGAGCCATCTGCAGGAAGCTTTCGCCAAACCTAACCCGTGCTTTATGCGCCCTATTCTGCGCCCTAGGCCGCAAAACTGCAAAAAAGTGAAGCTCTGCCAAGAATTCTGCGGCCCCTAAACGCAAAATAGGGCGCAGAATTCTAAGTTTTTAAAATTACACTTTTGCCCCAATAGTTCCACTTTTATGCAAAAACGCCCCTCAGCTGGAATAAATCCTGAAACACTTATTTAAGCCGTTAAATACCCGGTTTTACCCGGGAAACAAGCATAAAAGATGAAAGTAAGGGGCTACACAATGTGTAAAAATCAGAGTTATCAAGGAGTTGGAGTGGATGCAGAGTGAGCATCAGGAGGTCTAGTTACTCTTTGGAATGATGATTTTTTTTTTCTGCAGAAGCATGCATCTCTAATAATAGGTGCATTATTTTATCTAGGATATTGAAAAGTATCAACAAAAAAATTACTCTCTATAATGTCTATGCTGCGTCGGTTTAAAGAGAAAGAAAGGAGCTGTGGGATTTCATTTTAAATTCTCAGCAGACCTTAGTTGATCCTTGGTGCTTGGGAGGGGACTTTAACACAGTCATTGATCCTTTGGAGCGTGTTGGGGTGGGCTGTGATATAGGGGCTATAAGGAATTTTAACAAATTCATTTTGCAAGCGAAAGTGGTGGATATCCCTCTTCATGGGGTAAAGTTTATGTGGTCCAATAATAGAGAGAGGGAAGCTTGGGCTAGACTTGATCGTTTCCTTCTATCTCAGTCGATTTTGATATGGTTTCCTAACATCGCTCAAATTGGTCTTCCTAGGAGTCTCTCGAATTATAATCCGATTATGCTAGGGGAGAGAGGGGCCAAATGGGGACCATCCCCATTTCGTTTTCTAAATTGGTGGCTGGGTGATAAAGAGATGATGAAGGATGCTATGGTGGGACGGTATAAGTGTCAGGCATATGGTTCCAAAGGTTTTGTGCTTTTTTCTAAGGTTAAGGCTGCGAAAACTAGATTGAAGATTTGGAACTTTAAGCATTAGGATAGTGTGTCTCAACCGGCTCAAGTGGAAGAAAAGTTGAGCCTTTTAGATGCTAAGGTTGCTGTAGAAGGGTGGTCAGAATCTTTTAGAAAAGAAAGGTTGCACCTCATGAATGAATTATGGAGGAGTTGGAGAAGAGTGGAGCAGTCGTGGAGGCAAAAATCTATGATTAATTGGTTGAGGGATGGTGATAATAACACAAAGTTTTTTCATTGTGTTGCTAATGGGATGAGAAGAAGAAATACGATTGAGAGTGTGTCTTTTCAAGGTGTGAAGATTTCGGAACCTAACTTGCTTAGTGGTAAGGTGTTTAGTTTTTTTAAAGAGCATTTTCAGAATGAGTCTTGGCAAAGACCGAGGATAACTGGGTTGAGTCTTAGAAGGCTGTCGGAGGTGGAAAAACTATCTCTTGAAGAGATGTTTTCAACAGATGAAGTGTGGGTAGCGGTGTCTAATTGTGAAGGCAGTAAGGCTCCGGGATCGGACGGTTTAAGTCTTGATTTTATAAAAGCTCATTGGGGGAAAATTAGAGAAGATTTCATGAACTTTATCAATGAATTTTATAGGGATGCTTCAGTGGTTAAAGACCTTAATAGAGCCTTTATAGCTTTGATTCTTAAAGTTGGAAATCCGGACCAAATGAAGGATTTTAGACCTATAAGTTTGGTGGGGTCTATGTATAAAATTCTTGCTAATGTGTTGGCTAATAGGATGAAGAGAGTTATGAATTCTATTATTGGTGAGTCCCAAATGGCATTTATTAGTAACCGTCAGATTTTCGATAGTTTCGTCATTGTGGAGGAGATAGTGCATTCTTGGAGGAGGGACGTTGAGGGAGGGGTTCTGATTAAATTAGACTTTAAAAAAGCGTATGATAATGTTGATCATAGATTCATTAATTCGATGTTAGAGGGGATGGGCTTTGGTAGTAGATGGAAATGTTGGATGAATTAGTGTATATCTTCGTCGTTGATGTTTGTGTTGATTAACGGGAATCCCACACTGCAGTTTGGTATAGAAAGGGGGTTGAGACAAGGCGATCCATTGTCTCCCTTCCTTTTCAATATTGCTATAGAAGGTCTTAATTGAATGCTGTCTAAAGCTTATAGGATGAATATGATGGAAGGTGCTTGTTTTGATGACATTCACATTTCCCACCTCCAGTTTGCATATGACACCATTTTGTTCATTAAACCTAGAGTATATTATATTCTTAATACCAAGAGGGTGCTTAGGTATTTCGAATTGGTGTCGGGTCTTAGGATCAATTTCCATAAGACTTGTGTGGTTCGGGTGGGTATTGGCAGGGCTTTGGAATCTTCTTATTGGGCTTTGGTGTTCAAATGCAAAAAGGCTACTTTACCTATCAATTACCTTGGTTTTCCGCTGGGGGGGGGGGGGGTGGGGTGCAAACAGGCATCAAAGTCGTTTTAGGATCCGATTATTGGTAAAATTGAAGCTGGGTTGTCTCCTTGAAAGAGGAAATTCTTATCTAAATGGGGTAGACTTGTGCTAATAAAAGCCGTGATGTCAAGCCTTCCTATATACTTTTTTTCGGTTTTCAAAATGCTGGTGGGGGGTGGCCTAAAGAATTGAGAAGATTCAAAGGAGTTTTTTTGTGGGGTGATGGAATTCAAAAGAGAAAGTTGCATGCTATTAATTGGGCAAAGGTGTGTAAAAGTAAAGTTAATTGTGGCTTGGGAATTGGGAGGATTGTTGATAAAAATAAGTCTATGTTAGCAAAGTGGATTTGGAGGTTTGGTAGAGAAGAGAATGTGTTGTGGAGGAGAATCATATGCTCCAAATATATGGTCAAAGTCAATTCTTTGTGCTGGAACTGGCAAGTCTCCAACTCTGCCTCCTTCTTTCTAAAATCTGTCCAGAGTCTTCTCAAGACTGATTCTAAGTTGGCCAAGGCTATCAAAAAAGGGTTAGTGATTATTGTTGGCAAAGGGGATAGAGCTAATTTTTGGACGGATATTAGGGTGGAGGGCCGTCCTTTGAAGGAAGCTTTTCCTAGATGCTTTGCTTTGGCAACCAAGAAGGAAGGATTAGTTCAGAAGTTTAGTTGCTGGTCGGTTGCGAATCAAGGGTGGAAGTGGGTTATTAATACAAGAAGACCTAATCTAGATTGGGAAAAAGATCAATGGACCTTATTCTTAACTTTCTTGGATTGTATTTGCATTCGCAATAATATCAGTGATGCCTTAGCCTAGTCTTTCAATTCTAGTGGCTTGTTTTTTGTTGCTTCTTTCCGAAATTTTTTAGAGAAGGATCAGGAGGAGGAGGAGGCTGTTCCTTCTTTTTACTGGAAGGGTGTGTGCCCTCTGAAAGTGGAGGTTTTTTCTTGGCAGCTGTGGAAAGGTAAGATATTGGTGAGAGAGGTTTTAAGGAGGCGTGGAGTGGATAGTAATATGTGTCTGAATTGTCCTTTGTGCAGTGGTGAGGTGGAAACTGTCGACCATATTTTCCTTCATTGTTCTTGGTCTAGGTCTCTTTAGAGGATAGGTATGGAGTGGTGGGAGGTTGAGTACTGTTTCAATAATAGTGTTAGAGATTGGATGGATGGTTGGGTTGTGCTCTACCCGGCGAACAAGATGATGAGAATTTGGTGTTCGTTATTTTTTGCTACCGTGTGGACTATATGGGAGGTTAGAAACCTGCTGATTTTTTAAGGTAAGATTCCGAGCATTGACTTGGCTGCTGATTTGGTGAAGTTTAGGATTGTTCGGTGGTTTAAACATCTCAGAAAATGTAGTAAAGATTCGGTTCAATTGTTGCTTCTTAATGTCAAAGATCTATATGTAGAGATTAGTAAGAAGAAGCAGGTTGGGATTAAGGACTGGCTACCTCCTCGTTGGGATAATCTTAAGTTTAACGTCGATGGCTCTTCGCGTGGTAAACTAGGGTCTGCTGGTATTGGAGGGGTGTTAGGGATTCGTATGGGAAAATTTGGTGCCTGTTCTCATTCTTTATGGGATCTACGGATTCGAATTCTGCTGAGATTTGGGCTGTTCAGAAGGTGGTCCAGTTGTGTCTGTCGAATCCCCTTCTCAGAGGCCGGGACATTTCGATGGTGAGTGACTCTCAAGTGGCTGTGGCTTGGGTTAATGATAAGGATTTTGGGAATGTGTCTCATGTTGATGCTATTTATGATATTCGTAGCAATATGAGAGCTTTTGGAAACTTGGAGGTGGTCTTTGATTCTAGAGCTTACAACTCCTTTGCAGACAGTTTGGCAAGAATGGGGTCCAGCATGTGTGGGGATTTTATAGAGTGGGGTGATATGTGATTCGGCTCTTTGGTTTGGCTGGGGTTGCTTCTGTTGTCTTGGTTTGCATTGGGGTTGTTTGTTTATTTTTTTCTGTTGGTTTTGTTGTGTTTTGTGGGTTGTTGTGTTGCTCTGGTCTGCTTTTGTTTTGTTTGGCGTTGGGTGGTTGCGGGGTGTTCGGCCTTTGTGGTGTTTGGCCTTTGTGGTGTTTTGTGGGGCTTGCCCTTCTTGCCTTTGGCTTTTTTATATAATTATCTTTTCAAAAAATATATATATATATATATACATATATGTATATGTATATATATGTATATGTATACATACATATGTGTATATATATGTATATATATGTGTATATATATATATATATGTGTATATATACATATATATATATACACATATATATATTACTGTTAGTAAAAAACTAAAATATTCATAAGTTTTATTTATTTATTTATTTTTACTATTAATCAGAGATTGATAGAGAAAGTATGGAAAAATGATATTTTTTTTTTTTTATAAAAAAAATGGAGAGAGATTAATCAGGAGAGAGTGTTTAATATGGTAATAACAGATTTAGGGAAGAGAGTTTAATGCGTAATATTTAATCTAATGGTCTAGGAGAGAGAATTTTTTTTAAAAAAAATAATTTAATTAGTTTGGAGTGTCTTTAATTTTTTTTTTTTTTTTTTTTGTCTTGTTTAGTAATTTTAGTTTAGGTTAAAATTGTCATTAGTAAAAAAAATTCAATTTGGAGTGTGAATAGATAATTTGTGGATTGTAAGGAGAAGCTCCCAAAAAAAAAAAAAACACACACACACACAAAAGTGAGGTTGTCAATGGGACACGTTGGTTGTTACTGTAGACTAATGGAATTAAAAACATGAGTGCGTGGTCCCTTTCTTTCATTTTCTTCCAAATTCCTTCGTTTAACATTGGAAGTCTCTGTGCTTGACATCCATTAACCAAACTTCGCGCCACAATCTGCCAAAGTTGCACCAAATTTCTTTCTTTTCTTTCATCTGAGCATTTCTTCTAGACTAGTATCTCAAAGATTTGTTCTTTTCGTTTGACAACGAAGAAAATAGT
This sequence comes from Acer campestre, assembly GCA_954870605.1. NCBI lineage: Eukaryota > Viridiplantae > Streptophyta > Magnoliopsida > Sapindales > Sapindaceae > Acer > Acer campestre. The sequence goes on from OX940801.1 coordinate 42,929,566, forward strand.
TGTTGAAGTGATATTCTGGGAAACTGTTGAAGATAGGAGTTTGAAAGGTGAGAAACTGTTTTTCTATTGATGATTCTTGCATATTTTGACTTGAAATTTGTTGCATGTTATTTTCTGAGTTGATGTGATTGTTTAAACAAAATTTGTTAGGGTTTCAGAGGGAAAAAATTAGGGGTTTTTCGATTAACAAGCACAAACATGTAATTGCATGTTATTCAACCTATTTTATGTGTACTATTGATATATACGTTGCATGAAGTGTGTGTACATGTTTGTTTGTTAATGTATGTTGCCAGATTAGGGTTTAGTGTGTGGAAATTGGGGTTTTGTACTTCACATGCCACTTACATGTAACTATGTTTGTAGAAAGTCAGAAAGCATCATTTGTAATGTGTTTGTGTAATATTTCTATACTTTACTATCTAATATGATTACACACAATGCTTGCATGCATGATATATGATTAGTTAGTTGTTGTTCTTCTCTATTTTGATTATTTTTTTAATTGTTTGGATTTGTTTTATAGGTGAAATGGATACAATATTGAAAGTAAGTGTGTTGTTTGGGACCAAAGTGATGGAATTAGGTGAGTGTGATGCTGATCACATAAGCTTGATTAATTTAGTTCATGCAATGACTAAGGATTCACTGGTAATTCTGAACTCCAAAGTGGAGGGTTCATAGTTAGGGCAGAATTACCATGGAGTGGTGACACAGCTGTGGTTAGCACAAATAGTCACTTACTAGATGTTTTTAAGGAGTTTGTGTTTTATGGGTATGATGCGATACGTTTCTAGATAGAACCTACACATTGTCCTTCCTCTAACACACCTCATTCACCCATTGATGAGCCTGAAGTGGTGGAACAAATAGGTTGGTGTAATGAGGTATCTGCTATGTTTGATTTTGAAGCTGATAGTGAGGTTGAGGATACTAAATCTGATGAGGGAGTGGAGTCAGATGGTGAGGGTGTATAGACTGGTGATGGTGTTAAGGATGAGGGAGTGGATTTAGATAATGGTGTTAAAGTTGAGGGTGTAGATTTAGGTGATGGTGTTAAGGTTAAGGATGTGGATTTAGGTAATGGTGTTGAGGTTAAGGATGTCAACAATGGTGAGAGAGTAGGTTTATATGGTGTTGAGGTTGAGGATGTGGATTTAGGTGATAGTGTTGAGGATGAGGGTGTACAGAATGAATAGGGAGTTGGAATAGATGGTGATGATGAAATCACTAAACAATGTATGGCTTTGTTTAATGGGTATGAATCTAGGTCAGATGATGACTACTTCTCTGATTCAAACCAGGAAAATAACAATGCATGGATAGGCAAATTAGTGGAAGGTATACCATTTGAAAGACAGATGGGGGGTGAGGTTAAATTCTTTGTAGATCAAACATTTGGAAGCAAGGAGGAAATGAGAGACATTTTCAAGGAGTATGACATTAAGGAAGGTGTGACTTTAGGTCGAATTAAGAATGATCTTGTTAGACAGACTTATATTTGCAAATCAAACGGTTGTCCTTGGAGGGCACATGGTTCGCGAACTATTGATAAAAAGTCTTTCATTCTCAAAACCTTAGTTGACAAGCATGATTGTCATAGGGTTTACAACAATAGTAAGGCAAAAGTTAAGTGGATAGCCTCTAGGGTTGAGTCTCTTGTCAAGAGTAATCCTACTGTACGTGCCAAATTGTTAGGTGATTTGCTGTTATAGAGGTGCAATATAGCAGTTGACATAAAGAAGTTGTACAATGTAAAACAAAGAGTCATGTCACAGTTAAAGACTGATTGTTTTAGGTATCTATGGCAATATGCCTACAACTTGAATCAAACTAACCCTAGGACAGCAATTCATATTAAGATCCAAAAACCACTAATTACCTTTCATAGGTTGTTTCTGAGCTTTCAAACTCAAAAATAAGGATTCCTAGAGGGTTGTAGACCTTTTATAGGCCCAGATGGATGTCATCTGAAAGGACCATGTGGTGGAGTGCTCCTTTCAATCGTAGCTTTAGATGCAAACAGTGGCATATTCCCACTTGCTGTTTGTATATGCGAGAAAGAGACCATGTATAGTTGGATGTGGTTTTTAAACAAGTTGAAGATGTTCTTACAGTTCCCTCAAGACAGACATTTGTGTTACATGTCTGATAGACATAAGGGTTTGATCAAAGCATTGGAGACTCATTTTCCTTTGGCTAGTACAAGGTAATGAGTCTTTTTAAGTTCCATCTTTTAAGTTTTGCATTTTATTATAATTTTTGCAATGTCTTATGAACGTGTTTCTCTTCATGTGTGGCAGGTTTTGTGCCAAGCATATATATGCCAACTTCAGATCTTCCTACTCAAGTGACAACTACAAGAAGATGTTTTGGAAGGCTAGCAGAAGCAGCAACCTGTTTCACTTCAATGCTGCCTTGGATTCTATTGGAGAGGTTGATACTAAAGCAAATGAGTGGCTACAGAAGATTGACCCAAATTACTGGTCCAGGTTTGCATATGACCAGTATGTTAGATGTGACCATGTGACCATGTGACAATGTGACAATGTGACAAACAACATGACTAAGGCTTTCAACAAGATGCTTGGGACACATAGAGCATAGATAGAAATGGCAATAGGGTAGGTTCGGGTGGGTTTGGCAAAATCCAAACCCAAACCCAAACTCGTGAAATTTTGTTTCTACCAAACCCGCCCATGAACCCGCAAAAATAAACAGGTTTGGGTTCAGGTTTTACCCACAGGTTTGGGGGATGCCCAAATCCACTCATGAACCCGTGAAACAAGCGGGTCTATGGGTAAAACCCGTGAACCCGCGAACCCGCCAATTTTTTTTTTTTTGAAAATTATTTCAATATTATTTAAATATATGAAATATTATAATTTTAAAGAATAAAAACACTTAATAGATTGAAATGTTTACATTTTATTCTATATATAATTAAAAAGTTTTTATTGGAGTTTAAATTTATAATATTTTAAATAATAAAATATTATATAATTTTTATTGTTCACGGGTTCGGGTATGGATTTTTTTCCAAATCCATACCAGAACCCGAACCCGTGATGGGTACAATTTTCAAACCAAAACCCGTCCACGGGTACACTTATCCCAACCCAAACCCTTTTTAAGCAGGTTGGGTTCGGGCGGGTTCCACGGGTTCGGGTTTAATTGCCATCCCTAAGCACAAACCTACTTGCAGTTGCTGGAGCTCATTAGATGTATAATGATGAGGAAGTTAAAATAGAGGAAGGAGGAATGTGATGCTTGGAAGGGTGTCCTACCACCAAGAGTGAATGCAAAAATAGTTAAGAATAGTAAAGCAAGCTGACAGTTGACAATCATCTCAACAGGCCTAGGAATATGAGCTATTGGGTCCAGATGGGATGTTTGTTATGAAGCTGAGAGAGTACTAGTGTGGATATAAGAGCTGGCAGATTAGTGGCATTCCATGTCCTCATGCCATGGCTGTCATAAGCCACAGTTTTGAAACACAATCACTTAAGGATTGGGTACCTAATTTTGTCCACTAAAGCCTCAGTAAAAATGCCTACATCCAAACTTATAAGGGCATGATTCATCCCCTACCTGACCAGAAAATGTGGCCACCAATTGAAACGGCTGAGCTTCTTCCACCACCATATGAAACATAACCTAGCAGGCCTAAAATGCGAAGGAAGAGGGAAGATGGAGAGAAAGCAAAAGGATTACGGTCAGGGACTGTCATATGCAACTTATGTAAGATGGCAGGCCACAACAAAATGGCTTCTAAAAGTAACAAGCCTTCAAGAAAACAAAAGGTATATGTATTTTATTCTATTATTCAATTACTCAACTAACATAATCTACAATTATGTCCATGTTCAATTTACAAAAAAAAAAAAAAAAAAAAAAAAAAAAAAAAAAAAAGAAAGAAAAAGGAACAAATACATGCTTATTATCACAGTAGCCTCAGCCACCTAGGAAGAAAAATAAGGTAGTTATTGTACTTCGAAATTTTTTGTTTTGTTTTGTACGTTATTAATCTTTGTTTGGTTTTCACTTTGACAGAAGCGACAATCAACAGTTTTCTTTTTTAATAAAATTATCTCTACTTTTCGTTGATCATCTAACCCACCACCCCAGTTTCAACCACAATCATAAGTAACCTAGACCCTAGACTAACCTCTTGTTGTGCAGCCTGAATGATTCTAGTTTGATGTACTACTTTTTGTAATAGCCTTTTTTTGTTTCCTTGCATGTTCTTCTTGCTACCAACCATTACATATTGATGTGGTGTTAGATTTGTTATAATGGTAGCAATATAAGAACATGCAGAATATTTGGATATATTAGCAATGGGTTGGTTATGTAAAAACTATGGATGATGAATGTTTGTTTAGCAATGGGCTATTATATATTGTATGGATTGATTTTCTTGATCTTATACTGGATTATCTTGTGGAATTATTGTATGCATGGAAGATGTGGAATTATTTCCTTGTAGATTGTATGTAAGATGTGTAATTATTACATTGTAACGGTCTTTGAATTTGTCAAACGACACAAACATGAGGAAAGAAGGTGAATATACATTTTCCTTGAAATTTCCGAGTCGAAGAAAATTGCCCCACAAAAAGATTAAAAAAAAAAAAAAAAAAAAAAAAAAAAACATGTGGGGCTACTACTGTTCAATAGAACAAGTGCTCTTTTCACATGCCAACGAAAGTTTTTGAGTTCAGTTTGAATACACCCCCTTTAGACTAAATTCAGTTTGAATTTTTGAGTTCAGTTTGAAGACGTGGAACTATTACATTGTAATTGTCTTTGAATTTGTCAAACGACACAGACTTGAGGAAAGAAGGTGTTACATTTTCCTTGAAATTTCTGAGCCGAAGAAAATTGCCCCACAAAATGAAAAAAAAAAAATAAATAAATTAAATGTGGGCCCACTCCTCTTGAATAGAACAGGTGCTTCTTTTCACGCCATCGAAATTTGTCTACTTAGACCAACTCCAACCCCACTTTAAATCCAACTTTATCTTCAAAATGGAGCAAAATCCACTCAAAACAGCCCTCCAACCCAGCGGCAAAGCTTGCGGCATCTGAGGAAGATGAACAGTGCCGCGCAATATATTGCGCGATTGCGCGGCACTGTTCACATGCGCAAACACTGTAGAGCTTTTGTGTTTTTTTTTTTTGATCCCTCAAATTTTATATAATCACGTTTTGGCCCTATTTTTAAAAATATTTTCTGATTATACCCTTTATTAAATGGTTTTGTGTATTCACAGTTTTACCCTAATAAATTAAAGTTATTCCAATTTGGTCCTTTTTATTATTTAATGATTTTCTTTTGATTTAATTATTATTGATATTAACAATTTTAATAAACTAAAATGAAGTGTATAATTAAAAAATTTAAATGCCATTTTTTTTAATAAATCACTTCATTCCTTCATTAATTCATAAGTTTGAAATGCAATTTTTTTGAAATTAAATCACTTCATTGGTAAAGAGAATTAATAAAGCAAAATACATTAATTGATAAAAACATTAAAAATGAAATACAAACTTCATAGTGATAAAATAAATTACCACTAATTGGAATACTCTAAAATTAAGGAAAAATACAACATAAATTATTAGGAAGATTTAGTATGGATCAAGACCATTTCCAGATCCTCCGATATTATTGAAAAAATCACCAAAAGGAGCAGATGAACTACCGGATCCATAGTTTTGTTGCCGAGCATGTTTCTCCATAATTTTTCTTTGTTGTTGATCCACAAACTCGCGCTTTTTTGGATCTTTTATGGATTCCAAATCCATCATTACTATTTTGGTTTCCAATTTTCTCTCCAAAATATCATTAGTTCTTTGTCTCTCCCGATTGTTTTTTTCAAAAACTTCCATGAGTTTATCTTGTCCTTCTGTAAAAGTGGCAACAATTGATGCATTATCTTCTGCAGCCCTCTTTTTCAGTTTTGCTTTTTTCACCCCAATGGGTCGTTGAGATGAACTACCCCCGGCGTCATCACTAGATATATTCAGAGAAAATGAAGATATCCCGGGAGATGCCATTGTTGGAGACTCTGGAGTTGGAGAGTCTTCTTGTGATGATACATTATGGCCACGTGGCCTTCGCGGGGTTGATGTTGCACTATCATTATCTGAAAATTTCTGCATATCCTTGAGAATGGGCCACACATGGTCAAACTTGAAACCCCTTTTGTATTTCTTATCTTCGGAAAATAAGACTTTTGCCCGGTTCATCTGCAAAATGATTCAAATAAATTTTTTGGAATAATTTTATATTAAATATAATTATTTTCTACAACTGTAATTTTAACAAATACTCACTATATCAACTTCAGAGGCACCACTAGGATTCAGACTTTCGATTTGTCGTTGGCATGACCGTAGTTTCGCAATTGCGGGAAGGATAATCCCCATACGACACTGCAAACTTCGCGAGGTGCGATGTTCAATTATAAAATCTGGTTTGGTGTTGTTATATTCACCCTCAATTCGAGCCCAGAACATTTCCATGGATTGGTAATGCCCTATGATCGGATTTTGGGAAACATCCAAATATACGTGACACAGGTGTCTGTCTTTTGCAAACGTGTATGAAGTACTTCGGCTTGAAGTCATTTTTTGGGAAAAAGTAATTTGAAGGGAGAAATTGATTTCAAGAGATATGGGATTCGAAGGGGTAAGAGATTTGAAGGGGTAAGAGATTTGAAGGGATAAGTTTAATTTAGTGGGGGTTGATATTTATAGGCACTAGGAGGCATTCTTTTCAGATTTAATCCTACGGTTTAGAAGGTGAGGAAATCCATCCATTGGTTGGATTTGATGATGAGCAAATTTCTTATCTTCAGATTTTGGGAAAGGTGAAGATAAGAATTATTTGAATCGATTTAATCCTACGGTTCAGAATGTGAGGAAATCCATCCATTGGTTGGATTTGATGATGAGCAAATTTCTTATCTTCAGATTTTGGGAAAGGTGAAGATAAGAATTATTTGAATCGATTTAATCCTACGGTTCAGAATGTGAGGAAATCCATCCATTGGTTGGATTTGATGATGAGCAAATTTCTTATCTTCAGATTTTGGGAAAAGTGAAGATAAGAATTATTTGGATCGATTTAATCCTACAGTTCAGAATGTCTGGAAATCCATCCATTGGTTGGCATTGAATAGCTCAGATATCTTATCTTCTTATTTTGGGAAAAGTGAAGAACAGTTTTCTGGACAAGTTCAGAGTGGGCCCCACAACGAGTACTAGATGTCTAGGTTCAATGAATATGGTTCAAGCATTGGTTTTTTTTTTAAAGAAAGTGTTTTTGTCAGTATCTACTATTTCCACATGGGCTTGCAGTTATTGTCGGCCACGTTCTGAGCTAGATTGATGCGGCAGCAGTGGACCAACTGGCATTAGATTATTTGGAGGGGTGGGATTTGAAACAAGCCAACTCCAACTGATAATGAATTTCGATATCGGAGGTCCATCTAATTTCTCATCTTCATCTTCCGACGATGATGAAAAGCAATTTCTGGCAAATCTTGAAGAGAATGAGTTAGAACAAGATGCGATTATTGCCCAACATATGAACATCCAACGGGCCATGTCTCAGTATCTCAATCAACAAAACAATCTAGTGACCCGTGGAGGCTCAATTCATGGGCATAGAGTGATCAATCGAGATCGGGAAAATGCTGATCATCGTTTGTTCTACGACTATTTTGCTGAGAGCCCACGGTATAATGATCAAATGTTTCGTCGACGCTTTCGAATGAGTAGAAATTTATTTCTTCGTATTGTTGACAAAGTGGAAGCTCGTGACAACTATTTTGTGCAACGAAGAGATCGTGTGGGTAGACTGGGTTTGTCCGCTCTTCAAAAAATAACAGCAGTATTTCGGATGTTGGCATATGGTCTACCAGCGGATGCTACTGACGAGTATATTCAAATAGGAGAGTCTACGACAATTGAAAGTTTGAAGAGATTTTGTCGTGCTGTTGTGGAGGAATTTAAAGATGAGTATCTACGATCACCTAACGCTACTGACGTTGCCAGACTACTCCGTATTGGTAAAGAGAGAGGTTTTCCGGGAATGCTGGGTAGTTTAGATTGTATGCACTGGAAGTGGAAAAATTGTCCAACGGCTTGGTCAGGACAATATGCTGGTCGTAGTGGATCCCCAACTATTATTCTAGAGGCTGTAGCTGATTATGATCTGTGGATATGGCATGCCTATTTTGGTTTGCCGGGTACGAACAATGATATTAATGTGTTGGAGGCATCCCATCTTTTTGCCAACCTCGCTCAAGGTATTGCTCCTCCAGCTCATTATGTCATTCAAGGACAAGAATTTAATATGGGTTATTATTTAGCTGATGGTATATACCCTAACTGGTCTACGATTGTAAAAACTATTCACGATCCACGTGGTCCGAAGAATAAATTATTTGCAATGAAACAAGAAGGATGTAGAAAAGACGTTGAACGTGCATTTGAAGTTCTCCAATCACGGTTTGCAATTGTGGCAGGACCGGCGCGTTTTTGGCATAAACATGTTTTACATGATATAATGACTACGTGCATTATTATGCACAACATGATAATCGAGGATGAGCGTGATGTTGATGCAGCAATTGAGGATCATACGGAAGCACCAACTCCGGAAGTTGAGATGGTGTTAGACGAAAATACCCGATTTCGAGAATTCCTAGCTCGACATAGAAGAATTAGGGATAATCATGCTCATGATGCACTTCGAAATGCCTTAATAAATCATTTGTGGGAAGAATATACTAATTCGGATGATTAGATGATGATCAATATGTACTTGTATTTTCATGCTTTTTCTTTTTTATTTTATGAAATGTAATGTTTAAGTTATTTTAATAAAAAATGTAATATTTTACCGAATTAAATTGAATTTCTATTAATGTATTAATTTCATAATTTCGTATTTTATTGCAATATTATGTTAATTATGGGGTGAAATGTTAATTGTGGAGAAATATCTAAAAAGGGGAAAGAAATGGAATATTCCTGGGAATATTCCTTATAGAGATAAATTTGAAGTAGTGGGTTGGAGATGGAATAGTGAAATAGAGTGACTGTTGAGCTATTTTAGTGCAAAACTTGCACCAACTTAGAGATTTGGGTTGGAGTTGCTCTTAATCCACGGTCAAAGACGATGGAGCCAAGTGCATCGTTTGATTAGTTTTGTTACTTCCCAAAATCGTCTTCAATTAAAAATGTATTCACTCTCACTCTCAATGTCCATTTGTTCTAGACTTCTAGTATAATCCTCCTCTTCCTTCTCTCACCTAGGCCCGACCCTAGAGTATGACAACCGTCTAGGACTCCCGATTATAAATGACACCTAAATTATAATTAAAAAAATTTGATTCTAAGATATAGTCCATATAAGATTTTAATCAAAGCACACCCACAAATAACTTTAAAAATAACCTACAGTATACATATAATTTTTTTATTTTTTTTTTAAAGGATCACCAATAGAAACCCACTCTTAAAAAAACTCAAAACTCTCTTGGTATGAAAATTCAAAAGTTATTATTTTAAAGGTAATTAGATCAATACGCTTCTTCTTTTTCTTTTTTAAAAACTGTCTTTTTTTATTTTATATAAATTTAATTAATACTTTTACGGCTAAAAATGTGAGACGAAGAAGGTTTAAATTATACATACTACAAGTAACTGTACACGTTCAGTACGTGCCACAGCTAACTTCGGCAAGCATTGTCGAAGCTAGTTTGGAATCTAGCTCAAAAGATCTTAGTTCAACTCAGAAGCTTTCAGTACATCTCCTACAAGTACCGATACATGTCCCAGTACGTACCACAGCTAACTTTGGCAAATATATATTCTACAATGCTTGCCTTCCTAGTTTGTTATCATAAAACAGCAGATCAATTTTTGATGGCATAAGTCTTGTTTGCTCTGTCATTTAAATAAAATAAAATAAAAATAAAAAAACGAATTTGCAGATGGCATAACCGCATAAGTCATGTTTGCTCTGTCATTTAAAACAAAAGGGTTAATAGCACCAGTAACCCCTAAACATATAGCGAAATTGTATAGTGCCCCCTGAATTTTTTTTCCTGGCATTAAAACCCTCGAACTCTCATAAATAGGTAAAAATGGACGGAAGAGGGATGGACGTCAAAGACAAATTACACTTTCACACCCTGATTATATGTATAATTGCATTAAAACTTGAAAAATATAATAATATCACACAAACACCCTTTGACTTGTTTGATTAATATCTAAAAAAATAAAAATATATTAATATTAATAAATTTTAAAAATTATATTATAAAAAACTAATTATTAAAAAAAACTAAAATGAAAAGAAAAATAAATAAAAAATACTCTAAAAAAATACAAGTGGAGATCAAAACAAAAACAAAAACAAATTAAATTTAAAATTAAAATATATAAAAAACTAATTAAAAATAATACAGTAGAACCCCTCTAAACTAATATTCTTGGGACTCATCCTCATGTATTAATTTAGAGGGGTTATTAATTTGAAGGGTGTTACATTGTAAAATGTTATTTTGTTTTAGAAAATGTGTGGAAGTCGATTTTCTTACTTAGGGAAGGTTTCCTTTTGTGATTCCTTGTTTAGTTGGTTTTCTTCTTCAAAGTTTTTTGTTTTTTGTTTTTTGTTTTTTTTTGTTTTTTTTTTTTTTTTTTTTTTGTTTTTTTTTTTCAGGATTCCTTGTTTGGGAAAGATTTATTAAGAAAATTTTCAATTCCTTTTGGGAATGTGATTACTTAGTGACCAGGATACTCTCCCTAAAAATAGTGAGGCTTATTTTTTTGGTTGTATATAACAAGAGAGATATCATGATATAACTAAAAATTCTATTCCTAACTGCTCTTAAAAATGATATATTTTCTATCTTCTTTATTATAACTTATAACAATAGGACAATTTAAAATATAAAGGATAAAGTCAAAAATATCAAGCATGGTAGCCTTGTGCAAACTAGCGTCTTGAAGTATTTTTCTAGATCTTGATTATTACATAATATATTTTGTAATTTTATGGAATTATTAATTTATGCAACAGTTAGGACCGAAATTTTATACTGGGTTTCAAAAAAAAATTATTAATTATTACGATAGAGGTGTTTATTAATTTTTTACACTGGCCCTAGTCGGGACCAAGATTTTTTATTAATTTATAAGAGCATCTCTAACAGACTCCCTTAATGACATCCCTTAGCTTAATTAAGGGAGTCTGTGTATTTTTGCAGCTCTAACAACTCCCTAAAGGACTCCCTTAATTGTGTTTTGGTGGAGTTCACTCCCTTAATTAAGGGGTGTTTTTAGACTCCCTTAAAGTGGGCTTCACCTATTTAAAATTATTTTATTTCTTGAAAAACTCTATATATTTTATTTGATAAACAATATATAATATTTATTACACAATATTTAAAATTTAAATAAATCAAAATTATTAAAGAGACCATTTTTGGGAGTATTTAAGGGAGTATTGTTGGAGCACATACTCCCTTAATAACCCCTTACAACAACATCCACCCTTATTTAAGGAAGTCTCCAAGGGAGACTGTTGGAGATGCTCTAAGAGATTAATTTATAGGAGTTGTACAGTAATAATAATAATTATTATTATTATTATTAAATGAATTAAATATAAAAGTTTATCAAACCCAACACCAAACTTCATCAAACCCAGATCAAACTCACCGACCACCGTCCACCATCCACCACCACCACCACCATCTCCATCAGTTCTCTCTCTCTCAACAACCCAGATTAAACCCACCATCTTCACCACCAACCCAGAACAATCTCTCTCGCGGATCAATCACTCTGTCTTTCATCTCGCACTCTCTCTCGTTCACTCTTCTCTCTCTCATTCGCCGACGAGATCGAGCGCCGATCTCCTCCGTTGGAAGTCGATCAGCGCCAGTGATGGTGATTTCTGGTGAGTCACTCTTCTCTCTCTCTCATTCGCCGACGAGATCGAGCGCCGATCTCCTCCGTTGGAAGTCGATTAGCGCCAGTGATGGTGATTTCTGGTGAGTCACTCTTCTCTCTCTCTCATTCACCAACGAGATTGAGCACCGACCTCCTCCGTTGGAAGTCGATCGGCGCCAGTGAAGGTGATTTCTGGTGAGATGACGGTGGTCGTGTGAGTGGGTGGGTTTGGGTTTGGAGTTTGGCTTTTGAAAATTCGTATTTTGGATTGTATTTCGATTTTTTTAATTTCAGTTTGTAGTTCGATTTATTTTCTTATTTTTTTGGTAATGGTGGTGTTTGAAATTTGGATTTTTTTGGTTTGATTGGGATGGGTTTGGTTTGATTTTCTGGGTTTTAATGGGTGTTTGAATGATTTTCGTGGTTTAAATGTGGTGGTGTGGTGTTTTGGTTCTTGGTTTGGGTTTGATTTGGGGAAACTTTTCCAGATTTCTTGAAAAGATCTGGAAAAACGTTTTGTTTTTTTTGAAAAGATCTGGAAAAGATCTGGAGTTTGACTGGTAATGGAACGAATGATGCCCTGGCACTCCATGAAGCAGATATCGGACTAGCAATGGGCATTGCTGGAACTGAGGTAGAATACATTACAAATTCTTCAAAGTGTTATCGTAATTGAATGCTGAATGTTGATATTCACAACATGATTCCAAATTCCAGGTAGCCAAGGAGAGTGATGAATGATGGATGATAATTTCTTCACAAGTACCGTTACAGTGGCCAACTGATGATGTAATATATTGACCGACTGAATGAAATTCTAACGCTTCTTCTTTTCCTAACACATTCATTCAGCTGTTTGACCTTTTAAACAATACACATATGATCAAGTGTTGGAACTTGGGTGCTTCTTGTATATGCACACCAACCACACAAAAATACATAAACAAAATCTGGTAATATTTGTACCCAAAAAAGACATCAATATTGAAACAACTACTGTAATTGTTCAAAAAATATATATTTACTGTAAGAGAAACACTTTGTACAACCGGGGTCGCGGCACCGCCGTGGCCCTGTAGTGTCGAAAAGTGGGGAAACATGTGGGACCCATGTATTTATTATGCGGGACCCATGTGTTTTCACACCCATTTTACACTACACCGCCGCGACCCCTGTTGTACATAGAAGTGCTCTTACTGTAATGTAATCATTGTCCCACTCCCACCATTAACTAGTTCTAAACTTCTAATTTTACATGCAGTGAAATCCAAAATTAAAATGTTTTATATCATTTTAATCATTCTTGAGGGGATGGGTAATAAAGAGATAAAATCCCAATTCTTTAAAATCTAATTCATGACATTATGATTGATTTTTTAATTTTTTATTATTTAATTTAATTTAATTTATTAATTTAAATGCATTTAATATATATTATTATTTTTTATTTTTTTATTTCTCTTTTAAAGTACAATTAATTTTTTTTTTCACATTATAAAATACTAGAATTACCAACTTTACCTCTGACTGTAAGGTGTTTGTGTGATATTATTATATTTTTCCAGTTTTAATGCAATTATACATATAATCAGGGTGTGTGAGTGTAATTTGCCTTTGACGTCGGTCCCTCTTCCATCCAATTTTGCCTATTTATGGGAGTTTTGAGGGGTTTAATGCCAGGAAAAAAAATTCAAATGGCACTATGCAATTTCGCTATATGTTCAGAGGATACTGGTGCTATTAACCCAAAACAAAATTATTGATTAAAAGAGGGACATCCAAAATCACACTTTAAATGACATATATCTATATGATTAATTCTTATGGTCCACGGGTCTGTACTACTATTGACTATCAGCATCTGACCCTCAATGATGTTGTAAAATTCAACATCAATCATTTGTAGATGGATTCAAAACAAAATCTTTATTATGTCAATTTTGGAGACTTTAAAAACTCAATTATTCATCTACAATTGATTTTTGTTTCTTTTAAGTCATCGAGTCTTATCAAACCCGAGTGCATATCTAGGCATACATCGACTCGAAAGTCAAGTCAACCCAAAATTGATGGCCCCAGTAAGACTTGTGTATATTAACTTGGAAGTGAAGACCCACTACAATTGAATACGAGATACCAATGGACCAATGAAAGGGAAAAACTCGCATGTATGGACTGGATTGGATTGTAGTAATGTCAATCAATTTGTAGATGGATTTGGAACAAAATCTTTATTATAAGGTCAATTTTAGAGATTTTTAAAGCGTAATTATTCATCTATAATTAATTGCCAGAAACGTGACACTGATACTGTGGAGATGGATTTCAGATCCATTAAGGCCCGTCCTGTAAACCATTTTTTGTTTTTGTTTTTCGAAAAGAAAAATGAAAATGAAAATGAAAACAGTGTTTTTGGTTTCATTTTTGAATTCCGAAATCGCGTCTGGTAGCATTTACTGGAATCCGTATTTTGAAAACAAAAACGGAAAAAACGCGTCTGGTAGGATAACCGAAAACTTTCGAAAATTAAAATATCAATTTTTACATTTTGTTTAATATTATAACAATTATAAACTAATTGATTAAATAATTAACTTTAAAAAATTGAAATGTAATTTTTAAAGTAAACAAAAGTTATCAGCTGAAGAGGAAGAGGAAGAGGAAGAGGAAGAAGAAGACCAGATCGGCGACAGTAGACCAGATCGGCGAGGCGAGTGGCGATCGGCGGTGAGAGGCAACGCAGAGCCGATCGGCGGCGAGCGAAGGAGGATGAAGAGGAAGAAGAAGAAGAAAACGGTCGCCAGATGCAGCAGCGAGCAGGGGAGGAGGAAGAGGAAGAAGAAGAAGAAGAAGAAGATGGCGGCCATCGGTGCAGCAAGCGGAGGAAGAAGGAGAAAAGGAAGAAGAAGAAGAAGAGGAAGAAGAAGACAGCGCAGCTATCAGGTGGAAGAAAGAAGAAAAAAAAATTTATTAATGATATGGACCCACTTAATTAATGATATGGGACCCACCTCATTTGAAAAACAAAAACAAATTCAAGAAAAACAACTTTTTTATGTTTTTCAAATTTTCCAATTTTAACACTGGTTTTGTTTTTTATTTTGTTTTTGTATTTTGAAAATAAAATGAAAAACGGTTATAGGACGCGAATTCGAAATCATTTTTGGAAAATAAAAACAAAAACAGGCTGAAAACAAGCTGCAGGACAGGCCTTTAGTTTTTCTTTTTTGTAAAAACAATTTATTTCTTTCAATATTTTTATTTTTATTTTATTTTTAAAATTTGATCTCTATTCTCCACCTTTCATCTCATAAATGGACGGTGAAGATCCATCTATCTATTTTTTTTTTAAAACAAATTCTTTTATTATTTTTAATAATGAAGGTGTGATAAGACTAAAATACCCCTCACACCGTTAGTTTTGATTAATAGTGGGATTGAAATGAGCTATTTGTAATTAAATAAGGACCATTTGAAGACAAATTAACTAACAAGTAAAAAATAGGTTGCCAACAAGGGCGTAGCTCAGCTGATAGATAGACGAGCTTAAAGTTTGGATAAATGACTCCCAGGTCAGCGGTTTGAATCCTACCAATGAAGAAAGCTTTAAAAAAAAAATACTTGATCCTGAATTAATTTTTAAGCCAATGGGCTTGACAAACCAAAAAAACCTCGATACTAATGTAAGGACTGAAGAGTTTATAATTGGATCATTTAAGCTTCCTTCATTTTAGATTTGACTACTTTAATACTCTCGCGAGAACATTGTGACATATGGTATCTCGTTAATCTAAAACTGTACGGTAACGTGATCATATACGGTGTTTATGATTGGATCACTTCAAAATCCATCAATTTTAGATTCAATCATATACTGTTTTCTTCCTCGAGACAACGGTTGATTGGTTGGTTTGGTGAAAAAAAAAACTTTCATTCTGTTCGAAATTTTCTCTTTTTAAACTCTAGGAGTTTTATTTGATCATTTATATAGTTTTCTATCTTGAGAAATTGGTGAGAAAAACAAAATATCACGAGTCACGAAATACAATTTAATAGTCGAGCAAGAATATTGCGACACGTGGTCTCCCGACAAGCGAACCGGACGTGTGAACGTTAAAACTAAATATTCAACACACTTTAGTCTCCACATTCGATTCCGCCGTTGACCACTTTCCACTTTATTATTTCTCAGTCACACTCCTCTGCCCCCGTTCCCACAACAGCAACATTCCATCACCCAACAGAATCCCGCCACGCATTTTTCATCAACACAATCCACTTAATTTCATTGTCGTACGAGTGTTCCCTGTCGCACCGAATCATATCCAAATGCAACGTGTATCATGTACCGCATACTTGCCTGATCACGAAGGCATAAAATTTTAAAAACTTTCTTAATTAAAAAATAATAATAAGTATTTTTAAATAATATTGGTTTTTCAATTTCCTTTCTTATTTACCTTTTTCTGTATTTGTTTTCAATTTCTTTTTTAAAATTTATTTATTTATTGTTCCTTTTTAATTATTCTATTTATTTTATTGTTTTAAAAATTATTTTATTAATCAATTTAAAACATTTATAAATCTAGTCAAGAACCTAAATGGACCACATTTATAAATCTAAGGACCTGTTTGAAAAACAAATGTAAAGATAAATAATAAAGTGACATTCCAAATATCCAGAGACTCAATTGTAAAACTCCTATATATTATACATATATATATATAGTATCCTTAATTTTTTTTTAAACCCTAACCTCACGCCGCTTCTCACTGCATCTGCTGTCTTCCTTCCATTTGGTGAGTAACTTCACATATTTAATCACTTGCAAGCATTTATTGAAACATTTTACTGCATTTATTCCATTTCATGTTTGACTTACATTTATTTAATTACAATTTCGCACTACTTGCATTTTTATCCGCACCGATCTACTTTACAAAGTCGGTTAATTTGATCAATTCCAATCCTAATTAATTAAAAAAAAAAATAGTTTTGCAGACCTGTTTTGATTTCACTGATCTACAGTTTTACAAAAAGTTTTGCACAGACCTATTTTTATTAACTAATTAAATTTTACATAGAAATAAAAGTGATTTTATTTTTTTATTAAAAATGATTTTATAGACCTGATTTTGATCTTCAGCTCAGATACAAAGCTTACATTGTATCTGTCAATTACAAATAAAACAATTAATTAACATATAAATACAAGTAAAAAACCTAATCTAAAACTGAAAATACAAAAATTATTAACTATTTCTATTTTATTAAAATACATAGAAATAAAAGTAATTTTTTTTTATTAAAATTGATTTATTTTAAAAATAATTTGAAACATATAATTGTGAGCTATTAATAACAGTACTAAGTACTGACTATTAAGTCATTTCAGAAAGAAATGTTTACTCGTGCTCTCACCCGCCGTCAACAGCGTCGCCACAACCCCGAACCTCGAACTGCTTACGAGGTATTTGTTACCTTTCATACGATGGAAAAGGACAAACAGACTCGCATCATGGTGTCATGGCCTGCAGATTCAGCTATTGGTATTCGAGTAAGTATTTAATTATAAATAAATTACATAATTTGTTATTTGGATCAAAATCATTTCTGGTTTTAACTGGATTATTTTCTGTAATAGCTACGATGCACAAAGGGAGAGGGTCACGATTTCGGGTTCAAGACAATCAGTTTGCCACGTCCAACTTCCCACAATGATGACAAAGTGAGCCTAAAGATGAAGGTATATTATACTAGCCACTTGCAATGCTTTTTATCAATTGTTATGCATCAATGTACACATTATAATAGTTGTCTGTGACGCTTTTTTATTAATTGTTAAGCAGTGTCCAGATTGTGGATGCAACGGAGTTGTGAAAATCGTGAACTGGTGTGGCCCTCAAACTCTTATGGATAGTGGTATACCGACCAAGATTGCAAACATAGAAATATCTGAATTTGAACCGGTACCTGGACCAGATCAAATTGAATTATTGAATGAAATGCAGGCAGTTGTGGTAGTAATTTTATTGGAATCAATTTGTTTACACCTATTTGTTAAGGAAACTAGCTTCTTAATCTAATCTATTCTAATCTAAACTGAATTTTGCAGGATGGAAAGATGAGTGGGACCTTTATCTTACAGAGAGGAAGACCAATAGAAGTTATGAAAGCTAAAGCTCCAACCCTATTGGATACGGTACTAGGCGCTACAGTTACCTACATGAGATCAGCTAATATATGATTTACAAACCGCCTTTAATTGTCTAAGTCTAAATAATATAAAATGTTATTCTTGAAGGATTTTATAAGCATATTATCTTACAATATAATATAGCATTTACAATATATTTGCAATCTTGGTTGATGTGGAATTGCTTTTCAAGTTATCCTTTTAAGCATGCCTACTTACTAACTAACTAGTTTCATTTCCATATTCATGTTAAGTTGCTAAGGAGTTGGAAAAACTTATAAAAGATTTCTTGCTGGAAACAGTAGGGCAAGGCAAGAGGGTAGTGTGTCAACCTCCTCCTTGAGGTTTAGGTAAACTAGTGTAGAAAAATAAAGGTTTATCAGGTGAATGGTTGTGGAGATATTCTTGCTGAAATTTAGTCTCTTTGGGCACATTGCCGTAAAGAGTATAGGCTTCATATGAATGGTTCGAATTCATAGAATCTCTATAGATAGAAGTCATAACACATGGATTTTTATTTCTCTAAGGAAACCTTCCCATTGCAGATTTTGTAGGATTTAAAGATAACCAACCAGTGGAGTTGGGTACCTTTAGTAGTCTATAAAAAAGGGAAGATTCTCAAATATGCCAAAATCCAGCAAGTTCAAAACGGTGCTTATTCTAGAGGAGATAAAGGGGTACAGTATGGTGTGGATCCTTGACGAATCAAGGGAATTTAAAGTTAGATCTGTGTTTCATGCTCCGACAAAAGATTCTAGTGTCCCTCTTTTGGATTCAGCCAACTTTACTAGGAAAGCCTAAACACAAATAAGGTTAAAAACCCAGGTTTGGTCCATGGTATAGTAACTACAATGATAGAGAATTAGGCCTTTCATGTATATATCCAAACAATGGTGTATCCTAAGCAAATGAGAGTCAGAGAGTTAAAGACCATCTATTGCTTCATTGCCCCTAGATCTCTCAGTTGTAAAGACAATCATCCTTTTAAGCTGATCTTGGCAGCAATGCCAGGCCCAGCAACTTGTAGGAACCTTTTGGCTGAATCCTAAGGCTTTTGGATAGGGCAAGAAAGCTATGGTCTTGAGAAAATTAGTTTTATAAGATTTTAGTGTGGTTGATGCTCAGTCCATTTCGGGGGATTATGTTTTAGCTTTCAGGGACAGTTTTTTCTTCAATTCCTAATCAGTTTTTATAGCCTCCATTCCTATCTATCTATGGATAACGGTCATATACCATTGATATTTATTTCTTTAAAAAAAAAAAAAAAAAGAAGCTTCATTGCAGATTTAGTAAGATTTAAAGATAACCAACCGATGGGTTTGGGTGGGCTATAAAAAGGGGGGATTATCAACTTCCAGAAAGTTCAAAAATGTGCTTTTTTTTCTATAGGAGATGAAGGAAGACAGTAGGGTGTGTATCCTTGACTAATCAAGGACATTTAAAGTTAGATCTTGCATCATGCTCTTACAAAAGATTCTAGTGTCCCTCTTTTGGATTCAGCCACCTTTACTAGCAAAGCCTAGATCACAAATAAGGTTAAAACCCCTGGTTTGGGCTATGGAAGAGTAAATACAAGGATAGAATTCAAAAGAATAGGTCTTTCATGTGTCTATCCCAACAATGGTGTATCCTAAGCAAATGACAGTCGGAGAGGTAAGACCATCTATTGCTTCATTGCCCCTTGATCTCTAAGCTTTAAAAGTCAATTATCCTTTTAAGCTGATCTCGGCTCAGCAATGCTAGCATCTTGTTGGAACTTTTTGGCTGAATCCTAAGGGCTTTGAAGGGGGCAAAAAAGCTATGGTCTGAGAAAAGGAGCAGTAAATGCTGTTTTTTGGGTTGTTAAATTAAAGAAATAATATAATTTTTTGAGATTTTAGGGGGGTTGATGCTCGTTCCATTTCAGAGAGGATAACGTTTTAGCTTTTAGGGACAGTTATTGAGGTTATCTAGCTTGCCTTATGGCTGCCAATTGTTTTGTAGATGGCTTGTTCACTGGCTTTGTGGATATTTTTTTTTTTATTGTAACAATTTTATAATTATATGTGTTTACTTTCTAAACCTATTCAACTCAATTATGAGATTAAATAATTGGAAAACCTTTGATATTATTCAGAAATCTAAATCAAAACATTATGAATAAACATCATTTGACATAAAGTACAATTTTTTCATGGAAAAAATTTAATCTTTATGGCAGCATACATACACAATAATTCCAGCAGAAAAAAAAAGGAAAAACAAAAGCGATCAATCATCACAGAAGAAATCCAGAAAAAAAAAAAAAAAAAAAAAGATGAGATAGATAGAGTTAGCTTTACTAGTTTCATATCTGATACTTGACAGTGAGAACACAAGGTGACTGAGAATCATGTGATTTAACCATACACACGCATAATAATTGCAGAAAAAAAAAACCCAGAACAGATCTCAAACAGAACCCAAAGAAAAAGATGTTATCAACAGAGAAGAGGAAGAAGAAAAAAGATCAGAGATCAGAGCCTTACTATGTGATTTAACCACCATACAAGCATAAGAATTGCAGAAAATAAAAACCCAGAACAGATCTAAAACAGAACCCAAAGAAAAAGATGTTATCAACAGAGAAGAGGAAGAAGAAAAAAGATCAGAGATCAGAGCCTTACTATGTGATTTAACCACCATACACGCATAAGAATTGCAGAAAATAAAAACCCCAGAACATATCTGAAACAGAACCCAAAGAAAAAGATGTCAGAACAGAGAAGAAGAAGAAGAAGAAGAAGAAAAATTCAGAGATGAGAGGCTTACCGGTTTCAGATCTGATATGGAATGGTGAGAACACAAGGCGACGGCGGACGGCGAACGTACTTTGGGTTAGGTTTAGGAAAACAGAGCTTTTAAACTTTATAAAAATAGTAAAATATAAAATATAAAATCTAATCTAACTTGTAGGATTCTGTAATAACTACATGAATGGGTGTGTGACGTCAACACTTTAACAGTGACTTTTACGAGAAATAATTCAGTGCGACCGGGCATATACAATTCACCCAATCCTATCATGTGATTGTACATAGTAGCTACATGGCATCATATCAATGGCTAAATGTGGTCAACTGTATATCTTTCGATGACGAGAAAATTTTGTGTGGGACAGCCACACTAAGTTAACGGTGAGACAACCAATGTATTTGTGACATATCATAAACCTTTAAAAAAAGTTTTTGTTTAGTAAATCTTCAATTCATATCTTAATGATTTTGTTTTGTTTGATAGAAAATTTAATTAAAAATTTAATGAAAATTGCTTAGCTACTGACCCATCAATGCGGTTTTAGCACATGGTTTTTTTTCTCTTAACTTTTTTATATTTATCTCTTTATATTTTTTATAAATGGGTCACGTGATAAAACCTCATTGGTTGGTTAGCACCTTAGGCGCTCACCAGTCAGTATCCAAACATTGTCTAAATTAAATTACTTGGCGTGTTTGGTTGAAGCTATTTATAAGGCCATTTCGGGTAAGTATCATATCGTTTGGTAATACTTTCGTTTTTCTTTTCTTTTTTTGTTTTATATAATTTCATTTGGAAATAAGAAATTGATTTTAATGTTTTTATAAGCTGAAAATACTAAAAATGCAGTAGAAATAATTGAAAACAATATTTTGAAAAAAAAAAAATATATATATATATATAGCTGAATTGTTTTAAGAAAAAAAAATATATAATATGTATATATACTAATTTTAAGAGAAAAAATATATATGCATCATTATATGATTAATTTATTATGACAATCTCATACACTAATGCTATACATCTCATCCATAATCTAACATTTTCAATCACAACTCATGTTGCAACTAATGTGTCATTTTGTGAGTAGATACACATTATTAATGATTTATCTAACTTACTTTTTCTCCACCAATCAAATAATGACACATAGCTAAGTTTTTTAAATAATTAAAACCCTAGTATATAAAACAAACGTAAAACAATCTAAACCTATTTTCTAACATTTGATTGGTTCATCTCTTCTCTTCACAACAAAATCCGCGCCTCATACTCTCGACTCATTTTATTTCCATTTTTCAGTTCCAGAGATTTATTTTCGAAGTTAATCGTAACTCTTAATGCCGTGTTTACTAATCAGAAATTCTTCTTGGGAAAGGGAATTAAATTCCTAATTTTGAATTCATATGTTTATTAATTTTGTGAGGAATTAAGTTTCATGAACCCCACACACATATTGGGAATTAAGTTATTGAATGAAAGGGAACTTGATTCCCCTCACTCACCCTGAGAATCAAGTTCTCTTTCCTGATTGAAGAAGAGGATTCATATCTTTTTACTAAAATATCCTCTCGTAATTTATATATATATATATATAATTCTTTAAATAAATAGATGAATCTCATCTATCTATCTCTGCACATGCATTTTCTCTCTTGCTATTCTTCTTTTTCTTCTCTGTTTGTTTTTTCACATTAACTCACGCAAGCACATAGATTACCATTTTTGTTTTGTTTTTGAAGTTTAAATTTTTATATATATAAAGTATATAAAAAAAAAAAACTGTATATATATAATAAAAAAATGAACCGTAAAAGTATAAAAAATAATAATAATAATATGGCAAAGCTTTATTTATTTATTTATTTATTGGTTTACATAATGTATTTTTTAATTAATGTGGCTAAAGTTTTTTTTTTTTTAATTAATGTGGAAAAGTTTGTTTTTTTGAACATAAATCATATACTGCATATTCATATATATATATATACACCGTATATATGCTACCAGGAGACTTCAATTTTTTTATTATTATTATTATTGCAGTTGTCTCCACAATTGAGTATCTAACGTTCAAATTTTAGTAAATACTGTAATAATAAAAAATAAAATAAAAAAACTAATGTTCAAATTTTACTATATTGTTACGAGCAATATTATAAAAAATATTGTTTTCATAATAGAAAAAATATTTCAACATGTTATATACAAAAGGGTATTTTTGTAATCAACTTTATATCATTTCGATCTCTTATTTAAGTAAACAGTAGACAAGAAATAAATTTCATTTCATTTTAGATTCCTAAATTGTTTTTAAACACTAGAATGGAATTTAGTAACTTAATTCTGATTCTCCTCTATTCCCTTTCCGGTAGAACTTGATTCCGATTCCCTTCATTCATATTAGTAAACGTGCCCTAAGTTCTTATACATCCTTTTTTTTTATTATTATTATTTTTTTTTTTATCTTACTCTCAAGTTTCAACTTCATCCTTAACTTAGAAAATAATTTAGGTTATTTATTTATTTCTATTTCTTTAAATGAAAAAGGAAAAGAGTTTGAGTTTTGAGAATAAATGAATAATCTGGTGTTTGTAAATTGTTCTCTGTTGTTTTGGTTCTCTAGTTCTCAACGGATGTGGATGTAGATGCATTCAACAAATCTAAAGACAAAATTAGCAAATTGACTTTATTATTGTAAGATATATATAAACCGATGATAAAAAATATTATAACTTACCATTTAAATATCTTCAATTTTCAAAAGATTTAAAGGAATGAGAAATTAAACTAATTTGTGGAGATGAAAATCTCATGACTCATGAGGTATAGGAAGATGAACAGATGCTGAAAGAAGGTAAAATAAGAGGGAAAAATACGGTTGTAGTCGATCGGATCTACAATTAATTCGAGTCGTCGGGGTGGGCACTGACAACATATAAAACAAGAGAAAAAGCAGAGCGGTGGTCGAACCACATAAGGGAGTGTTCCTCTAGGGGGACTCTCCGATGCTCAAGTCAGAATATTGTTTGATAAACAAAGTGAAGGAAAATAGTTGAAGATGACAAACTATGTCGCTTGATATATCGAATCGAGCTATGAGTCAATTTGGTGGGATCGATCGATGATGTGTGATGCGTCAATGCCCTGGGGTTCTTTAGATCATCGTGGGTTGATCAAAGACTAGGTCGACGCTGGGTATCGATGAGTTTGATGGATCAATGCCCATGTTGGTTCCTTGACTCAACATGGGTCGATCAACTTTGGAGGGCAACTAGATTGACCTCTGTTAGAACGTGGAATAACAATTAATGCAAGGAGTGAATTACGGAGCTATGTTGTTTTCACATGTGAGAAAACGATAAGAAGCAGGACACCCTTCTCAGAGAAGGGGGTCCATTTATTGCTCATTTATAGTGAAGGCTTGGAGCCTTCACCACTCAACCTCTTTATGTGAGGGCATGGATCTTAGGCCATTTATTGCCCGTTATGATTCGCATTGAATCTGGCAATAAAGGCACTTGATTGCTTGTCGGGCGTTGGGATCTTTGAAACATTCAACCATGATTTAAAGGGTATTAAAGGTCATCCTGCCTTTGACTATGTTTGAAATTGGTCTAATGCTATAATGAGCCAGGTCAGGCTATGGGCCAGCCTTAAGTGGGCATTTGTTTATCAGATTGGCTGACTTTGAACCTTGTTTGAGCTTTTTGATAGTTGGCTACCAGACTTGGGCCACATTTGGAAGAGCTTCTCTATTGGTTAAAAGCTTTTTTAATTAAAAAAGTTCTTTATAAAAAAAAAATTGTGTCGTTTGGTTGTCACTCAGTAAAACTTTTGGATAATTAAAAAAATCGTTTTACGTCTACTTTGAAAAACTCAAATTATAAACTTTTCCAAGTAGATCTTTTTGAGTTTTTTTAATAACACTAAAATGTCTAATATAACTCTATCATTTAAAATAGTTTTTGAATATTTTGGTAATCCTACCATTAAATTTTTTTTTTTTTCTAATTGACAACTAAATGACCAACATCTTCCCATTAAAAGCTAAACTAGTAGAAGGCCTATTTTAAAAGATCTACTCCGTGTCCGTTTGGAAGAGTTTGTCTACTGACTAAAAGAGTTTTTTTAATTATAAAAAGCTCAATTCAATTTATTTATTTTTGTCATTTGGTTGTCACTCAGTAGAGCCTTTTGATGATTAAAAAAGTTATTTTACATCTACTTGGAGAAGCTCAAATTTTAGGCTTTTCCAAGTAGATCTTTTTTGAGTTTTTTTAATAACACTAAAATGTATAATATAACTCTATCATTTAAAATAGTTTTTGAATATTTTAATAATCCTACTCTTTAAAAAAGCTTTTTCTAATTGACAACCAAATGATCAACATCTTCTCATTAAAAGTTATACTTGTATAAGGTCTATTTTAAAAGATCTATTGTGTCCATTTGGAAGAGTTTGTCTATTAATTAAAAGAGTTTTTTTAATTAAAAAAAAAAAGCTTAATTCAATTTTATTTTATTTGTCGTTTTATTATCACTCGGTAGAGTTTTTGGATGATTAAAAACGTTGTTTTACGTCTACTTGGAGAAGCTTAAATTTTAGGCTTTTCCAAATAGATATTTTTGAGCTTTTTTAATAACACTAAAATGTCTAATATAACCCTATCATTTAAAATAATTTTTTAATATTTTGGTAATCCTACCATTTAAAAAAACTTTTTCTAATTGATAACCAAACGACCAACATCTTCCATTAAAAGATCTACTTGTACAAAGTTTACTTTAAAAGATCTATTTCTAAAAGATCTACATGAAGAAGTTCTTCAAAACGGAGCCTAAGAGATCTACTTAAAAAAACTCTTCCAAACGGACTCTTATGATAGTTATCATATGATAACAACATGAGTGGGCTTATCTAGCAAGTTGGAACTCATGCTCATGATCCATGTATTTAGGTTTGGACCCATCTTGAACGTACCCAAAACATATGTGCCAACATAAATACTTGCATAGTTTCATTGAAAAAATAAACAAATTTTATAACAGTTACTAAACACGTACTAGAAGATTTATAAACAAATCTTAGACCTCGATAAAATATACAGAAAAACCTTTATAATAAATTTTACTTTATTATGTATACTTGTTCAAAAGATGATTCAAATCGCGTTGCACTTAAACAAAAAATAATATCTTAAGCCTTCTTAAGGAATTTGGGAAAACACCAATTGAGATGAAACAGAAAAGTTCCGGTTCCAGTTCCATATTGACAAAGAGCATCCTTCAAATTATCAACACGAATTGGCTTTTGATCTCCAATCTCAGGCACTACAAATCCCTTAAAATCTTTCAAGTAATGCCGCCAACACTTGATATCATGCGAATCACAACAGCTAGCATCTACATTCATTAGATTCTCATAT
Organism: Acer campestre; assembly: GCA_954870605.1. Lineage (NCBI taxonomy): Eukaryota > Viridiplantae > Streptophyta > Magnoliopsida > Sapindales > Sapindaceae > Acer > Acer campestre. The sequence goes on from OX940801.1 coordinate 42,955,955, forward strand.
AGCCACTGTCATTCATAAAAAATAATGAGAAAAATAAGAAATCAATGAGAATCTAGATTGAAAAGAATTTAGAGTGACAACTATTATTTATTTATGCATAAAGAATTTAGTAGACTACTCTCATTCTCATACTAATTTCGATGCACAAACTATATATTAGTAAGAGGAATTAACATACCTCAATAAAAGAAGAGTCTTCGTATCTTAAAACAGACAAAGTTCTTGGATAACAAACTTCCAAAAGACCATCCAGCAACGCTGCATAATGTTCCAATGGTTCATATATGAACACACGCAAATTTCCAATTTCACACGGGAATGAAGGTGATCTTTCTCTGCATTCGTCGAAACTGAATGAATTCTGGATAAATTACAACAAACCAAAAGAAGAAAAATGTGATTTAGGAAACATAAACAAATAGTAAAGGATGATAGTAATCAACTATATGCAAATTATAGGCATACCTTTTTCTTCGAACTAACGGTTAATTTTACATATTCAATCTGATTAGACCCCGCAAGAAATTCCTTTACATTAAGATACCATCGAGTATCTGGATCAACTTCACCGGTTCTTAATTCAACTTTCCATGGACATGGTACATTCATCGAAGAAATGGGAATTGGATTATCATAATAACGAAAGGACAATAAATTCGGAGCATCGATGTCAATTGCCATCAAATTGAGGCAAAGACCAATACTTAAGTTCTTAAGGAGATTACTTGAAATAGTAATCCGTTCGAGGAGAAGACAAAATCTCACATTAAGATCCTCAAGCAAGGGAAAACTTGAGATAAGAACACGAAACCCATGATCCGTAAAAAGAACTCCTGTTAATTCGAGCACCATCAAATTTGGACACTCAACCATGTCAATTAGAATTGACTCTTTACAATTAAGACTAAACTGTTCAAGACTTGGAACAATGATTTGAACACTTTGAAGCTCATCTGGCGATTCTATAATCGAAATAATCTTGAGTTTCTGAGGTTTAGAGATATAAATATGTTTCAAAGCCAAATAAGATAAATGCAAATCTTCAAGCAATGAGCACTGACTGATGAGCTTCTGGAGCATCTCTTCAGTTATGCACACTTTGTCAAGAGAAAGGCTCTTGAGAGCATATAACCTTATATCACCACAGGGTAGCTCCAACTTACAACCACTTAGCTTTAAACTAGTAATTGATTTTGCAAAATATATTGTTTGTGACAAGGTGTACACTCTATACCTACTTGTCTGGACTTCGAAATCTAACTCTTTAACTCTGTTTTCTACCACCAATCCTAACCATCTATCAAGAACAGAAGACAATTGTTTAACATCAAGAAGACCTATAATTAGTCTAAATTTCTGCATAGAAAACTCGAGCTCACAGAACCGAACCAGAGAAACGTCAACAAATTTGATGAATTTACGTAAATTTTTACGAAACTTTCTAGTTAGCTCATAGGGTATTAAAAATGAAGGCTTTTTAATGTGCCGATTTTGTCCTGTGAAGTAAGTATAAGATTCATAAAAATCCAATATGGGGAATGATGTGTATAGAGCCTTCCATCTCTTAGACAAAATACTAGTTTGAGCTGACTCTTTAGCAGAGAGATGAGACATAATATGATGAATGATAAAAGGAGGCAGCTCAGATAATTTATCCATGGAAACAACTGTCATTGTCTCACTCTCTCCCATAATTATAATTAATCTCTAAACCTGTATTGTTCAAATCAAAAATCAAGAATAAATTAATAACTTTAATCAAACATCATAAAACATATGAACCAAAAAGATTGAATTATTCTGCCTGAGATTTAGCTATCAAGCAATATATAAGAAGAAAGATGGAGAAACTAGGAAACAGAACATATTTGAAGCACCCAAAAAACAAATATACATATATGATGAAAAAGAGAAAACCAGACACTACTTACCAATTAACGTTGGATGGTTATGAATTATGATGAAAGGACACAACAGAACCTGACTGAAGTGCCTTTGAGGAATCGGTTAATAGATATTTATACCGTAAAAAATATAATCAAAAAACAGTCGGAATCCATGGTTGTTTAGGAAACCCATTTAGGAATCCATGGATGGTTCCATGAGGTGTAGATTGCCATAAAAAAGTATGTGTTAAAATTCAGAAACCTAAATCAAAACATCCTAAAACATACCAGAAAACAGAACAGATCAATCAAAAGAAATCCAGAGAAAAAAAAAAAAAAAAAAAAAAAAAAAAAAAAAAAAAACAGAACCCAAAGAAAAATATGAGATAGATAGAGTTCATCATCAAAAGAAAAGAAAAAAAAAAGATCAGAGATGAGAGCCTTACTAGTTTCAAATCTGATATGGAATGGTGAGAACACAAATTTACTGAAGACTGCTGCGAACAGACTTTAGATTAGGTTTGGGAAAACAGTTTTTAAAACTTTTTAATTATTGTTTTTGACACGCATAAAATCTAATCTTACCTTCTCAGATTCGGTGACGACAATGAATTTCACGGGAAATAATTCAGTGCGACCTGGCTTATACAATCCAACTACTCCTATCACATGATTGGATATAGTAGCTATATTGCATCATATCAATGGTCAAATGTGGTCAGCTGTATAAGCTCGGATGCAACGCACCCCAGAGGATCTTTGCGTCTTAAAGTGAATGTAGGCATGTAGTTTTCACTGACAAAAATATTTTGTGTGGAACGGCCAATGTATTTGTGAGCTATTTGTTTTATTATTTAAAAAATTGTTATTTTATTTCTTGTTTTAAAAAATAATAATAATTTATAACTCTTAAATACATAAATTATATCAAAATGGGTTAGGTTTTGAGCTAATTTTATTTACAAATAGTGGATTAAATAACAAAAAATAAAGATAATGCAATATATATAATAATAATAAATAAATAAGTAATTACCTTTGTTGCTAGTTGAATGCCCAAAAAAAACACACAGGCACACGGAGAATTTTTTGACCTGTATTATATTACTAGTTGCCTGTGTCTGTGTGTATTGAATAACACACGGTGACAAGGATACGAAAGAGAGAAAAAAAGAAAAAAAGATAAACAGAAGGGTGGAGATCATCTATATCATAACAGTGGAGCTTTTGCACTGTGAATGAGACTTTCAGAATTCCTGATGGTCTTCAGACTAGTGTTATATAACCCACCAGCGATTCCAATTTGTATTTGAAATTAGTATTTAAAAGAGAAGTTAGGGTTTGACAAAATAGAAAGGGAAATATGATATATGTAAAAACCAAACAAATAATAGGAAATAATTTGTTGGTGTAATTATAACTATTTAGTCATTTTAGTAAATTTAGTAGAGGGTAATATTGAAATTTTAAAAATGTATTAATTTGGAGTGTACATACCGATTTTGAGAGTTGTAAATATCGCCACTCCTTTTAATATCGAACTTTGTGCCACCCTTACATGGCACAATTTAATTTGCAGTAATGCTACACATCCCACCTACAATCCCACCATTTTCATCCCAACACACGTGGCAGTTGATGTGTCAGTTGGTGAGTGGACATACATTAATTGGTGAGTGAATACATGGGTAAGAGAGATAAATACCAATTAATTTGTGTTCACTCACCAACTGACACATCAGCTGCCACGTGTGTTGGGATGAAAATGGTGGGATTGTAGGTGGGATGTTTAGCATTATTGTTTAATTTGACTATTTCACTGCCACTTACTGAAACCGTTTCACACTTTTTTGTTTGTTTGTTTTTATTTTATTTTATATTTTGTAGATTAAAAAACTATGAGTTGAGATTGGTTCGATTGTAAACCCCTCACATCTGTGTCACGAAGTTACGGGTTCGAGTTTTCTCCTTCCCAAAAAACCACGAATTTATAATGTAATACTTAAAAAAAAAATAACTTCAAAAAATTCAAAAACAAAATTATAAATAATAGGTGATTTTTTTTTTCTCTAACAAATATAAGATGTTCCTCTTGTAGGGTTGCAAATATAATTTAAAACCTTTTATTATTAACATACCAGATGTTGTAGGTAAAATTCACAACAGATGACACGTCAGTGGATCAACATTCATACGAGCAAGCCATAAGCAATGAGACCGATCAGAAGTGGGGAATTGCCCCAGGCCGAATCAAGGAATATGGCAACAAGTAGCAAATAATACTGGGCCTTTCGAGTGAAGGGAAGTCCCGATTACATTTACTCGGCACAAAGGGAATATCCCGACTACACTTACTCGGCACAAAGGAAAGGAAGACCTGGTGAGATCCATTTGTCACCTGTACACCAATACAACTGACATGAATCGCCTACAAATCCGCGAATCAATTACCGGGAAGTAGAGTCCTATAAGGAATCAAGGAGATTTCCTCAACAGCTGTCCAGAGTCCAAAACAGATTCAGAATCCGTAACAATAAAGGAAAGAATCACAAAGGAGATTCAGGACTCCTTAACTTGTATATCACGCACAAAAACCCTAAGGGGATCATGTATAAATACCCCTGCAAAGCATAAGCAGAGGGCGGCGAAAATTAGAAAGAGAGAGAGCAGAGTGTGTAATTATAAAGTTCATTATAGTGAATTTGGCTAGATTGCTTAGGCAATCTCCCGTGGATGTTTCTCCGATCACCAGAGTTTTACCACGTAAGACCTGTTTAACGTCTTTTCTCTCTTGCTTTACCACACGTCTGAGTTATACTTACAAACCAGAAATCGTTGACCGGTCAATTACCAAAATCCACCGTCAACACCAGACAATATGAATTGACCAGTCTTTCTATTATCAGTTCGAACTGATAAAAGATATGTCAATTCCTTGCATGTGGGGAATAGAGTTTTTAAACTTTTTAATTATTGTTTTTTTTTTTAAACGATATTGTTAATTATTGTTTTTGACACGCATAAAATATAATCTACGTTCTCAGATTCAGTGACGATAACCAGCTGACTTTCACGGAAAATAATTCAGTGCGACCTTGCTTATACAATCCACCTACTCCTGTCACGTGATTGGATATAGTAGCTATATGGCATCATATCAATGGTCAAATGTGGTCAGCTGTATTCGCTCGGATACAACGCACCGCAGAGGATCTTTGCTCTTTTAGTGAATGCAGGCATGTAGCAGCTTGTACCTTCACTGACGAGAATATTTTGTGTGGGGCGGCCACACTAAGTTAACGCTGAGACAACCAATGTATTTGTGACATATCATAAAACTTTAAGTGTCAAAATCTATTGACTTCCCAAAGCATACATGGCAATACTGGGTTGGGCAAAGTTCGGCTCAGATCAGTTGGATTGGTTCAGTTTTGGGCAAAACCAGACTAAACCCAAAATATTTCGATTTATACAAAATGAAACCGGTTTAAAACGATTAAGAAATGGTAACAAAATTGAACTGAACTAATTTTGATCAGTTCGGTTCTATTTTGTTTTCGATCTAATGGGCCTGATGAGATTAATGAGTCTTTTTAATGAGTGGCTATATTTACACCACTTCAAAACCGTATGTATACCCCTTTTGTAAGTACACCCCATAAAACTTTTTTAAAAAGTATAGTTTATAAATAAACCCCACTTAATAGCAAAAATACCCTTTCTTCATTTCTATTGTATTGTATTTTTGTAACTACACTTCACCACCATCTATTTAATTATTTAAAAAATTATTATTTTACTTCTTATTTTAAAAAATAATAATAATTTATAACTCTTAAAGATAATGCAATATATATATATATATAATTATAAAAAAATAAAAAAATAATAATAAAGTAATTACCTTTGTTGCAAGTTGAATGCCCAAAAAAACACACAGGCACACAGAGAATTTTTCGACATGTATTATATTACTAGTTGCCTGTGTGTATTGAGTAACACACGGTGACACAAATACGAAAGAAAAAGAAAAAAAAAGATAAACAGAGGGGTGGAGATCATCTATATCATAACTGTGGGGCTTTAGCATTATGAATGAGACTTTTAGAATTCCTGATGGTCTTTAGACCGGTGTTGTAACCCACCGATGATTCCAATTTGTATTGAAATTAGTATTTAGAAGAGAAGTTAGGGTTTGAGAAAAGAGAAAGAGTTATATGATATATGTAAAAATCAAACAAATAATAGGAAATAACTTATGGGTGTAGTTATAACTATTTAGTCGAGGGTAATATTGAATTTTAAAAATGTATTAATTTAGGGTGTACATACCGATTTTGAGGGGTACAAATATCACCACTCCTTTTTAATATGTTTTTGAATTCAATAGGCTGTTGGATATTAGTTTTGGGCCAATACTTGATAATTTTCATAAATTTTAATACTATGACCCCAAATCAAACTTAATTTTAAAAGACTAGCGTTTTTTTTTATAGAGTAATGCTAGAAATCCCAAAAAAAAAAAAAAAATTAATTAATTCTGTCTCAAATGTTGTGGCACGTGAGGTGTCATCATCTTATAAATTATTAGATTATGTGGTGATTGATGTGAAGTTGACACCTTATGTGCCACATCATTTGTGATAGAATTTAGGAAAAAAAATTGGGACATCTAACATTACTCTTTTTTATATACTTATATAGTGTAGTTTATCAGTTCAAATCGGCTTTGGATATTCAAAACTATTCGGTTTTCCAAAATCCAAACTGTTTTGAATCGAATGGAAGATTGGTTCGGTTCGAATCAGTTTAGTTCGGTTCCGAACTTTGTGCCCACCCTTACATGGCATAGTTTAATTGGACTATTTCACTGCCACTTACCGAAGCCATATCACATAGTTTTTTTTTTTTTTTTTTTTTTTTTTTTTTTTTTTTTGTCGATTATAAATTATACTTATATTTATTTTTTGATAATTTCAAATAAACTTAATTGTTTTTCAATAACTTCAAAAAAAATATGAGTTGAGGTTGGTTCTATGGTAAACTCTTCACACCTACGCCACGAGGTTACCGGTTCAAGTCATCTCCTTTCTAAAAAACCACAAATTTATAATGTAATACTTAAAAAAATAATTAAAAAAATTCAAAATTCAAAATTAAAAAACAAAATTATAAATAATAAATGATTAATGTTTTTTTTTCTCTGACAAATATAAGATATTCCTCTTGTAGGGCTGCAAATATAATTTAAAACCTTTTATTATTGACATACCAGACAATATGAATTGACATTATAAATTTTTCATGTAAAATTTTTAATCTTTATGGTACCGTACACACAATAATTGCAGGGAAAAAAAAAACCATAGAAATGGAAAAAACAAATTACGTGATTAGATAATGCACTGACTCCTATCACGTGATTAGATATAACATAACATGGCATCATATCAATGGTCAGCTGTAAACACCCGGATAGACTGGACCCTAGAGGATCTTTACGTGTTTAAATGCATGTAGATTTCACTGTGAGAAAACCTTATGTGCGATGACACTAAGTTAACAATGAGACCACTAATTACATCGTGAAATATCATAAACCTTTTAAAATTGTAAAATCCATTATGTTCTCAAAGCTAACGTGGCACAATTTAGTTGGACTGTATCATTGCCACTCGCTGAAACCGTTCCACACAAGTTTTGCTTTTGCCAATTAGAAATATATACCCATACTTTTTTTTTTTTTCAATAACCTCAAAAAATTAAAACTCTAAATTAAAAAAATTAAAATCTGTAATAAACCTAAATTGATTAATTGTTTTCAGACATATGTAAGACGTTCCTTTTATTGGGAAGGCAATATTATTTAAAATCTTTTATTATTATTAGGGGCAATATTATGTAAAATCTTATAGAGATCAATTAGGTATTTACCTACTCATACATCCGTACTCTTAAAATTTAACTAATAAAAAGATTAAATTGCCCTTAGTTACAAAATTTTAAAATAAAGATAATCATTTATTTAAAATTTTATATAAATTTAAAAAATAAAAATAAAAAACTATTTAAATAAAAATTATCTTTCTTAAATTATCTTCATTTTTAAATTAAATTTTTTGTTTGACAGTAATAAAAATATTATTTTACGAGTTATTAAATTATTTTCTTTTTTATTTACTAACCTTTACAAATGGTACAAAAAAACAATTTAAAATTTTAAAAATAGTTTTTATTTTTCCATTTTAAAATTACATTATTTTGAAATGATTATCTTCAATTAAGTTAATTTAATTGTTTTGTATAAAAATATTATCTTCATTTTTAAATTTTAATAATTAAGGGTAATTTGGTCTTTTTATTAGTTTAATTTTAAGAGTAACGGATAAATGAGTAGATAATTGCATACTTACTCTCTAACTATATATATGTCAAACTTTTAAGGGAGGTGAATATATTTACCCCCTTTTTTTTTTTTAATTTTATTTAATATCTTAAATATATTTCTTAAAATTTTAATACCGTAAGGGTTCGTTTGGTGTGCAAGATAAGGTATGATTATTGTCAAAAAATTGGATTAGATTAGATGGAATAGGGTTATACTAAAATTAGTATTGTAATGTGTTTGGTGCTATATGAAATTGGATTAAAATAGTTATTTCTCATGTTTGATGTGGTATGTGATTGGGTAAAAAAATAATTTTAACATATATTATATATAGTGTGAAATTGATTAATATAAAATAAAATAAAATTATTTTTAATGAACTAAAATTTGAATTTTTTTTTAAATAGATAAAATATTTAAAATTAATATTAAAGAAAATAGCATTTTTAGTTAATATTTAATATTTTTAAATATTATAATAAGATATATTAAATAAATATAAAATTGTATAGTTAAATAAAAAAATAAAATAAGAAGATTTTTTTTAAAAAAAAAAATATGGGACTAAATAGTCCCGCCTCACTTGGATAAAAAAGTTGCATAAAATTGGACTAGTTAAAAATAATTATTTAAATTAAATTTAGAAAAAAATATATTTAAAACCAATTTTAAGCAAAATAATATTTATTTTTATTTGTTAAAATTGAAATTTATTATTTTTTAGATGTTTAAAATAAAATGTTTTATTAATTATTAAATTATGTCTATTTTTAATCACATAAAAAATAAAATAAATTGAAAAGAGAAAAAAAAAAATGATTTAAGTATAAGTGGTGGGATAAGTTGCTATCATGAGATTAAATAATCTCATCTCATCTAAGCAACAAACATAGGATATCAAACTAAAATTAGTTATATCCTATCTTATTTCATGTAACAAACATAACCTAATAGTTATAAATTAAAAATTTCTTGAATTTTCTACATATCAGTATATCACCCATTTTTATGATGCCTTAATATTAAAAAAAAAAAATATGAAATATTGAGTCTCTCATAAAGGGTCCTTTATTTTAATTTCGGTAAGGATCTTGATGAAATCACATCAATTTTTATGAATTTTGATCTGATTTTTTATTTATTTATTTATTTATTTATTTTTTTTTTTTTATGGATGATAAGTTCATTGAAATCTACCTATGAATAAAATCTTAAAAAATTTCAATCACTATAACTATTTTTCTTGAATTTTTCTATATTTCACTCATTTTTTTGATGCCTTCATATTAATAAAATCAGGATAAATAGTTATAATGCTTAAAAAAATTTCAAATTTTATTCATATGCATGTATATATCATTGAATTTATCATCCACAAAAAAATTTAGATAAAAATTCATAAAAATCAATGTGATTTCAACAAGGTTCTTACTAGTGCGCGCAGCTAGGATTTTTTGTTTGACAAGGCTAAATCAAAATTTCATGTCACTTGTTATCAATGTAAAAAAAAAAAACAACATGAAAATATTAAGTTTTTTCTTTCTTCCAAAAATAAGTAAAAATGAATCACTTATGATTTATATTTCACTAAATTATAACCATACATAATTATGATGGTAAGAAAATTGAGTTTTATTTAAAGAATTCTATGTGTGATGAGATTTTGCATTTAAATTTAGGAATGTGAAGTGTATAATTCGTAATTTATTAAAGTCTAACTCAATATTTTTATAGTAGAATAAAGACTATTTTACAATTATTTTTAAAACATTTGTTTTTAAAATCATAATATTTTTTTTTTCTTTTTCAAAAAGTCCAGTCTAGTTTACACATGGTTTTGTCCATGATCTTTACCGAAATTAAAATAAGGGATCATTATGAATATATATATATATATATACACACGGTGGTTTTCTAGTCAGGACATCCTGACTTTATAATTTCAGGACGTCCAATCACAGCCACACATTCACATTGGACTCTCTAATCAGGACGTCCAGACTTTATAATTTCAGAATGTCTAACCATAGCCACACATTCACATTGGGCCCATAGACCTACATTAACAAATACACACCCAATGTGAATATGTGACTATGGTTGAACGTTCTTAATTTATAATTTCAGGACGTCTTTACTATAGAATCACTATATATATATTATTGTATCTAACCTGTATATATATATATTTGTGGAAATTACTCAAAATGACCACATATATTAGGGAAAATTTGTTTTTAACCACAAACGAACTTTTATTTATTAATAACCATGTTTTTGAGAAATTACTAGAAACCCCTCATATAAAAACCACCCTCAAAACACTCTCTCTCCTCTTTCTCTCTTTTCTTTCTCTCTCCCCCTATCTCTCTCTCCCCGATCTCTCCCTCTCCCTCTCCCTCAAAGTCATCGTCGGTGGCGTCGCCTGAGCGCACCGCCGACGAAGGAGAGACCGCCGAGCGCTGGCATGCTGCTTGGCTTCGCGACAGCCACAGCGCTGCTGTGATTCACCGGCGTCTGGGCTTCACGACTTGCATAGGCGTCGCGCTTCAAGCCTAACGATCGCCGTCTTTTTTGCTTCGCTGCTGCTTTGTGCACCGGTCGTCTGGGATTCACGGCCGTCCGGCTTCACATGCATTTGGGCTTCAAGGCTGGTGATTTGATCTGCCAAAAAAATTGAAACTAAAAAACCTAATTTGTGAAGAAGGGAAATTGGAGAAGAAGAGAAATTGGGGAAGAAGGTATAATTTCAAGTTTGACATATTTCATTTTAGGCATAATTTCAAGTTTCACATTTAATTTTAGACATGATTTCAAGTTTCAAAGTTCAAGTTTTAGCTATGATTTCAAGTTTGAGGTTTTTTGAAAAAATAATTAATTTCAAGGGTACTCTTGTAATTTACGGACATACACTGAATTTTTTTTTAAAAAGTGGTTATTAACAATTAAAGTTTCAAAAGTGGTTAGTAATAAAAGTTTAATATTTCACATGGTTTTCTCTCTATATATTTTGTCCATAGTTTCAAACTAGCTTTACTATTTGTGGATTGTTACAAAAATGAAAGAAAGAAAGAAAGAAAGAAAAAGCTAGCTCTCTCTCACGTGCCATATACTTGGTCCATAATTACCTGGCTAGTTAATTGACTTGTGCGTGATCATCCCATCTCTTTCTTCATTTTCATGAAAGCCCAGTACTGTAGTGTTACTAGTGTATATGACATAGCAAAGTTCACATACACACTTCACATCAATTGGGCACTTAATTGTTAGCTTAACATGGTTACTGAATTCTTGCTTTGGGATAATTGGCTTTACTTGTAAACAATGGTGTTTTGTGAAGAATTTTCTCACTCACGTTTCATTGATTGATGTTTGAAATATATACACAGTAGAGTCCCACATAGAGACAATTGCAAACTCACCTAATGATCGATGACAGCTATACTAAAGTATACAAATTCTAACATAACTAAACAACCTACAAATAATAATAGAAGTGTACAAGAACTGAAACTCTTATCATCCAATATGCCCCCTCAAGTTAGGCCACGACTGGAGAGGCCTATCTTGCCCTTAAGAGACTGAAAAACGGGACGAGATAACGGCTTTGTCAGAGCATCCGCAAGTTGATCATTGGAGGAGACATGAGTGACACGTAAACCACCGGATTGGACCTGATCCCGAATGAAATGAAAATCAATGGCCACATGCTTCATACGGGAGTGAAAAATGGGATTCGAACATAGTTGTGTAGCGCCTATATTGTCACAGTAGATGACTGGTGCACAGGGCAGCTTGAGACCAAGATCGGTGAGAAGGAAGCAGACCCAATTTAGTTCAGCTGCAGTGGCTGCGACAGACCGATACTCAGCCTCCGTCGACGAGCGAGCGATAGTATGTTGTTTCTTTGAGCTACACGAAATAGGGTTCCGCCCAAGGTAGACAATGTAGGCACTGGTGGAGGAAAAATCATCCTTATTCCCAGCCCAGTCGGCATCAGAAAAGGCATGAAGAGCGACCTCTGATTTTCGATGAATGACAACTCCTTCATTCAATGTTCCACATAGGTACCATAGCAACCGCTTGACAAGATCCCAATGATCAGAGGTAGGCTGATGCATAAATTGTGATAGCTTGTTGACAGCAAAAGAGATATCCGGGCGAGTGAGGGAAAGATACTGTAGACTCCCAACTGTTGCACGGTAAGAGGAAGGATCAGTAAGAAGCGTACCAGAGTGAAGGCTGATAGGAGGACTTGTAGGCAAGGGAGTCTGAACTGGTTTCGCACCGGTCATGTTGGTGCGGGCAAGGAGATCCAAAATGTAGCGGCGTTGCGACAGAAGAATGCCATGCTCGTGAGGAACAACTTCGACTCCAAGGAAGTAGGAGAGGGGACCAAGGTCCTTCAGAGAGAAACGTTGAGCCAAATTTGCAACAAAATGATCCACATGCACTGAGTTGTTACCTGTGAGAATAATGTTGTCAACATAGATGAGAAGATAAAGAACATTACCACCAGAGTTCAGGACAAAGAGAGAAGTGTCAGCATAGGAATTGGTGAAGCCGGCTGATAGTAAAAACTGTCGCAGCTCATGGTACCAAGCTCGCGGAGCTTGCTTGAGACCATATATAGCCTTCTTGAGCTTGCAGACATGAGTAGGATGATCCGAGTCAATAAAACCAGGAGGTTGAGCCATAAATACCGTCTCTGTGAGGTGACCTTGAAGAAAGGCATTGTTGATATCCAGTTGCCTGAGTGACCAACCATTACTGATAGCAATACTGAGAACTAGTCTCACGGTAGTAGGCTTGATGACAGGACTGAAAGTCTCAAAGTAATCCACACCAGGCCGTTGATTGAACCCCTTAGCGACCAAACGAGCTTTGTACCTGTCAATTGAGCCATCTGACTTACGCTTGATTCTGAAAATCCATTTGCACCCAACTATATTAGATGCCAGTGCCGGTGGAACAAGCTCCCAAGTGCCGTTAGTAATAAGTGCATTACATTCCTCTGACATGGCTCGACGCCAATTGGAATCTTTAAGGGCCTGAGTAACAGTGGTCGGTTCAAGTTCAGATGAAGGCTGCAGACTAGCATGAAGATTCATCTTCCGAACAGGTTTGCGAATATCATTTTTCGCACGAGTGATCATGGGATGATCGTTAACTGGAGGAGAAGCAATACCTGAAGGCTGCGGCTGAGAGAGCATAACTGTGGTGGCAGTATCAAGGGCCGGAATATCTGATCCGGCAGAGAGGGGGGACGAAACTGCAGTACCTGACGGAACAGTAGCAGAAGAAGACAATGGAGCAGCAGCCGTAGATGATGGAGCAGCAGCCGGAGATGATGGAGCAGCAGCAATGGACGTGGCAGCAGTGGAAGAAGATGATGGTGCAGCAGCAGATGGCGTGGGAGTGGCAGCAATAATAGACAAAGGACCCGAAGTGTCAGCAACCGGTGGCAATGAGCACTGATGTGAGGCAGCAGATGGCATTAAGGATAGAGCCCCACACGTTGACAACTCTGGAGCATGCGCAGCCAAAGATGGAGGTAATACTGACCTGTTGCCGTTGGGGAGAGACATAGTGATGACCGGTGGAACCCAAGAGCTAATGGAAGTGGGTGATGGACGGTCCAGGGTGGGATGGAGAGATTTATAGGGAAAGACGGTCTCTACAAATTGGACATGACGAGAGACATACATTTTGGCGGACGACGGATCAAAACAAAGGTAGGCACTATGAGATAACGAATACCCAAGAAAGACACACGAAGTGGACCTGCTATCTAACTTGTGAGACGAATATGGCCGAAGCCAAGGATAACAAAGACACCCGAAAATTTTCAGTTTGGAGTAATTCGGGGACGAACCGAAAATCAGTTCATACGGCGAGGAAAAATGGAGTGTTTGGGTTGGCATTCTATTGATTAAAAAGACAGCAGTTGCAAAAGCATGGGGCCAAAAATGTAATGGGATGGAGGCATGAGTGAGTAATGCAAGACCCGTCTCAACAATATGACGATGTCTCCTCTCCGAGTACCCATTGTGCTCAGGAGTGTGTGGTGGAGTTGTGAGGTGGGAGACACCATTTAAGGCAAGAAAATCTTTCAGTGACATAAATTCACCGCCATTATCAGTGTAAAAGGTAACGATTTTGTGATTAAAATATTTCTCCACAATAGCCTTAAAGCGGATGAAAGTATCCTTAACCTCTGATTTCTTGCGAAGAGGATAGAACCAAATATACTTAGTGAAGTGGTCAACAAAAATGACATAGTATTTGAAACCATCATGAGAATGCACTGGAGACGTCCATACGTCAGAAAATAATATTTCAAGAGGCTTAGATGAGACAAGAGATGAAACTGAAAATGATAGCTTGTGACTTTTATTGCAGTAACATGAATGACATACAAAATCCTTAGATAATGGCGAAGACACATCTAAACTAAAACGAGAAACAATACGATTTAAAATAGGAAAGGCCGGATGACCTAATCTGTGATGCCAGTTTGAGGAGGTGGTTTTGACACTTGAAAATGCTAGAACCGGTGAGGAGATAGGATTGGAAACTGGACTGGAAGTCGGCCACTCATACACCCCATCTTTGGTTTTGCCTCGCAGAAGAATTGCCCCCGTACGAAGATCCTTCACATGAAAACAGGAAGATAAGAATTCAACGGACACCGCATTAGTAGCACAAAATTGCGAAATCGAAATTAAATTCTTTTTCATATGAGGTACACAAAGAACATCATGTAAATTAAAAGTATTAGTGGGAGTGCAAAGAGATGCTGAACCGGTGTTAGTGATGGAAAGACTGGATCCATCTCCAATCATAACATCATCGGAGCCACTGTAAGGCGAGTGCAGAGACAAATTATTCAGGTCGGCAGTCACGTGATGTGATGCCCCACTATCAAGCAACCAAGCTGGGTTGGGAGAAGAAGTTGGCGCTGCATAGTTAGCACTCGGCTGCCAAGGAGATAATGGTGAAGCAGGGCGAGATGCAGCAGCCTGTTGAACCGGAACCAGCTGAAAAGAGGGGCAGCGCTTTGCTGAGTGCCCTTGAATCCCACAGACCTGACAGCGGCCAAGATAGGGACGTGGAGCAGAGGAATTGCGGTGATGAGAGGAGCTGGTGGTGGTTGAGTTCTGTCGTTTAGCTGGAGAGGAGGACTGACGCCAGTTTGTAGTCCCATGAGAGGAAGGCTGCCAGTTGGTGTGTGGTTGCTATCGCCAATTCGAGCCAGACCGAGAGGCAAGATTTGCAGTGGCAGGAGTGGGTGAGGACAGCGGCTTGTTGGTCTGAAGAGATGCCTCAAAAGTCAGGAGCTTCTCATGAAGTTCATCAAAGGATATGGGGTTATCTCGAGCTTGAACGGCTCTAACCAATTCTTTGTAATCGTCATCAAGCTCATCAAGAATCCGCTCCGTGATATCATCATCATCCATCGGAGCACCAAGCAAAGCCAATTCATCCGCACGAGCCTTGACAGAGTGGAGAAAATCTGTGATGGATTGTGTACCTTTGGTGGAGTGTTTGAGAAGGGCCTTGACCTGCTTGATACGTCCGCGAGACGGTTTGGCATAAGTATTTGCAAGAATAGACCAAGCTTCCATTGAGGTTTTGGCACTAGCAACAAAGGAGATGATTGTGGGAGAGAGAGAGCCAACAATAGCATTCAGAATAAGCTGATCCTGCCGAATCCAAATATTGTATGCAGGATTCACAGTAGTGACGTCGTTCACAGAGATATTGGCTGGTGGACAGGGCTTGGAGCCATCTATAAACCCAAGGAGATCATAGCCAGTAAAGAGGGTTTGAAATTGAATTTTCCAGGACATGTAGTTGTTGGAGGTGAGCTTGAGAGGTGCTTGAGCAGAGACGTTAATGGTAATGAGATGGAACTCATTGGAACGCAGTGCTGTGGAGGTGGCTGGCGTGACATGGATAATGGTAGGAGGTGCCGCAGCGGAAGAACTGTTGGCAGGAGAAAGATCCGTAGATCTGTTGTCAGGAGATGAACCGGTATTCAATGTACTCATGATTGGAATGAAGTGAAGAGGAGAAAGAAAAGAAAAATTGTGTGTTCTAGGTAATGACCGATAGCTCTGATACCATGTAAACAATGGTGTTTTGTGAAGAATTTTCTCACTCACGTTTCATTGATTGATGTTTGAAATATATACACAGTAGAGTCCCACATAGAGACAATTGCAAACTCACCTAATGATCGATGACAGCTATACTAAAGTATACAAATTCTAACATAACTAAACAACCTACAAATAATAATAGAAGTGTACAAGAACTGAAACTCTTATCATCCAATATTACTTTTTAACTTTATTAACATTAGCTTTATGTTTTGGTTTAATTATGAGACAATTATACTTGTTCTTAATCGACTAATTAACCTTCTGATACAACAACGCTCTTTAATTGTTTAAATTTATATGTAATTAAGAAACATATATAGATTCGTATTCAAAATAATCTTTGTTGGTGTCAAGTCACATTACATTACGAAGCTTATGATTTATGAGAATTAAAAAAGATTAATTACCTACAAAATAAATATAAAAAGTCAAGAAAATAATTATTGACCTCATAGAACTGGACAAGAAAGTTGAGCAGCAGTGATTGTTTTTCATCTATCTTTTTGGCCAAAACAAAAAAGTTTTTCCAAATTTCCTACTTGTCTTTTATTATTATTATTATTATTATTTTGATTATAATGATTACAATCACTAGTAATTAACATAAACACAGCTGACCATTCAAAGAAATTATCATATACTTTTCCTATGAAATTTCGTAAAATTTATTTTGAAAAATCCCCAAAATGAAAGTCCTTTTGACCTCATGAAGAAACGTACTGAATGTGCAGAAAAAACCTTATACCTTTTTTGAAAATACAGAAAAAACCTTATACAGTTATACATGTACTTTAAATGTTACAATATTTTGAAGACCAAGCCCCCTTCTTGTTTATGCAAAGGCCTCATGCTGTCAATTGGATGGGGGAAATGGGGATGGAGATGGGGATGGGAGGACCTATACCCATCCCCATTTTCCCAATGTGCAACCCTAGGCAGAGGTGTCAAAAGGACTGGAGTTATACGGCCCGGTTCGGGTTTGGTCCGATCCGGTCCTTTATTGTATATGACTGCTAAATAGTCTGGGCTTAATAAGTACAAGCCCAAAATAAGGTTGGGTTTTAGAAAATTACTGCACAGGCCAAGCTCGGTCCGAATCTGAAAGGCTTGAACCCGTACAGTAACTTTTAATAATTTAGTAAGAAAATATACCAAGGCAAATACAGATATTGCCAATCACATTCAAATTAGTCTTTAGAAATGATGTTAATAAAAAAACAATTTCATTAAATAAATGATAAAATAAAAGAAAAGGCTAATCTGATAATGGCATTGGAAATATAAAAGTGATAAAAAAAAAATAGATAAAAGATTAACATTCACGTTATTTTATAAAAATAAAAATAAAAATATTTTGATAAAAAGATAAAAAGGCATGAGATTTGTGAATAGTGAATACATATTCCAACAAAAACATATTAAATAATTATTTTTTTTTTTAAAAATAAAAATTAAAAGACTTAGGGGTCGTTTGTTTTTTCCACTTAAGACTTAATGGGTCTGAATCATAATTATTAAGTTGTTTTGTTTGTTTTTTTAAGTGGTCAAACAACTTAAAAATACCAAAAAACAACTTAAAATAAAAAGTAAAAAATCCTGACTTTTCACTTAATTGTAAATCACTGAATTGCATTAAATCCAATCTAAAATCTTTTCTTCCGATACTATCCTCCATATATAACATATTTTCAATTTCATCATAATTATATATTGTATAGAAATCTTTATTTTAATATATTGTTTATTTTAAATAGCTTTAAAAAAAAAAAAAAAAAAAAAAAAAAAACCCTAATCACTTCTCATATTAGTATTTAATATCAATACTTTATTATGATATTAGGGTGATGTATTTATATATTATTATTTTTTTAGAGTGTTTTGTGTGAGTTTTCCTGCTCCCATTTTATTTTATTTTTATTTTTAAAAAAAAAAAAACCTTTCTTTTCTTAGTAAAAATAAAGTTTGTTTATAATCGAAAAAGAAGATCATGATCATATGTGTTCATACATAATTATTATTTTTGGATTGTTTTTATTCTATATTATATGTATAATTGTTTAACATTGGTATAGATGTAAAATTACTTCTTTTCAGATAATTTTATTTGTAAAAAACAAACATGCTGATAGTACATTCAGATGTGAGGAAAAAAAAAACAAACATGTCATTCAGATTCATGTTTCAGTCACTATTCAGTCTTCAGTAAAATTCAGGACTATTCAGTCTTCAGACAAAAAAACAAACGACCCCTTACTATACTACAACGTCAACGGCTCAATTAGAAGTGTTTTGGATTTTTAAGCTATAAGTAGTTTTAGCATAATACTGTATGGCCTATTTGTAACAGATGGATACCTGCATTTGACATTTTTCATTAAAAATAAACTATTTTTTTTTCGATAATAAAAGTAAACAACTATCTATCATTTAAATTTTAAACATATACTAGAAGATTTATAAACAAATCTTAAACTATCTATCATTTAAACGATAAAATTTACAGAAAAATCTTTATAATAAATTTCACTTTATTATATATATGTTACTTGTTCAAAAGATCATTCAAAATGCATTGCACTTAACAAAAAATAATAACTTAAGCCTACTTATAGAATTCGGGGAAACGCCAATTGAGAGGAATCCGAACAATTCCCTTTCTATATTGACGAGGAGTATCCTTCAAATTATCAAGATAAAGTGGATTTTGATCTTCACGATGAGACATTAAGAAGCAGCCAATCTTAAAATCTTTCAAGTAATGCCGCCAACACTTGATATCATACGAATCACAACAGCTTGTATCTACATTCATCAGCTCCTCGTATAGCCACTGTCATTCATAAAAAGAAGAAGAAGAAGAAGAAATCAATGAGAACCTAGAAAGAAAAGAATTTACAGTGATAACTTTTTTTTTTTTTTGGTTTAAGAGTGAGAACCTTTTAGTGGACTACAGATGAAAATTTACGCAATTTAAATTCTACTCATCTCATTCTCATATAAATTTGCATGCACTAACAATATATTTGTAAAAGGAATTAACATACCTCAACAAAAAAAGGGCCAGCAGAGCCTTTTTGTAGTGAAACAGACAAAGTTCTTGGATAACAAACTTCCAAAAGACCATCCAGCAACACTGCATAATGATAATATGCTTCATATATGGTCACATGCAAATTTCCAATTTCACGAGGGAATGAAGGTGAACTTTCTCTGCATTCGTCGAAATTGAATGAATTCTGGATAAATTACATCAAACCAAAGAAGAAAAATGTGATTAAGAAACATAAACAAATAGTAAAGGATGTTAATAATCAACTATAAGCAATTTATAGGCATACCCTTTTCCTCGTATCAACAGTTAAGATTACATCTTCAATTTGATCGGACCCCGCAAGAAATTCCTTTATTTTAATATACCATTGAGTGTCTGGATCAACCCCATATTTGTTACTTAATTCAACTTTCCACGGACATGGTACATTCATCGAAGAAACGGGAATTGGATTATCAAGATAATAAAAGGACAATAAATTCGGAGCATCAATGTCAATTGCCATCAAATTGTAGCAAAAACTAATACTTAAGTTCTTAAGGAGATTACTTGAAATAGTAATCCGTTCGAGGAGACGACAGGATCTCACTGTAAGATCCTCAAGCAGGGGAAAACTTGAGATAAGAACATGAAACTCATGATCCGTTAAAACAACTCCTCTTAATTTGAGCGCCATCAAATTTGGACATTCAACAGTGTCAATTAGAATTGACTCTTTATAATTATTTGGTTTAAGACTTAACTGTTCAAGACTTGGAACGATGATTTGAACACTTTGAAGCTCATGTGGCAATGCTCTAATCGAAATAATCTTGAGTTTGTGAAGTTTAGAGACATAAATATGTTTCAAAGCCAAATAAGATAAATGCAAATCTTCAAGCAATGAGCACCGACTCAAGAGCTTCTGGAGGATCTCTTCAGTTATGCACACTTTGTTAAGAGAAAGACTCTTGAGAGCTTATAACCTTATATCACCACAGGGTAGCTCCAACTTACAACCTCTAAGCTTTAAACTAGTAATTGATTTTGCAAAATATATTGTTTGTGACAAGGTGTACATTGTCTGACTACTTG
The DNA here is from genome assembly GCA_954870605.1 of Acer campestre. Taxonomy (NCBI): domain Eukaryota; kingdom Viridiplantae; phylum Streptophyta; class Magnoliopsida; order Sapindales; family Sapindaceae; genus Acer; species Acer campestre. Next base: position 42,976,523 of record OX940801.1, read on the forward strand.
TCTGGATTTCGAAATCTAACTCTTTAACTCTGTTTTCTAACACCAATCCTAACCATCTATCAAGAACAGTAGACATTTGTTTAACATCAAGAAGACCTATCAATAATCTAAATTTCTGCATAGAAAACTCGAGCTCACAGAACCGAACCAGAGAAGCGTCAACAAATTTGATGAATTTACGTAAATTTTTACGAAACTTTTTAGTTGAACGATTGGGGTTAAAATTTGCAGGATTTCTAGAATACTCATCTCCTCCCATGATGTAAGTGTAAGATTCATGAAAATTCAATACCGGGAATGATGTGTATAGAGCCTTCCATCTCTTTGACAAGATACTAGTTTGAGCAGCCTCTTTGGTGGAGAGACGAGACATAATATGATGAATGATAAAAGGAGGCAACTCAGTTAATCTATCCATGGAATCAATTGTCGTCATCTCTCTCATAATTATAATTAATCTCCAAACCTGTATTGTTCAAATTAAAAATAAAGAATAAATTTAGAATTTTAATCAAACATCATAAAACATATAAACATGATGATATAATTGGAATTGAACTTAATACGTAACGAAAAAGATTGAATTTTTCAGCCAGAGATTTCTAGGTTACTGATCATATCAAGGAATCTAAACATAATTTGCACTAATTAAAAGAAGAAATTAAAGATGGAGAAACTAGGAAATAGAACATATTTGAAGCACCAAAACAAATATATGAGATTGATTTTGATGATAGATAACCAATGAAAAAGAGAAAACCAGAGATTACTAACCAATTAACGTTGGATGTGAGGAATAGGTTAATAGATATTTATACTGTTGTAAAAAATAAAAAGTAAAAAGCTAAATCTTTTTAGGAAATCCTTTTTATTTAGGAATCCATGGATTGTTTAGGAAATCTTTTATATTTTATATTTTTTGTTGATTGTTTAGGAAATCCTTTTTATTTAGGAATCCATGTATTGTTTAGGAAAAACTAAATCGTTTTAACAAGAATTCAATTATATATTTATAGAATGGTGCTATTGGCACACCCCCTACTGATCTATTTATGCCCTATTTGTTTAAATTTTGATTTAATTAAATAAAGTAAAATGTTTTTATTAATTTATTTTATTTATTTTCAAAACTACCCTTTTACTTATTTTTCAAACTTAATAAACCCCATCTATAATATCTCTATCTATCTCAGATCTCTTTATCTCTGGTCTCGTCTTTCTCTCACCTACCATGGACAATTTTTTTTTTTCTTTTTTAGTGTTTTGTACACATCAAACTTTATAAAAAAAGTTAGGAAGTCACAAGACAAAGAACAAGCAAACAGCTCCAAGAAAAGAGTAAAGAACATAGTAACCCAAGACAAAACACAAAAAAAAATGAAACAACCCACAAACAAAACGAAACAAGAAACAAGAAGCAAGAAGCAAGAAACAAGTATTTGTTTTGGTTATCATCATTTCACTTTCAGATTCTAAAAGAGTAATGAGATTTAATAATAATCAATATCCCATCTATCTAATGCACCCCAAGTGTTTGATTTATTGTTTAAATAGGATCTATTACAAGTATTTTTAGGGTTTGTTCATTGGTGTTAACATTTCTTCTTTTTTGTGCTTTTTGCTAGCTGTTTGCTGTTGGTGTTTTGTGGCTCTGTTTTGCTTTGTTTGTTGGTGTTGTGCCTTAGTCTAGGCTTTGTTTTTCTTCTTTTGCTTTTTGTGTCTTTGGCTGGGCTGTTGCTGCCTTGTTGTTTGTGTTTCGTTTGCTGCCCTTTGTGGCTCTTAATATATTGATCTTTGTAGCTCTTAATATATTGATGTTTAAAAATAAAAAAAAGTATTTTTAGGGTTTGAGAGTTATGAAAAAAAAAATCAAGAAAAGGATTAAAAGAACATTTTTTTTTTTTTGAAAAGGAATGTGGGGTTTTATTAGATTTACATTATTTAATATTTTTTTTTTCTTAAATTGTATGTCTCTTTTAGTAATTTTGATAAAAGAAAAAAAATAATGCTAAATAATTAAAAAAGTGGGGCATAAATAGATCAGTAGGGGGTGTGCCAATAGCACCACTCATATTTATAATCAGCCAATTGAAAACCTTTGATATTCAGAAATCTAAATCAAAACATCTTAAAACATACCAGACAATATGAATTGACATCATTTAACATAAATTTAAATTTTTCATGGAAAAAATTTAATTTTTATGGTACCATACACACGCAATAATTGCAGAAAAAAAAAAAACAGAACAAACCAATCAAAAGAAATCCAAAAAAAAAAAAAAAAAAAAAAAAAAACAGAATCCAAAGAAAAAGATGAGATAGATAGAGTTCATCATCACAGAAAAAAATATATATATATATCAGAGCTTTCCTAGTTTCATATCTAAAACAGAACCCAAAGAAGACCATGTCATCATGAGAAGGAGAAGAAGAAGAAAAGATATCGTGATGTAAGTCTATTATTCCTTGCATCATAGGTGTTGCTGCGTCTTGAGATCCTAATTGCCATGCAGCTTTTTCTTTTATATTTATACCCTACGCGTGGGGACCTGGGATGAATCTCCGCCTTCGCCTGCTTGAAACCGCATTTCAAAATCCCCGTCTTTTTGTTCATTTTACAGCTAAAAAAAAAAAGGATCAGAGATGAGAGCTAGTTTCAGATATGTAGACCGCTGTGGACAGGTTTAGGAAAAGTTTTTAAACTTTCTAATTATTTATTTTGACACGTATAATTAAAATCTAGGGTTTTGCTACCTTGCTGTTAACTGTAAGATTACTTGATTGTTATATGAGAAAGAATTGATTACTTGTTATTTTAATTTTTTAATTCTTAATTTGTATACACCCTATTGAAATCTAAAGATTAAAATCTAATGTATTTGGGGATATAATCATTTCCCCCCTTGTAGTTTATAATATTAGACATTTTAACCCTTCTAGTTTCAGTAATGATCATTTTTCCCCTTAAAAATTAAAATATTAGATATTTTGCCCTCTCTAGTTCCAGTAATGGCTATTTTCCCTTCTAAAAACCAAAATATTAGACATTTTACCCCCTGACCATTAGAAAGTCCGTTAGTCAACATCTTTGACTGTCAAAAAATCAATTAAATGACATTATTACCCTTAAATATATTAGTTATGCCCCCCACTAATTTTTTTTTAAGAAAAAAAATTAGAAATAAAAAAATTAAACTAATAAAAGTATTTTTTTAAAAAATAATTGAAAATAAAAATTATAAAATTTAATTAAATTTTAATAAAAAATTATTTAAACAAAAATAAATATAAAGAATTAAATGTATAAATAAAAATTTATTTAAAAAACATTAATATAAAGAATGAAATGTAAAAATAAAAATTTCATTTAAAAAATATTAATATAAAGAATGAAATGTAAAAATAATCAAAAAATTTAATTAATGTAAAAATAATGTGAAAAACATTAATATATATATATTTTTTTTGAAATACTGAATAATTTATTTAAAAGACATTAATATAAAGAATGAAATTTAAAAATAAAAATTTAATTTACAAAACATTAATATAAAGAATGAAATATAAAAATAATTAAAATTTTTAATTAATGTAAAAATAATGTAAAAAACATTATTTATTTTTTTGAAAAACTGAATTTTTTTTTATTAAAGTTTAATTAAATTTATAATTTTTTTATTTTCAACTATGTTTTTTTTTAAATACTTTTATTAGTTTAATTTTTTTTATTTCTGATTTTTTTTTTCTTTAAAAACAATTAATGATATCATTAGATGGCATAACTAATGTGTTCAATGGTAATAAGGACATTTAAATGATTTTTTGACTGTCAAAGTTGTTGACTAATGGACTACCAAATGGTTAGGGGATAAAATGTCTAATATTTTGGTTTTCAGGGGGAAAAATAGCCATTACTGAAACTAGAGGGGGAAAATGTCTAATATTTTGGTTTTTAAGGGGAACATGGCCATTAATAAAACAAGAGGGGGCAAAGTGTCTAATATGTCACACTACAGGGGTAAAATTGATTATTTCCCATGTATTTGTGACGTATCATAAAACTTTTAATTTCAGCATAATACTGCATGCATATTTGTAACAGTTGCATACCTGCATTTGACCATTTTCATTATAAAATAAACAATTTTTTTTTTTTTTGGGTGGTGCTATTGGCACCCCCACTAAACTATTTATACCTCACTTTTTAAAATTTTGATTTAATTATCTAAAATTAAATGATTTTATTTATTTATTTATTTATTTTCAAGATTACCCTTTACTTATTTTTCAAACTTAATACTCCTCATATCTTTATTAAATTCTATTATGGCTTTTTTTTTTTAATAAAAAATTAATATTTTTCTGTATCAACTAAAAAGTAATCTTAAATAATTTTATATTAATTATAAAATTTTAAAATAATGCAATTTAAAATAATTTTATATTCATTGAAATTGATTTAAAATAATTGAATTATTTTAAAAATTAATCTAATCCAATTTTATCCCATCTAATCTCACACTATATCAAACACAGTATATAATTATTTTTAATCTTATTTAATACTACACCAAATAAGGAACCTCACTAATTTAATTTCATCAAATGTAATTCCAAATAATGATTCTATCCAATTTCGCACAACAAAGTATTAGGGTTTAGCTACAATACAATAAATGTATTCGTTAATGGGTGGTTATGTGAGAGAGGGTTAGTAACTTTATTTTTTTATTTTTTTTAAATTTTTAATTCTTCATTTTTATATACCCTTGAATTAAAATCTAAGTGGTAGAAATTGATCTAATAACTATAGAATCATGTATTGTAGCTGAACCCACGTAAACAAATTAAACTTATCTTTCACTAGGAAAAAAAAAATGATATAGACATGTGTTTGACCCATTGCTAATCAGTATACAACACGAGGGTACTACCTAACGTATACAATCCACCAACTCCTATCATGTGATTGGAAATAGCAAAGCTACATGGCATGATTTCAATGGACAAATGTGGTTAGCTGTATATGATCGGATACATCGCACCCTAGAGGATCTTTACGTCCTTTATGTAGCTTTCACTAACAACAAAATTTCGTGTGGGACGACCACACTAGTTAACTGTGAAACCACCAATGTAATTTTGACATATCATAAAACTTCAAAATCTATTATCTTCACAAAGCATACATGGCACAATTTAATTGGACTATTTCACAGCTACTTACTGAAACCGTTCCACACAGGTTAGAAATATATACTTATATTTATTTTTTGATAATTTCAAATAAACTTAATTATTTTTCAATAACTTCAAAAAAAAAATTCAAAAACAAAATTATAAAGGGAAAATTGCACTAATATCCCTTAACTTTAGGTGAAATTAGACCTATAGACAAAAGATCATTTTATTGCACAAACATTCCCTGGATTTCGTTGACCAAAGTTTGACTAACTACAAGTTAACGGTTGGAAGGGCAAAATAGACTTTCAAGAGTGATATTAAATAAATTAAAGGAAAATAGCTCTTATCCAATCATAATCGAACGCATAAGCTCTCTATAATTTAAATTAACAATTTAAAAACTAAAACAAATATTAATTTAAAATAAATTAAAATGTGCTTCTGAAAGAGGAAATAGGGGTATATAGCACTTTTTCAAAATGGATTTGTGTAACTACAACCACTTTAATAACTCATGTTTTAATAGCACCAAAAATGGAATTTGGACAAAAATACCCCCAAGCTTCTTTTCTTTTCTCTTATGTATCCTTCATCTTCTTTCTTCTTCCTTTTTTCCCAAACCTCCATTGATGGAGCTTCAATGGAGGTGCCACCGCCAATCGGCGAGTTGATCGATAAAACCACCGGCAAAACATCCGTTGTGCACCACCGGTTGTAACGGAAGTATCCATTTTAAATTTTGAGCTGTATGGAGAGAGAAACGAAGCCAAACCCGAATCGTCTCCGAATCTTCATCGTTAGATCTACGACGATCCGTCGCGAATCCGATGAAACCGATGGCGCCAATGAACTCGACGTCGTCCAATCTTCCAGATCCAACTATCTCCGGAGTCAACCGGCGCCGTCGTCGACACTGTCACCATTGATGGAGGTCAGACGAATAAGTCTCGAACAAACTTGAATTAAGTCTCGAAACGCATAAATAAGTCTCGAAAACTCATCAATAAGTCTCGAAAAAAACTTAAAATAAGTCTCGAATTTAACCTAATAAGTCTCGAAATTGCAAATAAGTCTCGAATTTTCGAGAAAAAAAAAATACGAAGGAAAAGAGTAAGTGGGGGTATTTTGGTCTCGTCACCTATTTTGATGTTATTAAAACATGACTTATTAATGTTGTGCTATTTGCACAAACCCTCCCCTAAAAAGTGCTATTTAATTTTTGAACCCCTTCTGAAATATGTTCTTGTATTTGTGCAGACCACCTGTTTTTAAAATCAAGAACAAAAGCTCAATAAATATTTATCTAAAAGTGAGTAAAAAAATGAAGATCGGATCTCCATGGATCCATCTCTGAAAAATCCAACCTCTCTATCCTTCTCCTAGTCTTTATCAGCAAAACCCAACACCAAAATGATCTTTTCCAAGGAGGCCAAGCCCGATCTCATCTTGGAGGAGATCAAAGCTTTCCATGGGGAGAACGGCGTTGGGCAGTGGCGGTGAGGGTGGAGATATTTAATAATGGAGTTTTGAGTTTTAGTTTGATAATTTTTTGTGGTTTGTTGGGTGGAGATCTTCCATGGAGATTTTGAGTATTTGTTTGAAAATGAAGAGGAAGATGATGTTGTTGTTTTGTTGATGATTGAGAGAAAACATGTAACAATTTTCTCATATCTGTAACAATTTTCATGAAACTGCATATTTGTAACAATTTTCATTAAAAAATCACTTTTTTAAATTTTATTAATTTTTTTTTATTTATTTCCAAGATTATCCTTTACTTATTTTTCAAACTTAATACTTCCCATATCTTTATTAAATTGTATTATGGCTTTTTTAAAATAAAAAATGTATCAACTAAAAAGTAATCTTAAATAATTTTATATTAATTATAAAATTTTAAAATAATGCAATTTAAAATAATTTTATATTCATTGAAATTGATTTAAAATTATTGAATTATATTAAAAATTAATCTACTCCAATTTTATCCCATCTAATCTCACACTTTATCAAACACAATATATAATTATTTTTAATCTTATTTAATACTACAGCAAATAAGGAACCTCACTAATTTAATTTCATCAAATTTAATTCCAAATATTGATTCTATCCGATTTCGCACAACAAAGTATTAGGGTTTAACTACAATACAATAAATGTATTTGTTAATGGGTGATTATGTGAGAGAGGGTTAGTAACTTTCTTTCTTATTTTTATTTTAAATTTTAAATTCTTCATTTTTATATACCCTTGACCTAAAATCTAAGTGGTAGAAATTGACCCAGCAACTATACAATCATGTATTGTAGTTGAAGCCACGTAAACAAATTATACTTATCTTTCACTAGGAAAAAAAAAATGATATAGACATGTGTCTGGTCCGTTGCTACTCAGTATACAACATGAGGTTGGAACAATATCAACCCATTTTGTGCAAAAAGTTTGGTCCATATTGAATCCAAGTCTGGCCCAAAGTGTGGTTTGGCCCAAAGTATTTATCATAAAGTCTAAAGTTCATGTAATTGATTTGGGGAAGTAATGCGACTTGATATATATGCGTCACATGCGCACATGTATATAGATATAAATACATATATATATATATATATGCATGTATGTCTGTATATATGAATGAAAGTATTTATGTATGCATATGACAATCAGTATATTAGACGGGGTGGGGATATAACATTGTCATATTCTTTATTTTAATATTTAGTCTTAAAACAAAGAAAAAAGTATGTTATATAAAATATTTTAATAAAACAAAGAATAAGAGTTGCGATAAGTCTTAAAAAAATGAAAAAAAAGAGTATAAATTCATATTTAGTTTTAAATCAAATATTTTATAAAACAAATCAACTTCTAAAATTTAGTTAAAAAAAAAAAAACCTAATTTTAAATGATTTTAAAAATCTAAATATTATATATTATATTATAAATATATATGTATATATATATATCGGGGCGGGGATGGGGTGGGGAGTGCTTCCCCTGTCCCCGCCCCGCTTCACCTTCGAGGATAAGACTTTGTCCACATCCCCCATCCCTATCCCCGAATATATATTATAAAACTATTTGTGTTTTAAAAAGTAATGTTAAATGATTTTAAAATCTAAATATATTTTTTTTTGTCTCTTTAATAAACTCTTGCCGTTCAAAAAAAAAAATCTAAATATTATACATTATATTATAAATATATATATATATGTATATATATCGGGGCGGGGATGAGGCAGGGAGTGCTTCCCCCATTCCTGCCCTGCTTCACTTTCGGGGATAAGACTTTGTCCCCATCCCTGCTCGGTTCAAGGCAGGGCCCCAGCCCCGTGGGGAATACTACCATCTCTAGAAGAGAGAGAGTGTTGTGAGAGAGAGAGTGTGAGTTTGTGCTTCACTGCTTCGACAATGTCTGTGTAGTTGTTCTGGTTTGGGTTATTGGGATTCACATTCCGAGGATCTAGTGCTTCGCACACCATGATTGGGACTGTTCGTTTGATTGTTGATGACTCCTCTCCTCTGTTGATGCGTCTTTAGTTTCGGTGATTCGAGCAATATGAGTGTCTGTTTGGATATCTGTATTAGTTGGTCATGGACACTTGGATATCTCTATACTGGTGTTAGATCATTTCGTCCGGACTTCAGCGTCTTAGGTGGAGTAATAAATTTAACAAATGAAGGTAAAAATTGTAAAATCAATTCGAATTAAAGTAATTCTATTACGACATGTGGATTTCCACTTAAATTTGTATTTGGCTTCTTGAAGAAGCTTATACACATGGAAGTCTCACTTTTATTGTCAACATGCATGCTGACATGTGACATCGTGTTTGTTGGATATTTAGTTCTATATATATTAGTCAAATTCATTTGTAATTTGTTTGGGTGACTTCACATATCAATACAAAAACTGATAAAAAGTAAGTCTTCTCTCCTTTCATTTTACTCTCTCGTCCAGCTCTCATCTCTTCTCCTATCTTCTTCTATTTTGTTTTATTTGTTTATTCTAATTATTTACTTTATCTTATTAATACTCTCTCATTTTTGTTTCATTATATTATATGTTACTCCCATTTAATTTATAACAAATTCAAATATGTTATAGACAAACATTTTTAATAGGATAATGCTTTGGTACTGATTAACAAGTACTCAAGATATTGACCCATTAATGGGGTGTTGACACGTGGCATTTTTCTTTCACTTTTATATTTATATCCTTACATTCTTCCAAAATTGGCCACGTATCAACACTCTATTGGTGGGGTCAATACATAGTCAGTATCCAAGCATTGTCTTTTTTAATACACATACGTAAACAAATTTGGGTAAAGTATCTTATAGTATTTCTTAATTTTGTAGTCAATATGGTATTCTTGAAAGCATTTTTTTTTTTTTTTTAAATTTGGATTTTATTGGGATTGTATGGGTTTCAAAATATTACTCTAACTGTATATGGGATGCATAATAACTCTATAGGCCCCACCCCGTTAGGAATCGAAAGTGCCTTATTTCATGGGTGGGTAGAGTGAATTTCACCCGAAATGTTAACAAGAGCGAGCACCGGTACGGGTTCCCTCAACTTGAAACCCTTGCCCCGTTAATTAATTTTACCCAAATTTAATTTCACGGAAGATTTATAAACTAATGTTAATAGGTAAATTTAGTAAGTTGTATGATGCAATGTTTTATTTTGATGGTATTATTTTTGTGAATGATAATATTTTATTATATTATTAAAAACAATTATATAAGTGAGTGGGGGGACATGTGTTTAAGTGAGTGAGTGAGTGGGGACAAATGTTTAACGACAATCATCTGACTTTCACGAGAAATAATTCAGTATTACCTAACGTATACAATCCACCCACTCCTATCATGTGATTGGATTAGCTAAGCTACATGGCATGATTTCAATGGCCAAATGTGGTTAGCTGTATATGATCGGATACATCGCACCCTAGAGGATCTTTACGTCCTTCATGTAGCTTTCACTAACTACAAAACTTCGTGTGGGACTACTAGGATGTTGATAAATGATGAACTAGGCATAAACAAGCTATTATCAATTCATGTGTTACACCTTCTAAATTAGTTTTATCTCCTATATTCCATGCAAAGTCATTTTCACATATGGTTCAAAACCGAATTGAACCTAACCGAACCGAGATAAGGGTGTTCGGATCAATTCGGTTTTTGTGTCCAATATGGTTTAAACTAATTCACATTTTCAAAAATCGAGTATAAGTCAGTTCAATACGGTTTTGACCAAAACCGAATCGAATTGAACCGCACCCACCCCTAGACGTATATACAAGTTAATCATGAATTCATGATAATGATATGAAAATTTTTAATTAATTTTTTTGTTGGGTAATAAGAAGAATTAAATTTACATTTTTTAGGACTAGTACCATTTGAGTGATTAATCAGCAAAAGGAATCTTAAAAAAAAATTTACTCTTGAGAATATTATATCGAATAGATTTACTTACAATATGTAATCAATGTGAGATATTTCTGGGATTGATAATGATATAAAATATTAATTTTCAAACTCTTTATTGCATTTATCTAATGTAAAATTCTTGCTCATCTAACACTTTCTCTATGAATTTCCAAAGTGGTGCCAAAAGCAATTAGAAGTGGTCATGCATGCAAGTCCTACAGATTTGGAATCTCTCCAACAAGCCTGTTCGATGAGAGGTTCAAGGATTCAAGTGATGTCAAATTTCCTAGAGATGAAAGTATATGACCTGTAAGGCTATTGTGAGAAAAGTTGAGAGGGTCGAAGTGATTGTAGCTTTCCAATTGATTGTGGAATCTCTATGTGAAGGCTATTGTTTGAAAAATCTATGCAAGTGAAAGTTGTAAGAATTTTCACTAGTTCAATTTCAAAACCTTTCACTGTCACCGTTATAGAATCTTCATAATATCATCCACCTATGTATTGCAAATTGCAATCCTCCAAATTTGACAGAGATTAAATTTGTCAACATTCATCATCTCTGTCAAATTTTCAAAATACCTTGTTAGCAAAGAACCACTAAAATTGTTGTTTGAGATATCAACAATTCGCAATGCTGAAAATGGATTATCAACTTCAGAACCTCTTATATGACCGTAGAATTTGTTGGAACAAAGAACAAGAACCTGGAGAAAAAGATCTCACAACCAATATGGAAAGGGATCAGATTACTTGTAATTTCCAAGATCCAAAACATCTAGCAAAATGGTTAAGGTGTCAAATTGAGGAATTGCGCAAAACCAGAACGAACATAGGAGGGATAAAACTCATTGAAAACGAGGTTGAGCCTTTGCAAGTGAGAAAGACCTAAGAGGCTACTATTGGCGGGGATACTACCGGAAAGCCAGTGACAACTAAGATCAAGGCTGATCACATGACCCGTCACTGTATCACAAGTGACTCCATCCTAGGAGCAACAATCAGTACCTTCTTTCCAGTACTTCGTTTTCGGGAGGTAATAAGGAATCCCTCCATCTTTACATATAATCTGGAACAGAACAATATCACTGCACCTGAAACTAATTATCAATTACATAAAATAAGTTTGAGGAAAGAATAAAATATCTATTTAACTTTATTTTGCTAAAATAAATACTGTAGTTTAAAAATCCATCCAATTCCACAACTTTAACGAAATCCATGGACTTTTTTTAATACACCCAAATTTGTTTTGACTTTTTAAAAATCTGAATTGAATACACCTAGATTTCATTGGATTTTATTGGAATCCTTCAAAGTCCGGATTGAATACCCCAAGACTTTGAATACCCTCACAAGCTACCCACAATAAGTTATTATAAAGTATTCATCTCCAATTAGAAAAACAAAAAAAAAAAAAAACACATAAAGACAAACTCTTAGCAGATTGTGTTCTTCAATAGCTTTCCATTGTTCTTCTACTTCAGCCAATCTTCTACCTCTTTTTCTGTTGACAAATTAGGACATCTTTAAGAATATTGATAAACAACAGAAAACGATGAAAAGGAAAAAGATTATTAAAGTTGATTTACCTTAAGTTGTCAGAGAGTCAAACAACTAATAGAGGCATAACAAGTTGATTTAGTTTAAGTTGCCATAGATTTCTCTAGATACTATTAATTACATTTTCTATGTACCGTTTCTGGCATTTCTAATGCGGTACTGTGAGGAAAATAGAAAACAAACAAACATAATCTCTACATAGCATTTTGATGTCAATTGAATTATAATGTATCAATTATAGTATTATACAGATATCCTATTTTCTTGTGTCTCATATGGTATTCAAAAGGGAGATAACATGTAGCAAGCAAACCATGATAATTGCATACGCAATAAAGCTATGATCATCAAAAGTTGCAAGAACGGAATAGCTACTTTAAAACAAGATTATAAGAACAGTGACCAAAAATAAAATCATGGCCCTAACTTTATCTCCCCTCCATCAAAACTAGTTATTTGTAATAATGATGATAAAATATTTCAATTAAATCAAACAAGGAAAAAAAAAAACATATTGTAAAAACATATCTTTATAGAATAGTATTGTTTTACTATACTTCAAATAACATATAGGTCGCAAATAATAACATGCTGTTAAGCCCAAAAACAGAACAAATCAACTGTCAAATTCTGGTCCAAGAATCTTCACACCATATTCCTGCGTAATCCAAAATTCTATTATATAATCTTTGTTCTTGGTTATCAAGCAATGAGAGCCACTAAGAAGTCCAAGAGGACAGTTCAAAGTATCTTTTATCATGAATTCACCATATCTTGTATAAGTGAGGTTTTGAATTTCTCTTCAACCAAATCAAATGCAGCAAACATAATTTGACCCTTAAAGTTGTCAAGCACCCAATGGATAGCTTCATTAAAAGGGATCCCCCGTGGAAACTACTTATCAGGTATTAATCAAGTTTATATACTCGCAACAAGTTTATATAAACTATCTTATCTCCAATTAGAAAGATAAATAACCATATAAAAACGCAAACGGGTAACCAATAACCAAACACCTTTTCTGTTGAAACAAAAAGATATATTTAAGAAAATTTAGAAACAACTCAACAAGAGGAAGAAAAAAAAGACATTATTAAAGTACATCCAAGCAGTCAATAATGGCATAATGAGTTGATCTAGTCTTAATTGTCTGAGTTTTTATTCCAAAAACTCCTAATTAAATTTCCTATGTTGAATAAAAACTCCTAATTTATTTTCAATAATCAATATTGTGAAAAAATAAATAAAAACACTTTCTCTATATGACCAAAAACAACAACATAGTCTTGATCACCATCGAAATATGATTATAAAAGACATGAATTAAATCAAACTAAGAAAAACTAAAGTTGTTGTTACCTACAATTGAAGGCTTATTTTTATAATTGGGTGAGACAAGGCTCTCCACGTACACATTCGCATCAAACCTCATTCATGTTGTATTCTTGCATAATCCAAAACTCATTTACACGAACTCTTTTCCTGGTTGTCAAACAAAGAGAGCCATTCAGAAGTCCAAGAGAGCATCTTTGATCATTTTCTGTCATGATAATATCTGGTAAAGGTAAGGTTGTGAACTTCTCTTCAACCAAATTAAAGGCAGCAATCACATTTTGACCATTAAGCATCCATTAAAAGGGATCCCCTTAGTACAAGGCTCCTCAGTTAAGTGAAGCTCGTTTTGAATATGTGTCCAAGAATCTTTTTGGAGGGAATAGACCTCAACAATTTTTCCTGGATTAGAAATTTTTACAAACTTGTAGTCATCAATAGACTCAACATAACCAAACCCATAGAGCAAAGTATATGGAAAACGAAAATCCGGAATTTGCTTGCATTCTTTGGTGGAAGGATTATACAAAAACAAGTACCTAGGTTCAGTTAAAATGCACAACAAGCCATTACAAGAACCTATGCAAGTTAAACAATTAATTTCATGGTATAATTTCTTCCCAGGAAAATCAAGCTCAACTGCAAAAATCTTGTCATCATTATTAGATACTATTTCAATGTCTACAGAAAATAGAGACTTGGTATCTAGAACAAGCCTCTGTCTCTGGGTTTTAGCGAGATGCAATTCCACAAATCGAGAATCTTTAATTAAGGCCAACCATGATACACACCTGAATCGACGCAGAGACTTCACCGGCGATCTTGAGAGTATGTCAAGGATGAGTTCCAGTGGAATCATCGACATGGGTTTCTTGGCGTTTTAGAAATGAAGTAGGCCTTTCAATAGCAGAAAGGAAAGCTGCAGTTTTGTGGAGGTGGTTTGGCTGATGGATGAAGCGACAAGAAAGCAAAATAAAATGTAGGGCTTCTGTATCAATTTATACCATATTGTTAAGTTACTGAAATACCCTTACAATTTAAATTACATTTTCTCCCATATTAAAATGGGGCCGAGTAGCCGACTGTCAATAATCCCTATGTTTGTTAAAAAATGACTTTTTATAGTGACATATTTTCTAGTGATATATTTTGATTGTATTACTACCGAGGTATTATTTTATGACAAATTTTATTATTTTTTATTAAGTTTTATTTAATTGAGACTTTTTAAAAAATATTGTTATACTGTAGTTAGTTAAAAAAACATGATAATTTGTGACATTATATAATTAGTCAAAAAATGTTTAAAAAGTGGGAATAAAGATTTTAATTGTGACCCATATAATTTGTCACTAAAAAAATTAATTACTAATGTTCAAGGAAAAAAAATTAATTACTATCACGTTTAATTTTATTAATTCTTTTAAATTACAGTATTTCACAAAAGCTTTATTTTTTCCTCCAATTTTTTTTCTTAGAAATATAAAAACCCTATTTCGCTCAAAAACATTTCACTCGGCTAAACTCTTCATCTTCACATAATTGCTTTGTATCAATCAAAATTCAGAATCCTAAATAGTTTTTTTTTTTTTTTTTTTTTTTTTTTTTAAAGAAAAAAAAAAAAAACTCAAAACCCTTATACCATGAAAATCTTCACAATACTAAATTACTTGAGTTGTCAATTGTTTGATAATAATTCTTGTTTTTTATTTCAAGATTCGAAACATTTTATTCAACAATTTCTCTCAACCTCCTATTTAACAATTTCCCTACAACTCATGATCTAATTTTTTCTTAATTCACTGGCTTGCAACTCCTTATCCAGTGACTGATTGTGTTGAGTTGATTGGAAGATATCAGAGAAGGTCGGATTCGGGAAGGTGTAAACGATATCAAAGGGTTGGTTGGGTGATTTAATTGGTCTTTCTTTTCAACTCACCAATTTATTAATCAGATTATGAGGAGTTTAACTTTGTGTCTCCTCAACTATGGTCCATCAATATATACTCAAGGTAGGTAATTTAGAAACTTTCCATGAATTTGATTTAGATAGACATGACGTTCAGACAATTTAAATGCTAATATATAAGGAGTAACATTTAATTGTTTAATTTTTTTTTTTTATCAAAATGATAAAAAAAACTATAAATCATGTTTCATATACAGTAAAACTCCTCTAAATTAATATTTTTGGGACCCACCCTTGAGTATTAATTTATAGGGGTTATCAATTTGAAGGGTTTTACTTTAAAAAGTGTTATTTTATCTTTTAAAATGTGTAGAAGTCAATTTTCTTGTTTAGGGAATATTCATTTTCGAGATTTATTGTTTAGTTGGTTTTATTCTTTAGGGAATTTTTTTTTTTTTATTATTATTTTTTTTTTTTTGAGATTCCTTGTTTAGGAAAAATTTGTTAGAAAAATTTCCTATTGAAATGTTAAATTTAATTGAAACCTTTTGGCTACAGCAAAAAGGTGATCATAATAACTTTTTGAGTAAAATTCAAAGGATGAAGGATGAGATCAAAAATATCAAACATGGTGGTCTTGTGTAAACTAGCATCTTGAAGAACTATTTTAGTTCTTGAATATTATGTAATATATTTTGTAATTTTATGAAATTATTAATTTATGCGATAATTGAGACCGAAATTTTACACTAGGTTAATTTTTAAAAAATATTAATTATTACGATAGAGAGGTTTATTAATTTTTTACATTGGCCCAGGTCGGGACCAAGATTTTTAATTAATATAGAGAGGTTATTAATTTATAAAAGATTAATTTATAGGGGTTCTACTGTATGATGACTGGCCTAAGAACCAAAATAGTATAATCTAATTTTAGGATTATACTAAAATTAGTATTGTGATGTGTTTGGTGCTATATGAAATTAGATTAAAATAGTCATATCTCTTGTTTGATGTGGTATGTAATTAGATAAAAATAATAATTTTATCATATATTTAATATAGTGTGAACTTGATTGATATAAAATAAAATAAAATTATTTTTAATTAAATAAATTTTTAATTTTTAAAAAATTAATAAAATATTTAAAATTAATATCAAAGAAAATAAAATTTTTAATTAATATTTAATATTTTTAAATATTATAATAGATATATTAAATAAATATAAATTTTATAGTTCAATAAAAAATAAAATAAGAAGAATTTAAAAAAAAAAAAAAAACATTGGACTAAATAGCTCTAGCACACATGGATAAAAAAAGTTGCATAAATTGGACTAGTTAAAAATAATTATTTAAATTAAATTTAGAAAATTTTTAAATATTTAAAACCAATTTTAAGAAAAATATTATTTATTTTTATTTGTTAAAATTGAAATTTATTATTTTTAAAATGTTTAAAATAAAATATTTTATTATTTATTAAAATATATTTATATTTAAATCACAAAAAAAAAAAAAAATGAAAAGACAAAAAAAAAATTTGAAAAGAGAAATTTAAAAATAATAATAATAATAATAAAAGTATAAAGTGGTGGGATAAGTTGCTTACATAAGATTAAATAATCTCATCTCATCTAAGCAACAAACATAGGATATCAAACTAAAATTAGTTATACCCTATCCTATCTCATGTAACAAACATAGCCTAATATATATGAATAAATTTTTTTAATTGAATTTTCCTATGTATAACCCATTTTTCTGATGCCTTAATATTAAAAAATAAAATAAAATTGGGATAGTGAGTCTCTTATAAAGAATCCTTTATTTTAATTTTGGTAAGGATCTGAATGAAATCACATCAATTTTTATGAATTTTGATCTGACTTTTTTTTTTTTTTTTTTTTTTTTTTTTTTTTTTATGGATGACAAGTTTATTAAAATCTACCTACGAATAAAATTTGAAAAAATTTCAAGTACTAGAACTATTTTTCTTGAATTTTTCTATATTTTGCTCATTTTACTATTTTTCTTGAATTTTTCTATATTTTGCTCATTTTTCCAATGCCTTCGTATTTAATAAAATTAGGATAAATAGTTCTAGTGCTTAAAAAAATTTCAAATTTTATTCATAGGTTTTCATTGAATTTATCATCCACAAAAAAAATTCAGATCAAAATTCATAAAAATTGGTGTGACTTTATCAAGGTTTTTACCAGTGGTGTAGCTAGGATTGTTTGTTTGACCATGCCAAATCAAATTTTCATGTCACTTGGAAAAGAAAACATGGAAATATTAAGTTTTTTCCAAAAACAAGTAAAAATGAATCACTTATGACTTATATTTCACTAAATTATAACCATACATAATTGTGATGGTAAGAAAATTGAGTTTTATTTAATGAATTTTATGTGTGATGAGATTTTGCATTTAGGAATTTTCGATGTAGGAATTTTCGATGTAGGAATTTGAAGTGTATAATTCGTAATTAATTAAAGTCTAAATTCAATATTTTATTGTAGAATAAAGAGGATTTTACAATTATTTTTAAAACATTTGTTTTTTAAATCATAATATATTGTTTCATTTTTCAAAAAACCCTACCTCATTTGATCTTTATTGAAATTAAAATAAGGGATCCATTAATATATATATATATATATATAGTGTGTTTGCGTTCAATAACAGATTAAACCTTTTTTATGTCTAAGGAATCAGGATATATCGCTACTTGGAAGTCACCTATTATTTAAATTAATTAACAAACATGATATGATTCCATGATCTAAACATCATCGAATTTGATTGATTATTTATGGGATCAGACGAGTCTTAAAGGAAATTCATTAAGAATTAAAAATAGTATGACAAAGAAATATCCATTTCATATAAATGATGTATATACAAGTTAATCATGATAATGATTTGAAAATTTTTAATTAATTTTTTATTGGGTAAAACGATGAATTAAATTTACGATTTGAACTCACAAATTTATTAATAGGATTGTGAGGAGTTTAACTTTGTGTCTCCTCAACTATGGTCCATCAATATATACTCTAGATAGGTAGTTTAGAAACTTTCCATGAATTCGATTTAGATAGACGTCACGTTTGGACAATTTAAATGCTAATATATAAGGAGTAACATTTAATTGTTTAAATTTTTTTATCAAAATGATAAAAAACTATTAATCATGTTTCATATATGATGATTGGCCTAAGAACCAAAAACTATTTGTTCATTAATTTCTAAACTCACAAATATTACTTTGCAATGAATATAAAATGGGCCGATTGTATGAATAGGTCCAATAGGATAGCAAAGAAATCTAATCAACAGTAATGGAAGGAACAGAAGATCCAAATATTTACTTTTGTAGTGTATGTTGGGTAGGATAGCAAACAACAATGGAAGGGGCAGAAGATAAATGTACGGAGACTTACAGGAGCTTAAATTAAATTGGTAATATAAGGGAAGAAGACATTTTGAAGATAGATTTACGAGAGTACATATAGTGGTTGATCTCAACAGATTCAACCGATATTCCTACTTAAACACGATTATACATATTGAAATATTGTAAATAATTTTGTAGATAGAGAAAGAAAAAGAGAAAGAGAAAGAGTTTCTCCAGTGTGGACATCCACACTAGAAATTAATCATGAATTTTTTTACTTGCTGGACATCTACGTACACTGCAGAATTTTGATGTATATTTTATAGATTCATGCAAGCATCGAGGGAAAATATATCGGATGGGTAGTAATTTGATATTATGTAATAATGTACATTAGTAGGATTATTTGACTTATATGTTAATGGCTTCACCTAATTCTTCCATAATTTCCTATAAGGATCGAAGTTTTACTATTTTGTGGATTGTTACAAAATAGAAAAAAAGAGAAAGAAAGAAAAAGCTAGCTCTCTCTCACGTGCCATATACTACTTATCCAGTTATCCTCCCATCTCATTCTTCATTTACATGAAAGCCAGTACTGTAGTGTACATGACCTAGCAAAGTTTAGCAGGTTATATATATATATTATATTGCAGTGATGTCTAATGGTCTCAGAATTTCACAAATATTGGGCCTTTAAAGTTTTATTTATTTATTTATTTTTTAATTATGAGACAATTATACTTGTTCTTAATCGACTAATTAACCTTCTAATACAACAACTCTTTAATTGCTTAAACTTGTACTTAATTAAGAAACATATAAATAATCTTTGTTGGTGCCAAGTCACATTACATTTACTAAGCTTATGATTTATGAGAATTAAAAAGATTAATTACCTGCTAAATAAATATCTAAAGTCAAGAAGATAATAATTATTGACCTCCGCCCAATGGAAGGTTCATGATTCATGAATTGATTGAAAAAAATAAGGAAAGTAAAAGAGTGGGACATTCATAGAACTAGGTTTTTATTTTATTTTATTTTTTTACGGTATCTATTATCTAGACCATATATTTTTTTGAAGCTTTTTACAATCGATAGAATTCGAACCGCTGACTTAGGAGTTATTTACCCAAACCCCAAACGTATCCATCTACCAGCTGAACTACGCCCCGTGGATACAAGAAAGTTGAGCAGTAGTGATTGTTTTTTCATCTATCTTTTTGGCCAAAACAAACAAGTTTTTCCAAATTACTACTTATCTTTTTTTATTATTATTGTTTTTGATTATAATAATTACAATTACTAGTAATTAACATAAACACAGCTGACCATTCAAACAAATTATCATCTACTTTTCCTCTGAGATTTCGTAAAATTTATTTTGAAAAATCCCCAAAAGTGAAAGTCTTTTTGACCTCATGAAGAAAGGTGAATGAGCAGAAAAAACCCTATACAATTTTACATGTACGTTAAATGTTACAATATTTTGAAGACCAAGCCCTTCATGTTTATGCAAAGGCGTCACGCTGTCAATTGCATGGGCTGACATTTTGCCACCCTATCTTAATCACAAAATTAACCTTAATTTCCCATAAAATAAACAACTTCAAAAATGTGGTTATGTGTTAATATTTGGATAGATCATATTCATGTGCATATCTATATATGCGTCTTCAAACATATTCATGGCCCTCCCCGCACCCCTCTCTGCATATTTTTTGAAACCTTATCCCCACATAAAACCCCACAATATATGGAGCGAGGCGGGGTATGCTTTATCCATCCCTACCCATTTACCTAATTTGTCTCATTTATCAAAATTATTATTAAAATAATAAATAAATAACCTAATAAATATGATATGATACTATGTTTGGTTTGATGGAAAGGAAAAGAAAAGATAATGGTTTTAATGATTGTTGTTTGGATGGTTATGGGTGGAGAGGAAAATAAAGGATAGTAGTTTTATTTTATTTACGAAAATATCCTTATTTTAACAATATAAATACAAACAATATATAGGGTTATTTTTGGGATTTTGAAAAAATTATTAATGGTGGAATTGCTTTCCTTTCCTTCCCTTTCCCTCCATTTCCTCCCATATTTGGATGGAAACCAAAGTGTTTAAAATATAAAGACTCATTTCCTTCCATTTCCTTTCCTTTCCCTCTCATTTAACCATCCAAACAACAAATTAGAAATCCTTCCAAATCATTTCCTTTTCTTTCTCTTCAATTCCTTCAAACCAAACATAGTGATAAAGTAATTCTAAAAAATTATTGAAAATCCTCTCATAAACATTAAAAATAAACATAAATCTCACAATCGAACAAATAAATTCAATAATTTTTAAACATAACATTAAAAAATAAAAAAAATTATATTTTAAACAGGGTGTGGCGAGGATTATAAAACCCATCCCCACCCTATACCCATTGCGAGTTTTACTATCTATCCTCATCCCCGTCCCATCCCCACCCTATCCCCACCAAATTGAAACCCATTCCCATCCCATAAGTGCGGGTCCTTGCGGGGTCCCATACCCACGGGTTATTTTTTCATTCCTATTAATATTATACAATATATACATATATGCACATTATATCTTAGCAGAGAGGGTAGTACGCATCTCTTCCACAATGGTGATGAAAGGTTCGAGTCCTACCATGTACATTTCAAGGTTAATCACAATTATATATATATATATATTGTATAAGTTAAAGTTAAAAGAAAGTTTTCAAGAGTCGGAATCCATGGATGTTCAGGAAATCTTTTTATTTTTTCTTGATTGTTTTATTTAAAAATAAATCGTTGTTAACTAGAATTCACTTAATTTTTAAGCCCATGGGCAATGACAAACCAAGAAAAGCTGGATACATTGGCCTTGTGAGTCTAAGGGGCTGTTTGTTTTTTTCACTATAAGACTTATTGTCTCTTATATCTTAAATTAAGATAAATCAGTTTGTTTGTTTTTCCAACTTATATCTTATTTTAAGATATATATGTCTTTTAGAAAAAGTAAAAAAAATTGACTTTTATCTTATTCAAAAAGTGATTTCCACAAATGTTCTATAACAATTCATACATTTATAACTTTATCCGCACATAATAACATCCTAAAAATCAATTTTCCAAAAATTCCAAATTTTAATGAAACCCTAGCATAACCTAATTAATTTTATATTTGTAATAAGTCATCCAAAATGAAAAAAATAAAATAAACATATCAGAGTATCTTAATTTATAAGACTTATCCATATGTCTAACAAAATAAGGTCTTATAATACTTTAGATAAAAAAAAAAAAAAAAAAAAAAAAACAAACAGCCCCTAAGAGGAGACATTTTTCGACCCAAGTTACTCGAGAGTCGAGACATTATGAATTTATAACATCATTTAACATAAAACATAAATTTTTCATGGAAAAATTTTAATATTTGTGCTACCATACACGCCCACAATAATTGCTGAAAAAAAAAAAAAAAAAAAAAAAACTTAACAGATCAATCAAAACATAAAACATAGTCAATAGTCATGGTCAAACTTAAGTTAGTCTTAGTATATGCTCATAATTGTTAAAAAAGAAAAAAAAAATTATTAAAAATAGATAGATGAGTCTCCACCGTCCATCTCTAGATGGACGGTGGAGATTAAGAAATTTATTATATATATATAAATAAATAAAAATAGACTTTTTTTTTTTCATTTAAATGGATCTCCATGGTGAAGATTGATTTTTAAAAAAAGGGATTAATTTTGTAATTTATTTTTTTCTTAAGAATTTTTTTTTTCTTATTTAAAAAAAAAAATCAGTTTTTTTTTTTTTTTTAAATAATATCGGTTGTTTAAATTTCCTTTCTTTTTTACTTGTTTTTGTTTTCAATTTCTTTTTTAAAATTTATTTATTTATTTTGTTCTTGTTTAAACATTCTATTTATTTATTTATTTACAATTTTTTTATTCGTCAACTTAAAGTTCAAGGGCAAAATAGACTTTTAAATGAGTTTAGGACTATTGACCATCAAATATTTAGTCAAGGACCTAAATGGGTCATTTTGATAAATGTAAGGACCTATTTGACAAAAAAAAAAAATGTAAAGATAAATAATAAAGTGACATTCCAAATTATCGAGGGACTCGGTTGTAAATCTCCTATATATATAATCCCTAATTTTTTTCCAAAACCGTAACCATTACACCAACCGCCGCTTCTCTGTTTGAGTCAATCTAACTGCCTCTTGCAACCGTTCATTTGGTGAGTAATTCAATTATTTTAGTCACTTGCATATTTTCACTCAATTATTTTAATCACCGACAAATTTGCTATTAAAATTGGGTGTTGATATTGCCACACATAAATATGATAAGTACACCCTAATAAAAAAATTAATTATAAAAATATCCCAATAGAAATTTACCAATAAGGACAAATTAGTTTAATTAAAAATAAATCAAATACTATGTACATCCATTAATTACACCCATATCTTAGACTATATCTCTTTATTAAAAAAAAAATTATGATAAACCCTAACTTATGATAAAACCTAATTTTGATGATAAACCCTAATTTAGAAATAATTAGCACTATGTCATATAATAGTAATTTGCTTTTGATCATTTTCAATTTCATGTTATAAAAGTAACATGCACTTATTGAAATATTTAATCAATTGCAATGCATTTATTCAATTTTGTGTTGACTTGCATTTATTCAATTTCAATTTCATGTTACTTGCATTTGTTCACACCGATCTACATTGAGAAAGTCGGTTTTGCATAGTTTTGCTTAGAGACTTAATTTGATCAATTCCAATTTTATGTTACTTGCATTTGTTCACATCGATCTACATTGAGAAAGTCAGTTTTACAAAGTTAGTTTTGCACAAAGGCATGTTTAGATTTTGATCTCAACTTCTATAGTACCTATTAATTAAGAAATAAAAATAAATAATTAACATAGAAATTCTAGTACCACACTACCACCTAATCTAAAACAAAAAATGCAAAAATTATTAACTATTTCAGTTTTACGTAGAATTAAAAGTAATTTTATTTTTTTATTAAAAATGATTTACTTGCATTTCTTCACATTGATCAACATTGAGAAAGTCAGTTAATTTTGTGTTGCACATAGACTCGTTTTGATTTGATCTTCAGCTCACATTGTTTCTTAGGGGTGTGCAGGATCCAATCAAATCCAATACGATCTATTGGATCCGATCCAATCCATTGGATTTGATCGGATCCAGGGAGGTGATTGGATCAGATTAAATCCTAAATTTTAAAATCCATTGGATTTGATCGAATCTTGGATTTCCATTTTGAAATCTGCTAAATCCGTCAATCCATCTAAAATATCATGCCTTATTTTTACATTGACAATTTATTTTCTTCACTACTTTCTAATGTAAAGGCCCAACCCAAATACAATTTCTAATATTACTATTTTAAGTTTTCTTTCACTTCTTCATCTGCTTCTTCACGGCTTTTTGAACTATATAAAGTTTACAAGTTATGTTATGTATTTATGTATTTTTTTTTATTGTTAATTTTATTTGAATTAATTAGTAATGTTTGAATAATTTATTTGATTTTATTTATTTCATATTATAACTTTTATATTAATTCTATCCATCGAATCATATCAGGTCTGATTGGATCAGATCTAATAGTAATGAGATTGGATCGGATCGGATCCCGCTATAAAATTGGATCAGATTGGATCATGACAAATCCATTGGATTTGATCTTCCGCACACACCTATTGTATCTCAATTGGCCGTAAATAAATACATAATTGTTCTCTAGTTGTATTTATGTCAAACCTTAGGAAAGATTAGTGTATTTACCTCTAAATAATATAAACAATTGGCTAATGTATGAACTAAATGTTGGTAGGATACACTTTTCTTTTCTTTCTTTCTTTTTTGAAATCATTCTTTCTCCTTAAAAAAAATATTCTTTCTATTACTTTTTTTTTGTGTGTGTATTTTTCTTAACATATACTTATATTTTATTTGGCTTTTGTAGCTTATCTTAATAGTGTCGTGTGGCCAATTGTCGACAAGACTATCCTCTCTGAGTGCCTTATAATGTTATGTTGCTTTTTTGTTGTTTCTACTTCACATAGACTTGGACATTCTATGATTTCCTTACGACCCCTTAGTGATGCTACAACACCTTGAAGATTTATTTCTTTATTTATAAAGAAAAATGAGTGTATGATTTATAGGGCTCCTCTCTTAAAAATAAAACTCGTAATTATCAATAGTTTAATTGATTCAAGAGGACAAACATACATAGATGGACCTGTGAACTCTTATGAATGAAATTTTGCTTATTAGTTATTTGTTTTAAAAGAAATTCAATGCCAAACGTGCTCCTTTCAAAACGATTTAAAGAACACAATTGGTTTGTGATATTTGATAGCCCACTACGAGAATAAAGTGAGCCTAAAAAAAGTATGCAAGAAAAATAAAAGTACAGGAGAAATATGCTAAGAATAAAGATGCACATTATTGATTTTGGTTAATTGTTATGCGATGTTCAAACCGCGGATGCAAAGGTGTGGTCAAAATCAAAAGTTGGTGTGGCCCTAAGACTTTGATATCTCTCATAAACCAATGAAGATGACATAATGATTTGTTAAGCAATTTTATTCAAGACTAACATCTAATCTAATATAATTTAAGTTTTACAGGCAGGAAAGACAAGTGATCCCTTTATCATAAGGGTTCATGAAGAAGTAACAACAATTATAGGGTACCTGAAGATCCAATTTTATAAGCTACTGTATATGGCACCAGAGTATGCTAACGCAAGGTCAACTAATGCATGATGCTGAGGTCAATAATAATCCCTAATTTGTTTTCAAAACCCTAACCTTCACACTGACCACCACTTCTCCGTCTAAGTCAATCTAACTGTCTCTTGCCAGTTGCCACCATTCATTTGGTAACTCAATTATTTTAGTCACTTGCATATTTTCACTCAATTATTTTAATCACCGGCAAATTCACTATTAAAATTGGGAGCGATATTGCCACACATAAATATGATAAACATACCTATATTTTAATAAAAATAATAATAATTACAAAAATATCTTAATATAAATTTACTAATAATGACAAATTAGTTTAATTAAAAATAAACCAAATATTATGTACACTCATTAATTGCACCCATATCTTAGACTATATCCCTTTAATAAAAAAATAAAAAAACTTATAATAAACCCTAACTTATGATAAAACCTAATTTTGATGATAAAACCTAATTTAGAAATAATTAGCACTAGGTCATATCTAGGGATGGCAAAAATCCCCGACCCGCCCCAAACCCGTGGGGCACTGGTCCGTTTGGGTCGGGTTTGGGGTAGTAAAAACGGGTAACGGGGCGGGTTTGAGGCATATTTCTTGACCCCGCTGGGTTACCGGGTCGGGTATGGGGCGGTCCCTTTTGACCCGACCCGCCCCGTTTGACCCGGAATATATATATATATTTAAAAATATATATATTTAAAATATAAAAGGAAAAGAAAGAAGAAAACCCTATGTTAGCCAAAAAGAAAACAATTTGAAAGAAATAAAGTGATATATATATATATATATTTCGAGTTTAAACCCAAGAAGACAATATATATATATATTTAGATATAAACTCGAGATATATATATATTTTAAATATATGCTTGTTTTCAAGAAGACAAAGTGATGGTGAAGATATTGGATGGATTTTGTTATTGAAATTTTTTAAGTTTAAACTATTTTGATTAAGATGTTGAATGAATTTTATTGATACCGAAAATGTTGTATGTATTTTGTATTTTTATTCAAGTCATTTTGGGATTTGTATTTTGTACTTTACGGATGAATTTAATATTCATTAAACTTAGTTATCGTGCTATATTAAATTTAAATTTACGTAAATGAATCGGGTCATTCGGGTCGGGTTTGGGGCACCCTTGACCCAAACGGATCTGGTTTAGGGCGAAAATTGAAAACCTGTTCGGGTCACGGGTCGGGTTTGGGGCAACCGTTGAAAACCGGGTTTTGGGTTTGGGGGGCCTTGACCCGCCCCGACCCGCCCCATTGCCATCCCTAGTCATATCATAGTAATTTGCTTTTTATCATTTTCAATTTCATGTTATAAAAGTAACTTGCATTTATTGAAATATTTAATCAATTTCTATGCATTTATTCAATTTCGTGTTGATTTGCATTTATTCTATTTCAATTTCATTTTACTTGCATTTGTTTGTTGACTTGTATTTATTCAATTTCAATTTCATGTTACTTGCATTTGTTCACACTTATCTATATTGAGAAAGTCAATTTTACAAAGTTAGTTTTGTATAAAGACCTATTTAGATTTTGATCTTCAACTCATATAGTACCTATTAATGAAGAAATAAAAATAAATAATTAACATAGAAATACTAGTACCACCTAATCTAAAACCAAAAATGCAAAAATTATTAACTATTTCAATTTTATGTAGAAATAAAACTAATTATCATTTACTTGCATTTGTTCACACCGATCAACATTGAAAAAGTCAGTTTTGCAAAGTTAGTGTTGCATAGAGACACACATTGTATCTTCAATTGGCTATAAATAAATACATATTTGTTCTATAGTTGTATTTATGTCAAACTTTAAGAAAGACTAATGTATTTACTTCTAAATAATATAAACAATTGACTCATATATGAACTAAATGTTGGTCAGATACATTTTTTTTTTTTTTTTTTTGAAATCATTCTTTCTCCTTTAAAAAAATATATTCTTTCTACTACATTTTTTTCTTGTTGTATTTTTTTAACCTGTACTTATATTTTCTTTGGCTTTTGAAGCTTATCTTAATAGTGTCACATGGCCCAATGTCGACAAGACTACCCTCTCTAAAAATGGCTTATAATGTTATGTTACATTTTTGTTGTTTCAACTTCATCTAGACTTGGACATTCTATGATTTCCTTATGACCCCTTAGTGATGCTACAACACCTTGAAGATTTATTTCTTTATCTATAAAGAAAAATGAGTGTATGATTTAGTTTAATTGATTCAAGAGGACAAACATACATAGATGGACTTGTGAAATGAAGTTTTGTTTATTAATTATTTGTTTTAAAAGAAATTTGGTACCAAACGTGCTTCTTTCAAAACTATTTAGAGAACACAATTGGTTTGGGAAATTTGACTGCCCATTACAAGGATAAAGTGAGCCTAAAAAAAAGGTATGTAAGAAAAGTACCGGTACAAGAGAAATATGTTGAGAATAAAGATGCACATTATTGATTTTGATTAATTGTTATGCGACGTCCAAACCGCGTATGCAAAGGCATTGTTAAAATCAAAAGTTGGTGTGGCCCTACGACTTGATACCCCTTGTACACAAATGAAGATGGCATAATGATTTGTTAAGCAATTTTATTCAAGACTAGTATCTAATCTAATATAATTTAAATTTTACAGGTAGAAAAGACAAGTTATCCTTTTATCATAAGGGTTGGGGAAGCAATAACAATTAGGGTGCCTGAAGATCCAAATTAATTTATCAGCTACTGTATATGGCACTATAGTATGCTAACACAAGGTCAACTAATGCATGATGTTGAAGTCTTCAATGAAGCCCTTTTGTATATATAAAAAGAGAGAACAAAACTTATTCTTTCGAATTAAAAACAATTCTGGATGACACAGTTTTAGTAGCTCAATGTGTCTTGCTAGACAATAGGAAATATAATAGCAAAACTTTTATCTTTCAGATTAAGAGAATTCTTGATGACATAATTTTAAAAGCTCAATGTGTCTTTCTAGGCAATAAGAAAATCCTAGATGCTGTTATGATGGATGACAACAATTTTCTTTTATTTAAGAGGTGAGTCTAAATTGCAATATTAGATGATGTAGTTGAATTTTTTTAAACATGTGGGTGGTTAAAATTAATTTGTGTAAGAGAACCATTGTTGCCTTATTGACATCAACTTTTTAGGAACATAGGTTAGATCATAGATCGGCCTCTATCATTGGCCATAAAGTCAAGAAATTACCTACGAAGTAAATTAAGCTGCCTCTAGGTCTGAATGGTTTGGCCGATGTGTGGTGCCAAACGTGCTTCTTACAAAACAATCTGTAAGATTGTTTGATATTTATAGATTGAGATTTGACGGTATAAGATTACTTTTTAAAATTAGTTTTACTTATAAAATTAATTCAAATTATCACTTAAAAATTTATTTTATAATATTTTAAAATTATTTTGAAATAAATTTATTGTGATTTATTATTTTCAATAAAATAAAATATTCACAATTATTTTAGAACGAAATAAATTATTCTAGAAAAATACTTATTGTGCTTAAAAAATTCTTAAATTTTATTCAAAAGTAGATTTTAATGAACTTATTATTCAAAAAAATATATTCAAATTAAAATTCTTAAAAGTCAATGTAATTTCATCATATATATATATATATATATTAGTGAGTCTCTCATGAGACATCCCTCATTTTTTTATTTGAATTTTTTGTGGATGATAAGTTTAAATGTTCAATGAGATCTATTTGTAAGAAAAAAAAAATTGAAAATCTTTCAATGACTACAATTGTTTTTTTTTTTTTTCCTATTTTTAGTCTCATTTTCCGATGCTTGATTATCAATAAAATCGGGAAAAAATAGTTGTAGTCCTTGAAAAAAATTTCAAATCTTGTTTACAAATACATTTCATTAAACTTGTCATCTACAAAAAATAAAAAATAAAAATATTTAGATCAAAATTCATTAAAATCGATAGATTTTAAGACGATCCTTACTTTATGTTAAAACAAAAGATTCCTCATAAGAGACTCACACTATATATATAATATATAATTTAATTGCTTGTTTACAAAAAAGATTATATTTTAAAAAAAATTAATAACTAAGGGCAATTTGGTCTTTATATTAGTTCAATTTTAAAAGTATGAGGGATTTAGATAGAGAGTTTCTCCTTACAATCCAATGTTTTTCTTTTTACAATTCATTTTTAAATACACTACATTCTACAAATTTAAATATTAAAAAAATTATGAAGACTTTATTTTTTCCAAAATTATCCCTTTTATCTTTTAACACTTTTATTCTAAAAACATTCCATTTAAAAAATTAAATTTTTAAAGATACTCCATTTTATTTTTAATATTACCCATTTTGAATACTTTTCTTTAGAAAATTTGAAACGGGAAATGAAAAATAAATGTGAAGTACTCAACTAAAAATAAAACAGAGAATAAAATTGAACAAAAGTGAGAAGATTAAAACAATAAGAAAACTTTTTTGGAGATCAATTTGTGAAAATAGGAAAACAATATTTGTTTTTCTTTTTGGATTTTAAGTTGAGTAAAAAAAATTCTATTGAGTAAAAAAATAATTTTAAACATATTTTTCTAGAAAAAAAAAAGAAATTATATATATATATATATTATAGTGATGGTGATTATTGAACATGAGTGGTATTTGAGAAAAAAAAATATGATATCAAATTTGGTTGAACCGGAAAACAGAAAAACTTAATATATATATAGTCCCGTTCTGATCAATACGCACTGATATAACTTCATGAATTCGTTGCATGTGGGCCACTGATTATGGAAAAGCACTAACAAGTGCATTAACACTTGGTGGTCCACATGATGTTATATATATATATATATATATAAACTGATGATGATAATAATGAAGGGTTTGATAGTGTGTGGAAAAAAAAAATTGAAAAGAAAAAGAAGAAGATATTTTAGGGTTTGTAAAACAGGAAAAAAAAAAGTGGGGAAAAAAAACTAGAGATGAAAAAAAAAATGGTTTGAAATGTCTTAATTTTTAATTTTTAATTTTGGTTAAAAGTGTCATTAATTAAAAAAAAAAGAGTGGAAACATATAATAAATGAGTGGTGCTATTGGCACACCCCCTACTGATCTATTTATGCTCCATTTGTTTAAATTTTGATTTAATTAAATAAAGTTAAATGTTTTTACTAATTTATTTTATTTATTTTCAAAACCACCATTTTACTTATTTTTCAAACTTCATAAACTCATCTCTAATATCTCTATCTATCTCATATCTCTGCTTATATAAGAATTTACTAATACAATTTCGTTGCGACAAGTATAAGCATTTGAGGATTTGATAACATATGTTTCACACAAAATTATTGATTTAGAAACTGAGGAAGCCCTTCTCCTTCAAGTTTGGACTATGAGATTCTTTTGCTGATTTATTCGTTAAATTTTGTAAGATTGTGAGTGTGTGTAGAGTAGATCAATAACCTACTTAATGCTTTTGGCTATTCAATAACCTACACATCTGTCTAATGCACCCCAAGTGTTTGATTTATTGTTTAAATAAGATTTAGTATAAGTATTTTTTAGGATTTAAGAGTTATGAAAAAATATATATTTCAAGAAAATGATTAAAGAACCTTTTTTTATTATTATTATTTTAAGGAATGTGGGGTTTTATTAGATTTACTTTATATAATTTTTTTTCCCTTAAATTGTATATCTCTTTTAGTAATTTTGATAAAGAAAAAAAAATAATACTAAGTAATTAAAAAAATGGGACATAAATAGATCAGTATGGGGTATGTCAATAGCACCACGCATAATAAATGGATCGTAAATATCATTTCTCTTCGGATAAATCATAAATGCCATAAAATGAAATAAGTCAAAGTGTACATTTTTTAGGCGGTGCAGTATTTTTTTATAAATAAAATAAAATAAAAAACAAAATTTTCTTGGTCGATGGATCGATCCAACGGCCTATACATATCCCGGACCGGATCTCTCCATCCGGATGACCTCACTTGAAATTTTTAGGGATCCAACGACCTAGACACAAAATTTTTAGAGATGTCTGTAATTCTCTCTTTCCCCAACAAAACGATGATTGTGGTAGAGCTCTTTCTCTCTGCGTTCCTTCAGGTGTTATTTGATAAATGGGCGTCACCTGATTTGCTCAATTTTGCACGTCGAGAAGGGGTACATTCAAAGATTAAAAAGTGGGAAGAATCACTATTGATGATTCAAGCCGTGCTTAGTGATGCAGAGGAGAAGCAATTGACAGACAAACATGTGAAAATGTGGCTTGATGATCTTCAAGACATGGCTTATGATGTGGAGGACATAGTGGATGGATTTGCTATTGAAGCTTTGGGGCGCAAAATGATGGCAGCAGAACATGATACTATGGCACTAGCAAGGTTTGGAATCTAATCCCTTTTTGTTTCACTAGCTTGAGTCCAATTGCTGTTAAGTTCAATGTTAGTATGAGATCCAAATTAAAAGATATTACTAGAAGAAATTTCTAAACGAAGAATTGAGATTGGATTGGAGATGGTTTCTGGAGCAACATCCACTGCTACATGGCAAAGATTGCCCGGTACATGTTTGCCCACTGAACCTGCTGTTTGTGGGAGGGATGAAGATAAATCCAAAATACTTGAAATGGTTTTAAGGGATGAGCCAACTGGTGCCAACTTTTCTGTAATACCTATCGTTGGCTTGGGAGGTGTTAGTAAGACAACACTTGCTCGACTTGTGTACAATGATAAGGCTGTGGAAGATTTTAACCTAAGAGTATGGGTTTGCATCTCTAACGATTTTGATGTTATGAGAATTACAAAGGCAATTCTTGAGTCGATCACTAGTTTGTGATGTGATCTAAAGGAACTAAATCAGGTGCAGGTTCATTTGCAAGAGGCAATAGCCGGAAGAAAATTCCTGATTGTATTAGATGATGTGTGGAGTAAGAATTATGGATTGTGGAAAACCATGAAGTCTCCTTTTGTGGCTGGGGCACGGGGAAGTAAGATAATCATGACGACAACAAGCACAGATGTTGCATTGACAATAGGACGAATTCAATACTACAGCTTGAAGCTTCTATCAGACAATGATTGCTGGTCTGTATTTGTAAAGCATGCATTTGAGGGTAGAGATATTGATGCACATCATAATTTAGAATTAATTCGTGAGAAAGTAATTAGAAAGTGCAGAGGCTTACTCCTAGCAGCAGCTACTCTTGGTGGTCTTTTATGCTGTAAGCAGAGAGATGATGAATGGGATGATATGTTGAATAACAAAATATGGAACTTATCAGAAGAAAGTGATATTCTGCCAGTATTAAGATTAAGTTACTTTCATCTTCCTTCACATTTAAAGAGATGCTTTGCTTATTGCGCAATATTTCCGAAAGATTATGAATTCGAGGAGAAAGAACTCATTCTTTTATGGATGGCAAAAGATCTTATTGAACAACCAGAAGACAATAAACAGATAGAAGATTTTGGGTAGTGAGTATTTTCGTGATCTATTGTCAATGTCAATTTTTCAAGTATCAGTTAATAATTCTTCTAAATTTGTATTGCATGACCTTGTCAGTGATCTAGCTCAATGGGCTTCCGGAGGAACAAGTTTTAGATTGGAAGATGAAATTGGCACCAACAAGCAATGGAAAAAATTAGAGATGGCTCATCATTCTTCTTAAATCCGTGGTTATTATGATGGCAAAAAGAAATTTAAAGTTTTCCATGAAGTTGGGCACCTAAGGACATTCCTGCCATTACTTGAAGATGGTTATACTTATTACTTAACTAATGTGGTTCTTTCTGATTTGTTGCCAAAGTTTAAAAAACTGAGGGTACTATCATTAAGTGCATATAACATCATTGGTCTACCTAAATCAATTGGAGGTCTACGACATCTAAGGTATCTTAATCTTTCTTACACTAAGATCAGAAGTTTACCTGAGGCAACAGTTTCACAATTCAACTTGCAAAATCTTGTCTTGTGAAGTTGCCATCCAACATTAGAAATTTGATCAATTTTCGTCATCTTGATATAAGATTTGTAAACTTAATAAAAGAGATGCCATTGGGAATGAAAGAGTTGAAGAATCTTCAAACATTATCTAATTTTGTTGTGGGCAAAGATAGTGGATCTGGTATAGAAGATGTGAAGCACTTAAAGTTTCTCCATGGAGAACTTTGTATTTCAAGATTGGAGATACCACCGATTCACAAGATCTAAAAGAAGCCATATTAAATGATATAAAAAATCTAGAAGTGTTGCTGCTAGAATGGGGTTCTCAACTTGATGGCTCTCGAAATGAGACCGTTGAAGAAAATGTGCTTGACATACTACAACCTCATAGAAATCTAAAAGAACTCTTGATAAAATGCTACTGTGGCTCAAGATTTCCGTCTTGTATAGAGGATCCATCGTTCTCTAACATGGTGACCTTAACATTACAAGATTGTGAAAAATGCACAACATTGCCTTCACTTGGGTTGTTGAGCTCGCTTAAACATCTCTCCATCAGTAGGATGATAAAACTGAAAAGCATTAGTTCTGAGTTTTATGGAAAAGGCTGCTTGAAGCCTTTTCAGTCCCTGGAGACTCTTTATTTAGGGTATTTGGGAACCTGGGAGCACTGGGACTCTATGGAAGAAAATGAGCTTGTTGAAAGGTTCCCTTGCCTTAGTGATCTTTCCATTAGAAGTTGTCCTAAACTCTCTGGAAGATTATCTGCCAATCTTCCTTCTTTGAAGAAACTTTCGGTATATGACTGTCCAAAGCTGGTGGTTTCATTCTCAAGCCTTCCACTACTCTATCAAGTAGTTGCATCTGGATGTGAAAGCATTGTGTGGTGCAGCTCAACTGACTATAAGCCAATGAAGTCTATGTCTCTTTCATATATTTCGAAGTTTGGAGATTGGTTTATTCAAGGGTTTCAAAATGTAGAATGTCTGAAGATTGTTCGTTGCGAAGAACTCTTATATATGTGGCAGAATGATATTCTCCTTAGAAGCCACAGCATGTACTGCATAACCTCGCCTTGCTTAGAAAGCTATGCATTTCCAATTGCCCAAGTCTTGTTTCAATTCCAGAGGCTTGTTTTATTTCCACTCTTGGTGAACTGAAAATTAGCAACTGCAAGGCTCTAACATCCTGACCTAAGGGAATGAAGCACAACAATGCACATCTTGAAAGTTTAGAAATTGAAGGTTGTGATTCTCTAACATTTATTGTAAAGGGCCAACTACCTTTGTCTCTAAAATACCTTTCCGTAAGAAATTGTGAGAAACTACAATATTTGTTGGATGATAGAGAGGATGCTTCTACTTCATGAGGAGAATATTAACCACCTGAGTACTTCTCTTCTCGAGTACTTTTTTTTTTTTAGAACAGCAAGCTTTATTAAAGGGCACAAAGCCAGCAAAACAGGGGGGCAGCAGAGCCACAGACCGGCACCAGAACCACCTGAGTACTTCTCTTCTCGAGTACCTGAATATCTACAACTGCTCATCTCTCACATGTTTATCAACAAGAGGCCAATTACCAGATGTCAAATACCTTCAGATTTGTTATTGCTCAAATCTCAAGACCTTATCATCAAGAGGCCACTTACCTGTGACACTTGAAAACCTTGTAATCCGGTGTTGTCCAAAGCTAGACTCAATAGCAGAGAGGTTTTGTAATCCAGTGTTGTCCAAAGCTAGACTCTATTGAACGTATTTGTATCAAGATATGTGCAAATCTTAGATCCATAGTCTTAGCAGTCTTCGTGAAATTTACATAGAGGATTGTCCAAGTCTTGTTTTCTTCCCAGAAGGAGGGCTTCCCGATGCCATTATAAGAGTTTCGATCAGTAGATGGGAGAAACTTAGAGCCCTACCCAACTGCTTACACAACGTCAACTTTCTTCAAGATTTAAAAGTATGCTAATGTCCAAGTCTCATATCCTTTCCAGATAAAAGTTTTCCTTCCAACCTAACATCACTTTCAATTGAGGATCCCAATATCTATACATCACTGATTGCCTGGGGATTGCACAAGCTCACCTCTCTTAGAGAGCTCAATGTTATTGGATGTCCAGATGCAATTTCTTTTCTGCAGGAGGAGATGGGAATGTTGTTACCCACCTCTCTAATCAAGTTGACCATAGCAAGATTGGAGTGCCTATCTTCAAGGGGTTTTCAGAACCTTTCCTCTCTTGAATTTTTCTGGATTAGAGATTATCCCAGGCTCACATCCTTCCCAGAGGTGGGCTTGCCATGCTCACATTTGCAATTATATGCTGATGGTTGTCCTTTGTTGAAAAAAACATTGCAAAAAGGATAAAGGAAAAGAATGGTCTAAGATATCCGACATCCCTTGCGTTGAGGTAGATCACAAATTCATTTATGACATTGAGGGGGGAGACTGAATTCTATTTGAGCTCACGAAGGAAGAGTGTAGGATCAGAAATTACCTTATCCAGCCTCATACTCTATTCCAGGTTAGCCAATTTCTTAACTCCTAAACCATTATTCAGATTTTATGATAAAGAGTGTTTGAGACTTTGAGTATATTACACATTTCGATTCTGCAACTTCTGTTCTTTTTAGTCTTTTGTAATTAGTCATCTGCTTTAAATTGAATGTTTCACTAACTTATTTTCATATTTTCACTCATCAGATGGCCTGTTGAGGCAATTTGAGGTATCAGTGTTGCTTTCAAGAAGATGTTATACAAAAGTTTGAAGTCTGGTAAACAATAGTTCTATGCTTTTTCCATCTCAGTTTGGTTGAAATGAATCTACTACCTTCATCTGAAACTCAACTTTATTTCATTTTACTTTTTAAACCACAGCAGTATGGTTATCTGATCTATAAGAAGAAGGCCATGGTTGCATTGTATTTCAGGTAATAAAAAATATTTTGTTGCTTTCATATATACTTCTCTCTTGGATCTTGACTTTTCATTTGGAGAAGTCTTCTTTGTGCCAGAACATTGCATATAGTTTGATAGATATTGGAAAATCTTCTGGTTGTGTATTGCAGCCTTAAGTGTATGTCAGAACTTCTTGAGAGACATAGGTTTCTCCACTGACAATCACACTGATCACAATCTGTGCATAAATTTATCTGCTAAATTTATGCTGTTTGGTTTGCAAAGTTATTTACTACTCTGCTAACGATTTCACGTGATGTTAGGATAATAGAAAATGTCTTTGGCTTGGAATGTGATTGCTTTCTTAACATTTTGATGTAGAGTTTTTCTTATTCATGTTTTTCACTATTTTAATCCAGAATTGAAGTATGGTCTCCAGTAGCCTTTCTAGCACGAAATTGAAATGTTCATCTCTGCTCATTTATGGCTTCCACTTCTCCTTGCTGATTTTTTGAACAGTAGTGGGTGAAAGGTGACCATAAAAGTTTATGAATTTAGACCAATTATAATATTCTTAAATTTTCTATATATATTAATAATT
Organism: Acer campestre; assembly: GCA_954870605.1. Lineage (NCBI taxonomy): Eukaryota > Viridiplantae > Streptophyta > Magnoliopsida > Sapindales > Sapindaceae > Acer > Acer campestre. The sequence goes on from OX940801.1 coordinate 43,013,676, forward strand.
TTCCAATACATACTAAAGTTCCTTCGGTAAGTTAATTTTTGACTTTTCAAATGATTTGTTCATTTCCTGCCCAGAGGAGTTAAAGGAAATTGATTTCAAAGGCTTAAATTTTCATGTCAAATTCTTGTTTCGTCTAATTCCCGTCTTCACTAATTTGTGTAAGCATATTCAAATCCCATTTTTATGTCTAAACTTTATAAAGTTTGCCAAATTATCTCTGCACTAACAATCTTACATGTATGCCAATTCCTTCAGTGTCATGCATTTGTTGTAGCAATAAGAAATGGTAGCCTAAACTCCATAAAGTTCAGGGAAAACAGCTGTATACAAACTAACTTTACTAAACTTCACTAATTCTCGAAACCAACTTTCCATTCACATGTTTATGATTCTTCCTTTTGCAGTATAAATCTTCTAGTCTTCACAATCAAGTAGTCGGTTTGTTACACAGAATCTTGCACAATCAAGATTCTTGACAATCAAGAATATTAAGATTAACAATGCTCAACATTATATCATGCATCTAGCTTGAAGTTCTAATAAATGATAGATGCATGTCTGTTTTCTGTATCCTCACAGAAACATGAGTTCATGTGATTCTTGCCACCCAAGTTCAAACCACAGCTTGGTAGCATCATCAATCAAACAAAAAAAAAAAATCTGTATCCTCACAGAAAAAAAATGGGAAGATGCTGTGGTTCTCCAGGCACAGGATGGTGATGAAACAGCATGAATAAATGATTAGATGCACAAACCCGCATATCTGCAACAATGGACACCAAAAAATGTCCAGGTTTCATCTCTCTTGATGGGTTCGTCACCCTTTATTAATTGAAATCTACCATCTCGAGATTGTGTTACTGCCCAAATGATCCATTCAAAGGAGGGCATCTCAGAGTATTCTTGAATTCAAATGATCTATAATGCTGGTAGACTACCCAATACTTAATTGTCTTGTGTTCCTTATTCTTCTGGATTGAGGTTTGCATCGCGCAAAGTTGAAAATCTATAAGATTCTGCAGGTACAATAAACTGATGGCTTTGCTTGATTATATGTGCGTAAATTTGACTACAAGAAAAAGAATGTCTAGGCAACCATTATCTGTTTTGACAGTTTCATGATTTATCATCCAACAGATATCTACCATCCAAATGTTGGCTCGCATTCCCTAGTAATCCAAAAGAAATTCAAATGTTTCAAAAGAGATACCAGGATAATAGGAATAATAGACTTCAAAAATGGAACTAACTCCAATCCTGCTAGGGCACAAGACCTAGGAAGCACGGATACTTCATTTGATGGAGGTAACTCGTATCGAACTCGTATCCAGTTCCGATACTTCCCGGATACTCCAGGATACGTATCCGATACACCAAATGGCGTATCCGTTGACTTTTTCATAAGTTTGACTAGAGGATACTTGGAGGATACTTGAGGGATACTTGGAGGATACGTTTGGGGCAATATTATAATTATTTTAGTATAAAACGGGGTCAAATTATAATTTCAAAATATTAGGGGTCAAAATGAAACTATAAAGAAATTTTGGCTTTGATTCCATTGACATGGAGAATAACGGGATACTTGAGATTGCAAACCTTTCACTTGATGAACCAAAGTTAGATGCCGAATTATTTAAATCCTTTAATAATGTGAATGATGATAATGAAGTTAATTGGGAATTTAGTATCTATTTTATGAGTTTATTTTATGTATTATTTGGATTTTGTAATATACTATAACTTATGTGACATATATTTTATTTGGATTTTCAATTTTGTAATATGTTACGACTTAATTTGGATATTGTAATATGTTACATTGTTATGACTTAGGTTGTTATGTGACATGTTTTATTTGGATAATTGGATATGAATATGTTTTGATTTTTGAATGAATTATCAAATATCTTTTTATATATTCTTATTTTTTTAAAATATAAATATATATTATTTTAATTGACGTATCCTGCCGTATCCGTATCCTAGTTTTTGGAGATTTACCGTATCCCCGTATCGTGCCGTATCCGTATCCCGTATCCGTATCCGTATCCGTATCCGTGCTTCCTTGCACAAGACATTTAAATGAGAAAACTAAAAACCTAAAAGAAATCTAAAATAACTAGAAAAGCAATTAAATCTTCAATTTTCCTAAAAAAGACAGAATTGAGATAATGATAAAAATTAAAAAATACTATAATCCTAAAACATCAAAACCTATCTAATAAGGAAATTATATTTGATTTAATAAAATCAAATCATAAAATAATTAATTACCTAATGAAATATATAATAAATGGAAATAAAATAATATGCATTAATTACAAGAATATTTTTAAAATCTAAAATCTTCAATATCTTCAATAATATCTTATGCATCACTAGTAAAACCCTCCACGAGAATAGGAATTTTGCATTAAGCATGGAATCATCTCATGGGGATATCAAAGTCCATGCTAGTTAAAATTTTGCATGAAGATTACTTCAAATGCGAAAATTTACATAAGGTTTTGGCATATGAGCTGTTGTGAATTTTTGTAATTGGATTGGATTGTAGTAATGTAAAATTCAACATCAATCAATTTATAGATGGATTCCGAACAAAATCTTTATTATAAGGTCAATTTTGGAGACTTTTAAAGCTCAACTATTTAGCTACAATTAATTTTTGTAATTGGACTGGATTGGATTGTAGTAATGTAAAATTCAACATCAATCAATTTGGAAATGGATTCAGAACAAAATCTTTATTATAAGGTCAATTTTTGGAGACCTTTAAAACTCAATTATTTAGCTACAATTAATTTTTGTAATTGGACTAGATTGGATTGTAGTAATGTAAAATTCAACATCAATCAATTTATAGATGGATTCAGAACAAAATCTTTATTTTAAGGTCAATTTTGGAGACTTTTAAAGCTCAACTATTTAACTACAATTAATTTTTGTAATTGGACTGGATTGGATTGTAGTAATGTAAAATTCAACATCAATCAATTTGTAGATGGATTCAGAACAAAATCTTCATTATAAGGTCAATTTTGGAGACTTTTAAAGCTCAATTATTTAACTACAATTAATTTTTGTAATTGGACTAGATTGGATTGTAGTAATGTAAAATTCAACATCAATCAATTTGTAAATGGATTCAGAACAAAATCTTCATTATAAGGTCAATTTTTGGAGACTTTTAAAGCTCAATTATTTAGCTACAATTAATTTTTGTAATTGGACTAGATTGGATTGTAGTAATGTAAAATTCAACATCAATCAATTTGTAGATGGATTCAGAACAAAATCTTTATTTTAAGGTCAATTTTTGGAGACCTTTAAAGCTCAATTATTTAGCTACAATTAATTTTTGTAATTGGACTAGATTGGATTGTAGTAATGTAAAATTCAACATCAATCAATTTGTACATGGATTCAAAACAAAATTTTTATTATAAGGTCAATTTTTGGAGACCTTTAAAGCTCAATTATTTAGCTACAATTAATTTTTGTAATTGGACTAGATTGGATTGTAGTAATGTAAAATTCAACATCAATCAATTTGTAGATGGATTCAGAACAAAATCTTCATTATAAGGTCAATTTTGGAGACTTTTAAAGCTCAATTATTTAACTACAATTGATTTTTGTAATTGGACTAGATTGGATTGTAGTAATGTAAAATTCAACATCAATCAATTTGTAGATGGATTCAGAACAAAATCTTCATTATAAGGTCAATTTTGGAGACTTTTAAAGCTCAATTATTTAGCTACAATTAATTTTTGTAATTGGACTAGATTGGATTGTAGTAATGTAAAATTCAACATCAATCAATTTGTAAATGGATTCAGAACAAAATCTTTATTTTAAGGTCAATTTTTGGAGACCTTTAAAGCTCAATTATTTAGCTACAATTAATTTTTGTAATTGGACTAGATTGGATTGTAGTAATATAAAATTCAACATCAATCAATTTGTAGATGGATTCAGAACAAAATCTTTATTATAAGGTCAATTTTGGAGACTTTTAAAGCTCAACTATTTAGCTACAATTAATTTTTGTAATTGGACTGGATTGGATTGTAGTAATGTAAAATTCAACATCAATCAATTTGTAAATGGATTCAGAACAAAATCTTTATTATAAGGTTAATTTTTGGAGACCTTTAAAGCTCAATTATTTAGCTACAATTAATTTTTGTAATTGGACTAGATTGGATTGTAGTAATGTAAAATTCAACATCAATCAATTTGTAGATGGATTCAGAACAAAATCTTCATTATAAGGTCAATTTTTGGAGACTTTTAAAGCTCAATTAATTATAAGGTCAATTTTTGGAAACCTTTAAAGCTCAATTATTTAGCTACAATTAATTTTTGTGTATTTATGTCATCGAGTCTTATTAAACCCAAGTGCATGTCCTGGCATACAATGACTTGTAAGTCAAGTCAACCCAAAGTTGATGGCCCCAGTAAGGCCCGTGTATGTCTAAAGTTGTAGTCTTCTGTGGAAAACCAAATGGAAACCGTGTTCTGAAATGCTGAATGCGATATACCAAATTGACCAATTGACTGACTTTGTTAGATTTTTAAAGGAAATCGTGTTTTGAAATGCTGAATGCGACATACCAAATTGATCAATTGACTGACTTTGTTAGATTTTTAAAGGCCGTGTATATTAACTTGAAAGTGAAGTCGACCCACTACAATTTTGATCTATGTGAAAAAAAAGCTGAGGGCCCCAATTGAATGCGAGATACCAATGGACCAGTTGACTATGACTTTGTTAAATTTCATTTCATTTGGTTATGATTTATAAATTGCAGCTGCTCACAAATCACCATATATCACACTAGCTTTTATATATATATATATATATATATTTTGACGGAACCAGATATCACACTATGAAAATGTTAATTTATGATAAAAACAAAAATTACCATAAAATTCTAACCAAAGTAGTAAGGTACCACCGCTCAAGTGATTTGATAATAAATTGTGTTAATTTAATCTGATAATGTTTTTGGTGCAATATGATATAAACAAGGTTCTTTGCTCCATATTGTAGAGCATATATTTCTCCATATCCTTAAACGGTGTGGAGGACCATCTTTGAAATATTAATTTTTCACAAAACAGGATATAGTTGGGTGGAAATGGTGGGAAATGTCACGTTTTTGACCGGGTTTTGTAAGAAAGTCACCACTTTAATAACTTAAATTTAAAAGGCACTAAAATAAGTGATTTCCAAAAATACTCTTACTTTACACATTCTCTTACTTTGAAGTTTTCTGAGATTTTATTCTTTTATGTTCTTCATAGAGGTCTGTTTAATGGACCTTCAATGGAGGTTGAACATTATAACATTATCAGTACATCTTCATTAGATAATTAGTTTAATAGCGCACCCCAGAGCTTTTTTTTTCAATTTAGAACCCAAATTGGGTTCATTTTCATTTGTTCTCCGAGTTTTTTATAAAACTTAAGCTGGTTGTGTGAATTTTGAATTTAATTGAAAATGCTCGGAGACTATTTACAAAGTCTCGGAGACTAATTGAAAAGGCTCAGGGAACAATTGAAAAGGCTCAAGCCTTTTCATTTAGTCTCCGAGACTTTTCAATTAGTCTCAAAGACTTTTCATTTGTTCTCTGAGCCTTTTCAACAATCATTTTTTTTTTTTTTTTGTTAATTTTGAACCTCCGAACCTTTTCATTTGTTCTCCGAGCCTTTTCAATTGTTCTCTGAGCCTTTTCATTTGTTCTTCAAGCCTTTTCAACAATCATTTTTTTGTTGTTGTTAATTTTGAACCTCCGAGCCTTTTAATGAATTGCCCGAGCTTTTCTAAGCTCTGTTTGAGACTTTTCCGAGCATTTTTAACAATCATTTTTTTTTTCACACAATCAGCTTCAGATTTACAAAAGAGGGTTTTAAATTGAAAAAAAAAAAAGCAACTAAAAAGAGGGTTTGTATCTCAGATGCAACTAACAAAGTCTCGGACATAAAAAAAAAAAGTCGTTATTGTGTTTGGTTGTGGTTGTCGACGGCGACGTACATGTGTTCATGATCCACTATCGTCCATTGATGGAGGATTTTGAAAAAAAAAAATGGTGAAGAAGGTTACTGTGGGGGGCATTTTTGTTCGTTCACCATAATAAGTGTCTTTTAAACTTAAGTTATTAAAGTGGTGATTTTCTTACAAAACCCGGTCCAAATAGTGACAAATTTTTTTTTGAGCCCCTATAGTTGGGGGACAAGTTGTTCCAGCTTCTGTTTTCAATTTTTTTTTCCTTTTAATCGTTTTGGTAGTATGTTTGAATAATAATTATTTTAGTATGAATTTTTATTTATTTGTTAATTGCCTTTACGAGAGTATTTCTAGAACACGTAAATAACTCAAATTTGTCATTTTATCATAATTCATATGTTGCTTTTTGGAGCAATTTTTTTTTTTTTTAATAATGCTAGGTTTCCCAAATTTTTTACCAAAAAACTTCTCAAATTATGGTAGATAGTGAGTTGTCGACATAACATCACATCCCTCACCACATAAACTCATGATTTATAAGATATTAACAACTCATCATATCATATAATTTGGTTATTTGGGAAGCTTTTTGATAAAAAATTGGAATAATTGTAAATAATTCCCTGAGTTTTGATTAAATATCAAATCAAACCCTTTGGTTTGAACAATCAATAAAAAAAACCCATACCGTTATTTGACCGTTAATATATTAAAGAGGATTATCAATTTAGTCCCCATCTTTTGTCAAAACATCAGTTTTTTAACCGTGTTTGTTTTTTTAGCTCACATGGTCCCTATGTTTTCTAAAATATATCAACCAATCCTCAGATTAAAAATTTAACAATCAAACAAAACGAAAAGTTTGAATAGACGATTTTACCCTTTACTTTAATTGCATGAGGTCAAAGTACAAATTTGACCTTGACCATTTAAACTTTACTTTGACATTTCATCCGATAAAAACTTAACAACTCATCAAAATTAAACTTTTTTAACCAAAAAAAAAAAAAAAAACCTTAAAGAAATAAGATTAAAAAAAAAGTTAAAATAAAAAATAAAATGAAAAGAAGAAAGAAAGTGGAGGTAGCAGCCTCCACTGGAAATCCTCGAGAAGAGGTGGCGCCGCCTCCTCACCGGCCATTGTGTTGTGTTAGTCTGTTAGATCTCATCGTTATTAATTCATTAAGTGATCTTATGCACCACCTTCATCACAAATCCATCTCTCTTTATCACTCAAACTCGAAGAACCCAACACAAATTAGGGAACGATCTCAACTGGGTGGGGGAGATGTGGGATGCTCCAGGCATTGATTAAATTTGCTATCTTGTGTGTCTGAGACCATTGGTCAAAATAGCAGTGACCGAGTTGACTCAGTCAACAATGGTATCGTTGCCGGTACTCTCGGTTCATTTGTTCTAAAGTAGATTTGTTTTAATTTTTTTAAGTTTGAAGCCATAGTAACAATTGTTCTAAAGTCTTAATAATTTTGTTTTAAATTTAAAATTTTTTTTTTAAAGTTTTTAATCAAATTCTTCGCATATTCAAAATTGTTTTTATTTATATTATTTGTTTTTATGTGATTTATGCGTTATATCATATATGAATATCTAATTTTTGTGTTGAAATTTTTAGTTTTAAATATTTTACAGGAATTTTTTAATTTTTTATTGTTGTTTTCAGTTTTTTTTTTTTTTAAATTATTTGTAATTACTATTAATTTTATTTTGTGTTGTATATATATATTTTAAATACTGTTATATAAATATTGAATTATTATTTTTTGACAAGTGGTATGTATGTTTTTTGTTTAAAGACAAAAATACTCCTTTTTTTTTGAAAGCTCTCCTGAACAGAAACAACGAACAAACAAACCCAGACAAAGCAGGGACAACAAAGCCAAGCAAGAAAAAAACAGAGAACAACCAGGAACAGACAGACCAACAAAACTAGCACTGATAGGAATTAACAATATTAGTAGGAATTCTGCAAGGAATCCCATCCTTCCAGGCAAGGTTCTGCCCATATCTGATCGCTAATCTTGCAAGATCCAAGGCCTCCAAGATAGACCCTTTCTCACCAATATATGGAGATAGAGGGGATGTTAAAAGCTCCCAAAATATCAGTGATGTTGCTAATCACATTACCACCATTAAAGTTCATGTGACTCCTGCTGTTGATCATAACCACTAATCTTTCGACATCAGACTCAATACCGCAAGGGAGGAAACCGAAACATTTACCAATCGATAACCCCTTGAAGATAGCAAGGGGTAGACTCCACTCCCTTTGAACATCGAACAATTTCCTGTAATTCCAAAGGGCATGCAGAGTAGACTCATCATCAGAATTACATCTCGGACACCTCCCATCCAACTTGATACCTCTTTTAGAGAGGTTAACTCTAGTAGGAATCTAGTTGTGCCAAGCTTTCCAAACAAAAATCTTTATTTTTAAGGGAATAGACAGCTTCCAAAAGTTCTTCCACCAAGAGGCAATAGCACTGGAATTGGAACTTGAAGGCCACTAAATGTTCTCTAACTTCTGACTTATGTTATAACCGCTTCAAACCGTGTAGTTACCTGAGTCTTCATAATTCCAAATTAAAACATCATTGTATCTATTTGACCCCAAAGGAATGCTCAAAATATCTTCTGCGTCTTCCTTATTAAAGTGAAGCTTAATACTATGAGCATCCCAGCCGCTAGAACCGGAAATAAGACTGTCAACAGTGGTCTCACTACCTAAAGTTGGCCTAGAGCTGACTTTAAAGTGAGGAGGTCTTGGGATCCAATGATCTTTGTAGATGGAAGTGGTGGTACCATTTCCGATCCTCCATCTTGAACCAGCCGAAATGATATTTCTACCCCAACATAAACTGTGCCAAACGAAGGAACCAGAGGTGTTGAAGGGGGCAACCAAGAAAGTTAAGTTATTAAAATAGCACCCTTTCAGAATTCTTGCAGCAAGAGAATCAGGAAACTTAATGATCCTCCACCCTTGTTTAGCCAGGAGAGCCCTATTGAAGTTCTCCAGCTTACGAAAACCAAGACCCCCGACATCCTTTCTAGTACAGAGTCTTTTCCATGAACACCAGTGAATTTTACGCTGAGCAGAAGTATCGCCCCACCAAAACCTGGCGCACAACCTCTGAATCTCATTAATCAAGCCTTTTGGGAGCTTGAACATCCCCATAGCATAGGCTAGGAGGGACTTAATTACTGCCTTGATAAGGATATCTTTGCCTCCGACAGAGAGCAAATTTTCACCCCAACCCTTAAGCTTGTTCTAGACTCTGTCAACAATCTCCGCAAAAACAGTCCTCTTACTCCAACCAGTAAAGCACGGAAGACCAATGTACTTCCCATGGCAAGCGACGAGTTTCACTCCCACAAGAGCAGCCAACCATTCTCCTTCAGCAGCAGAACAAGAGGGGCTCACACACATAGCCGATTTTTCAAAATTAATAACTTGCCCTGACGCCTTCCCATACTTCTGAAGAATAATCCGAATGGAATTACAGTTCTTATCATTAGCCTTAGAGAAGATCAAGCTATCGTCCGCAAAAAACAAGTGGGAGATAGTAGGCCCATTCCTGCTGCACCTGAAACCATCTAAATCGCCATTCAACTGAGTCCTTTTAATTAGACAGGAGAGACCTTCAGCACAAATAATAAAAAGGTACGGCAATATCGGATCTCCCTGCCTAAGACCACGAGTAGGAGTAATCTCCCTATAGACTTCGCCATTGAACATGAAGGAATACTTAACTGATGAAATACATCTTCTAATTAAGCTCACCCAACTCACAGGAAAACCAAGGTTAGCATCATCTTGCTCACAAAAACCCACTCAACTCTGTCAAAAGCTTTTGACATGTCAAGCTTTAAAGCCATTGAACCTTTCTTTCTCTTTCTTCTTTTGATCCTATGGAGACATTCAAAACCTACTATAGTGTTATCAGATATGAGGAGGCCAGGCACGAAAGCACACTTCTCTTCAGAGATAATCCCACTTAGGACATTTCAAAATCTATTAGATATGGCTTTAGCAATAATTTTGTAAAGAACATTTCGGAGGCTTATAGGCCTGAAATCAGAGACTAACTCTAGGGACTGATTTTTTGGAATTAAAGAGATGATAGTGCTGTTGAAATCACCAACTGGCCCCCCTTCATTTAAAACCTTCAAGTAGCACTGAGTGATGTTATGCCCAATCTTTCCCCAAAACTTCTGATAGAAACCAACTAACATACCGTCCCTCCCAGGGGCTTTCAAAGGGTTCATGCTGAAGACAGCCGTTTCGATATCCACAGCTTTGAACTTAGCTTCCAGGTAATGCATCATTTGCTGCGGAAGATGAGTCTGGACAGTACTGGTAACCAACTCCATATCATGATCGTTAGGCTTACTGGTGGTAAAGAGGACCGAGAAATAATTGTTTATGATACCCACTAATTTTTCCTTGGATTCATGCCAAACACCATTTCTGTCCATCAACCCCTTAATATTGTTTCCCCTCTCCGGCCTGAAGCTTTGGCATGGAAAAACCGAGAGTTCCTGTCACCCTTCAACATCCAATCTGCTTTTGCACTTTGCCTCAAGTAATCTTCTTCAACAGATAAGGCATTGTCTAGATTGTCCTCCAACTGTCTAATGACTTTCCAGTTGATGGGAGAATCCATCATACTGGCTTGCTTTAGGTTTTTCCTACAGCTGCCAATAACTTGATGGTGTTGCTTTCTTTTCTTGTCATTCTAGGAATTAAGCCTCCTCCTACAATTTGAAATTTTGCTAAGAACAGCTTGAAGATTACCGCAATCTCCACCACCCTCCTATTCTGAAGAAATAATATCTATACATTCATTATCTGCAGCCCAGCAGTCTTCGAAATAGAAACGCCTCCTAGACAGACCAACAGAAATATTCGGATGCTACCTTTCCGAACACTCCAGCATCAAAGGCTGGTGATCCGAGCGCCAAAACTCAAGATGCCAGATAGAATGGTAGGGAAACATGTTCTTCCAAGCCCTATTGCACAAACCTATATCCAACCTCTCTAAAATAAGAGCTGAACCCTCACGTTTGTTACTCCATGTGAATTTAGGCCCCCGGAAACCCATGTCTTCTAGGTTACAGTCATACATTGCTTCCCTAAAATCAGCTATATCTCTCCAATTCTTAGTTAAACCCCCAGACTTCTCATTATCCCACAAAACTTCATTAAAATCACCCATGCAGATCCAGGGGATATTGTACATACGAGATAGCCGCTTAAGTAACGTCCAAGAATGAGCCCTCTTGGCCGTAAAACCCCGTGAATCTCCAAACTTTGTTGTTACCAAGCCTAATTCTAACATCTATATGCTCCTGAGAATAAGTTAACAGATCCACCAAAGTATCATTTGTCCAATATAGACACAAACCCCCTGACAAACCAACACTATTAATAACCAGCTTACTATTAAAACCAAGCTTAATTTTCCATCTTTCCAGTTTCTCATGTTGACAGCGAGTTTCCATAAGAAAAATCAGGTCAGGCTTCCAATCTTACTTGTGGGATAGCAGGGAATTGAACACCCGAGCGCTACCCAGACCTCGAGCGTTCCAAGACAAGATCCTCATTGGAACCGGCCGACCGATTGTAAGTGACTTGTAGCTTCCTCCACCAAAGTTGAAACCTCAGACGAGGTAACCAGCTCTGGTCGCACCTCCCTACCCTGAATCTCTTCCTGAATTGAGTGAAACCCATCTTCTCTGTCTTCAATCACCTACAGCTTCCTTTTTCCTGAATAAATCTCCACCAATTGCTCACCCAAATTGGCCTCTACATGTAATATGTTTGGAGTCGGAGCTTCAGCTCCCACCTGATCTTTGCCTTTTACCCTCTTCCCTCATGGATGGTTGAAAACATCTCTAATTTCTGATTTCCTTTTACCTAATTTTGTGTTTTTCCCCAAATCAGAATTTCCTTCATCTCCCTTATCTCTTGACTAATCACGTGCAGCACGTTTCCACTTAACCATAGATTGGGTTGCTTTAGTGATTGGGCTGTCCTTTATGTTATTGGACTAGACCTCCTTTAGTGATACATTAGGGGCAACTAAATCAGAATGTTTAAAAGTATTATCCTGATAAGATAATGGGCTTCCATTATGTGGCTCCAAAACGTTGGCCTGACCCGATAATGGTTCCACCTCCATCAAGTGCATATGAATATCCCTTTTTCCCTTATTAATGCTGATATCTGCTTGTGACGACATCCTTTCTATTGCAACAGTGGTCGTGACGTCTACTGGATTATCCCCTATCAGAGGCTTCCCACTTGAGACATTAATTGTTTTCCCTTTCCCTTTCCTCATGCTTCTATTGTTGGTCTCAAGGTCCTGCAACTTACCATCTTGACTCTTCAATTTTCCATCTTTCCACCAGCTCCGATTACCTGACTATTTCTCCGATCCACCATCATCTTGTCTCTTCCAGGTAATGCCTGATCTTCAGTTTCCTATCCATGCATTACTATGAGGCTTACCACCCTGATTTCCCCAAAACTTCCTCCCTAACAACCCGTTACGATGATTGAACCTCTTTGGCGGACTCTCCGATCGGAGCCAAACATTTAGTCTTAATTATGCCTCAGAAGTAACTTTTTTCCCCTCCTCAAATTCAGAACAGTCTCTAATTGCATGTCCCAATTTGCTACACTTGAAACAATAGTCTTGCAACATTTCATATCTGAGAAGCATAGTAGTAATCGTTCCTGTCCCCAGCAGATCTACTCTGAGACTTCTCATAAGCGGTTCATCCGTGTTGACTGCAACCCTGACACGAATAAATGTGCCTCAAATGTTCTTTGTTGTCAATAAATCCACATCCAAAACCCCCCTATCATTTTGCCCAGAAATGTTCCAATGTCCTCTTTCAAACAGAGCAGAGGCAGGTTGTGAATTTGCACCCAAAACTCCACTTTATTGAACTTCATGTATGCTATATTACCAGTACCCGATGGCTCTTCAAAGCCTATTATGGCTCTATCAAAGGTCCATGGGCCACCCGATTGGATATACTTCTTGTCATCCGTATGTTTAATGTAGCAAGCGAATAAATTACCTTCCAGTGCCTCAATCTCCACACCTTCATTAGTCCTCCAAATAGTAGACAAAACATTAATAAGTGCATCCTTATTAATTAGCTTGTTACTCAAAACCTTACCAACCAAACATAATGACAAGAGGTGTTCCCCTTTCTTTTTTAAGTTGGAATCAAGAGTTCCAACCGGTCTCTCTTTTTCTTTGATGGAAAGTGCGCTACATAGCATTGCTAATTCATCTGACTTCATGATCAAACTAGCATAAAACTAGTAATGGAGAAGAAAAAAGGGATTAAAGGAGCTCAAAGATAAAGAACAGGAAAAACCTTGCATTTAACTTACTTAAAAGACCACTCTCACCTTAGGTTTTCAGAGAAAACAGAAGAGAGAGACTTTTTACGTTAGTAAGAATATGACAAAAATACTCCTGAAACCATTAAGTTTGAGTAATTGTTGAAGGATCAAATTGATGTATTTAGAAAACATAGGAACCACGCGATCGACAAAAGCAAATACAATTCTCACTAAAAAATTTGGGAAGCCTAGCACCCAAAATATTTCTTCACACACGGCCACACCCATTTACTTCCAACACCCACAATAAAAAATTGAAATTTAATAATTTAGGGATATTATCATTTGTGTCCCTATGGTTTTTTGAATTATCTTTTTTTTTTACTCATTTATTTTTCACTGGATTGGTCCTTATATTTTCAAAAACCGCTCAATTTCGTCCTTCTATGCGTCAACCGTTAGTCAAATTAAACAGTTCTAAGGGTATTTTTGTTTCTAAACAATGATATGTCACATGTCAACACACAAATAAATAGAAAAAAATAAATAAATTTAAATATGGATTCAAATGGAAACCTAATAAAAAATTTAAAAAAACAAAAAAAACAATTAAAATTTTAAACAAAAATAATAATAAATTAAAACTTATCAGGATCTCGAAGTGAAGAAACGTCAATGCTGGAGGTAAGAGTACGAGTGATGCAATTCTCCACCAACAAATCACCATCTTCACTCTCCATTATTTCATTAATATCTATAATGGATCCATCAAACCTCTCACCTTCAACAACCTAAACAAACACAATATAAAAAGAATTGAAATACCTTGAAGTTGGAGTTTCTGGGAAGGCGAAGTGGGTCAAAGTAATGGAAACTTGTTCTATTGAGAAATGTAATATGAGACATTGGTTTTGGGCCGTAAATTGACCGTTTCAGTTGACATTTTTGGTTCGAAAATGGTGAAGAGGAGAGATTGTTCGTGAGAAGCATGTGAGCTCTAATTGCGATTGAGATGAGGGAAGATTCAGGAAAGTTTCAAGCATGCAATTGGGGGTTTGTAGAAGAAGGATTTGAGATTTAGGGTTTGAGCGTTTGAAGATCGAAGTGAAGGAGATGAATTGGGGATATGATTTGGGTGTCGTTTGGTAAGAAGTTAGAGCGATTTCAGAGGACTTGAATCTAGTTTTGAGAAAAGAGAAGAATCAGATCTGTGAATGAGGGAATCGAGAGAGGAAATCTGTTGTGCTTGAGTGTTTGAGTGAAAACGAGTCGTTATATTGTAGTGTTTGTGAGATTGATTTGCACTGTATATGCAGGTTGTGAAGTGAAGATATTCTGGAAAAAATTGAAGAAGGTAAGAATATGAAGATATAACTAATTGAAGGGGAAGAAAATAGATTGAAGATAAGAAGCTGGAGAGAAGGCCGGAGATGTTGGTGGAGACAAATCCCCAAATTGGATCTCCACTGTCCGTCAAGCATGATGGATGGTGGAGATCCAATCTGGAGATTGGATCTTCACCTCTTTTTTTTTTTTTTTTTTCGTTTTTCTTTTTTTTTTTTTAATTTTTTTTTTTTTCAGTTTTTGCTTTTTTAAGAAAATAAAAGTTTTCTTTATATTTTATTTTGATTTTAGAGTAAAGGGTAATAAGATCATTTAGCATTTTCTTTAACGGTTGACCGTCAAAATTCTGATCAGAGGGACCAAATTGAGTGGTTTTTGAAAACATAGGGACCAATCCAGTGAAAAATGTATAAGTGAAAAAAACAAATAATTCAAAAAAACATAGGGACTCAAATGATAATATCCCAATAATTTACTGTTTACAATCTCTAAAATATCAAGATTAACCCTATATATTAATAATCATTTTAATTAAATTGTTTATCTTTAAATTCATACAAAATCAAATTTGGATGAAGAACCCTAAATTATACAAATTGTGGACATTTAAAAAAAAAAAAAAAATTGATAAGCTTTTAATAGTTTTCTAACCTTCCAATAGTTGTGATGATAAAGATTATAATAATTTTCTAACGTTTCATTAATCTTTACATATAATTTCAATTTAGTTTTTGCAGTTTGTTTAGGGTTCTTCACTATGAACAATTTAGATCTAAACAATTTCAATTTCATTAATAACCTGATCAAAATCCCATCTACCTTAATTAACACAACCATAAATTTTAGAGTAAATTGTACTGGTGGCCATCAGTTTTAGGCATAAATATCAGTATAGTAACCACCTTTACCCAATGCACCGAAATGGCCACTTTTGACAGACATGTCGTTAACGGTGGCCATTCTGTCTATTTTCTAACAGAATTGCTGATGTATTGCTGATGTATTCTGTCCATTTATACTATTTGTACATGAAAAGTCATTTTTGCCCTTACCATTTAATAAAAGCCATCATCTTCAAACTTCATCATCTTTCAAACAAACCCAGATCGGAAAAAATAAAATTAAAGAACAAAATCACTAATTAATCATTTGTTAGTGGTAGAGATCCATCTTCAAACAAACCCAGCACCGCCATCAACCCCGCCACTGCCGTCACACCCATAAACCATCATCATCTTCAAACATCAACACCATTGCAGCCATCATCTTCATACATCAATATTCAACAAACAAACCCAGATCGAAAAAAAAAAATAAAATAAAATAAAAAAACTGAAAAGAAAATCGAAAAACCGAAGAACAAAATCGAAAACAAATAAAAAAACCCACTTCCAGGAACCAATATCATCAACACCAAACTAGAAATTCATCAACATAAATTCATCAACAGAAATTCATCAACACCCAATTCCAGAAATTCATCAACACCCAATTCTAGAAATTCATCAACACCAACGAATCAAATACAAGAATCGAATACTGCAATCTTATTTACAAGAATCACCTCCAACTTCAAAATAAACATTGTAATTATCATAAATCAGAAACAAAAATATTTGTAGAAGTATTAAATTTCTTGGCACAAAGTTTAAAAAAAAAACCCAAATAAAATTTACACATCGAATCCTTCTTCTCTTTGGCTTGCTGGATCGCTGGATCCTCTTTGGCTTGTTGCCTTTGTTTTCCTCTGTTTTGTCTTTGCTCTTGGTATGGTCTTGCTGTTGCGTTTTGCTGCTGCGATCGCTGGATCAGTTTTGGCTTTCATTCTTGAGGATCCATTCAAAGCAAAAAAAAAAAAAAAAAAAATGGGGATGAGAGATGAAGAACAGCCCAGATGAGATGGTGACGAGATGATGGTGGTGGTGGTGGTAGTGGTGTAGATGATGAAGATGGGTGTCGGGTGGGTGTTGATTTTGGGGTTATGGGTTTGTGAGTTAGGGTTTGGTTATTGAGATACTGATGGTGGAGTGTTGATGATGATTGGGAAGAGATGAATTTAGGTTTCTATTTCTTAAAGGTTAAATTTTTATTTATTTATTTTTTCTTTGGATCTGGTGATCTCCACCATCCATCATCTCAAATGGATGGCTGAGATATTGTTTTGTTAAAAAAAAAAATTCAGATATTGTTATATTAAATGGTAAGGGCAAAAATGGCTTTTCATGTGGTAAATAGTGAAAATTGACGGAATACGTCAGCAATACATCAGCAATTCCGTTAGAAAATGGATGGAATGGCCACCGTTAACGACATATCTGCCAAAAGTGACCATTTGGGTGCATTGGGTAAAAGTGGTTACTATACTGGTATTTATACCTAAAACTGATGGCCACCAGTACAATTTACTCTAAATTTTATCACAACCCAGTGAAACCAAAGTCTTCGTGTGTATATATATATATATATATTTTGGTTATAAAAAAAAGTCTTAGTGTATGTGTACATGGATATAAATAATATCTAATATCCCAGAAAACTAGACAAAATAGAAGACGCAAGACGCAAGACGCAAGACAAAAAAAAAAAAAAAAAAAAAGAGTTTAAATATACTGTGATATCCTATTATCCTATATAACTGCACAAAAGCAAAGACATAGGACTATTAAATAATAATAATAATAATAATAAATAAATAATAATAATAAAAAAAAATCTTTTTGGTTTACAATCGCATGTTAGAGCATCCACAATGGTAAGACCCAAACACAAGACCCATTTGTTGCCACATCATCAAAAATGAGTATTCTTTTCAAAAAACAGGTCTTCCCATTTAGATCCAATTTAAATGGGTCTCTTTTCCCCATAATGAGGCTAAATTAGAAAAGAGAAATTGAATCCACTTTTTTTACTTTTTTTCAAACAATCATTACACTTCTTTAAAATATTTTATATATATATATATATTAATAAATAAATTATGTAATATATTTTAAATATCAACACTATCAATAATTATTTAACAAATTATAAATAATTTAAAATTATCACAACTGAATTACATAAACAATATAAATAAATATTTAAACAAAATATTGTCTACGATTAGACATGACACCGGTTCTGGCTCGGTTCCATTTCTGGTTCAGAACTGGCGGTTCCGATTCTGATTCCGGTTCCTCGGTTTCGACATTTCAATTCTGGTTCGGTTATATTTATTCATTCAAATTAAGGTTCGGTTCCGGTTCCGGTTCTTAACCTTCAACAAATTAATGTTTTTATTCAAATTATTTTAATTTCATTAAAACAAAATTTTAAAATTAAAATTAAATTTATTTATATTTTTTTCATTATATATAATTATTGAAACTAATAATTATATATTTAAATTTAAATATATATATTAAATATATATATATCTATTCAATCTTTCTATTGTCAGTTCGAACTGATATAAAATATATCAGTTCCTTGCATGTGAGTCATTGGATTTAAAAGATGCTTTGACAAATGCATGCAGCAAAGTCAAAGTATTTAAATCCAATGGCCCACATACAAGGAATTGATATATTTTATATCAGTTCGAACTGATAATAGAAAGACTATATATATATATATATTTATATATAAGCCTAGTGATTGAGAGGTATTGGGAACCCAATTCCAATCATTGGGCAAAACCCAAATGGAGTTCCACATTTAGAACCTAATTTGGGTCTAGTGTGGTGGAACCCACGTTTAGGGCTTCTTTTTTTGATCTCATTTTGTATCATTGTGCCCTCCCACAAAACCCAAATAAAAGTGGGTCTCCTCAAATGGGTCTTTTTTTAGCCCCATTGTGGATGCTCTTATAGAGGCACAAGAAAAACCATAAAATTTATATTCACCCGGATTAAATTGGATCTTGCATGACAGAGAAAAAAAAAATGTCAAAAGTTTGTTTGATTTATGATTCTTCATCCAAATTTGATTTTATGTTGGTTTGGATAGAAGAAATTAATTATAATATGATTATTAATATTTAAGGCTAATCATGACATTTTGAAGCTTTACAAAGAGTAAATTTTTAAATTTCAATTTTTTATAATAAGTGTGAAAAGAACTATTTTTAGTAGCAATAGAGCCACTTTATTTATTTATTTATTTATTTTTATTTTTTTTAGGGTTAATAGCACCAGTGCCCCCTGAACTATTAGCGAATTTACAAGTGGCCTCCTCATCTTTTTTTTCTAGACGATTTACCCCCTGAACTCTCTTCATTTGGTAAAACAGCTATGTCCATTGCCCCATAAAAATAGGGGTGGGCAAAAAACCAATGAACCGAATCGAACCGGTCCAATCGGTTTTTTTCTGATTTTTTATTGTTCATCGGTTCGGTTCGGTTCGGTTCATTTTTTAAAAAACCAGATATTCCGGTTCAAAGTTTCCGGTTCAAGGGTTCGAACCGGTGAACCGAACCGAAAACCGGTGTTTATAATAAAAAATAACTACATTTCTACGAATCCTATCACTCTATTAGTATTTGTTGCCTCTTTACATTTTTTTTGGGTGTTGCCTTTATAAAATTGATGAAAATGTCAGATTGTATATGTTTTAATTATAAAATTTATAAAATGATAATAGCCCCCTGTAACTGTTTCATAATATGCTTGAAATTCTACTATGTTAAGTGATTTCACACAACTATTAAAATGATTTAATACAATAAAAAAAGCTTGGAAATAGCCTAAATTGCTTTGAAATTAAAACCAATAGCAGCAAGTGAAACAAATTGAACACACAAAATGTATATGCACACATGCACTGACCACGTACACCTATAATCATACATATATAACAATACTTCCTAGCCAAAAAGGGAAAAATATTGATAAACATATGGAAATTCCCTAGTTCTTTCAGTTAAACTAGTTTCAGAATTCTTTCTTATCACAATGAAAATATCTCTGTAAAAGAATGTACCACAGTCTTTCAAAAATTTGTGTTTTTTCAAATTTTCTAACAATGGCAGATTTTAAAAATTAAAGCCCAATAATTTGACCAAATAGGCCCAAAACCGAAAAAACCGAACCGAACCGGTTCAATCGGTTTTTGATCAGTTCACACTTTTCAATTTTATCGAATCGGTTCACTTTTTCTAAAAACCGAATATTATCGGTTTTTTATCGGTTCACTTGAAAAGTGAACCGATCCATTAGATGCCCACCCCTACATAAAAATATGTTTGAGGGGGCATCTATAGTCATGTTTTGCCAAATAAAGAGAGTTCAGGGGGTAAATTGTCCATAAAAAAAAGGGTGAGGGGGTAACTTGCAAATTTGCTAATAGTTTAGGGGACACTGGTGCTATTAACCCTTTATTATTATTATTATTATTATTGTGAATTGGACGATTAATCATGGATTCGACCAATCAATTTATTTCCTCATCTAAGAGGTGATTCAGCTAGTGCAACATTCGTCCCGTCACAATCATACTACATGGCATAGTTTTTCCCCACACATTGTAGTGGTCCACCTCTATGCAATGAAGCAATTAATAAGATGTTACATAATAACAAAGAACTTTTTTTCTTTTATTTTTTTACCAAGTTTTCATTCAAATTCATTGTAGGAATCATGAGAAGGGAAAAATCAACAAATTTCTTATGTGCATTTTGGATCCGCTTTTAAACACGGTTTTATGTTTTCAAAAATAAAAAAACAATTGTAAAGTTGTTTGTTTGCATGTTTTCAAAAAATTGTTTTCAGTTTTCGAAAATCACTTTTAACAAACGCTACCAAATACATTACATTTTTAAGAACATCGTTTTTAAAACATGATTTTTCATTTTTTAAAATACAATTTTAAAAATGATACCAACTGCACCCTTACACTATAAGAAAATATGGTTTTGTTGACGGTTATTTGTTGACAGTTTTTAACTGTCATAAATCCTTGACAGTTTTTGTATTTGTTGACAGTTTTTAACTGTCATAACTGTCAAGGATTTATGATAGTTAAAAACTGTCAACAAATAACTAACATTTTTTATATATATTATTAATATATTAAATCATATATAATATATATTATATAATATATATATGTATAATATATATATATTAATATATTAATATTATATATAATATATAATAATATAATATATATATAATAATATAATATATAAATATATTATATTGTACATGTTTATATATCGTTTTATATATTATAATAATATAATATATAATAATAATATATATAATTTATATAATAATAAAATATATAATACATATATATATAAAATATATATTTATATATCATTAATATTATATATAATAATAATATATTATTTTTGGAAAGGAGGGTATTTTTGGAATGGGGTTGGGGCATATGAGTGTATTTATGGAATATAAATTTTAGTTCGGAATGGAAGGGCATTCCATTGGTTTTTGGATGGAATGCCTATTCAACCAAAAAGGTGGAATCCCTATTCCGATAGAATCATTATTCCATTGCATTTTAACAAATCAAACGAATGAAATGGCTTTCTTTTCTTTCCATTCCATCCAACCAAACATGACATATAAGAGACTTGTGACATCGATTGTAATAAACATGATTTGGAATACAACTCTCACTACATGGGAGATATTTCTCAACATGCATCTTGCAATTTAATGAACAAAGGTAAGACTCAGATTACTAATTTATATGGGTAATTGAATTATTAACGTGTCTCTTAGTATGAAACAAGATGGTGCAAAATAAATAAACAATTTTTTTAATTTTTTTTTTAATTTTTTAAAAGTAAATGATTTTAAAGTAAATTTATTAAATTTAAAATTTTACTTATCCAATGTTGGTTTGCTCAAAAACTGATATCTTACTATAAAATAAATCCATATCGGGATTTTGTTTGGTGTTGAAAATAGGAAGTAAAAGTTTTAAAAAATTATTAAAGTTAAAAAAAAAAATTATATATTATGAATGTTTTATAATATATAAGGGATTTTAGCAAAATTGCCCTATTTGAGGGGCTTAATTGCAAACATACCCTATAAATTTTTTTTATAGCAAAATTGCCCCTAAAAGACTAAACTACCCTTAATGTTGCATTCACTGTAATCGTAGAAAGTGAAATCCCTAAATCAATTGCCTAGCCCTTTTGCCCTAGCTATCCTGATACCTCTCAACCCGATCGTTCATTGTCGCCGTCAAGCCGGCTCGTCGCCGCCGCGCTGAGTTGTCATCACCTCAGTCCTCGCCTCGCCGTCCTTTCGTCTGTTTCTGGTTGCCGGCTACAAGGTTAGGCATTTCGATTTTGTGCATTTTCATGAGGCATACATGTTTAGCAGCCTGACAAGTTATCTTTAACTGCTTACACCAGCTTGCTTGCCTTGTTTTTGCTTGTTTATGGTATGTGTGTTTTGATTTCCTTTTCTTGTTTAGTGATTGTTCTTATTGTGTCAATGTGTGGTGATTTTTCGTCCTTGTTGTGTGCCCCCTTTGTCATTGTCTTGTTTGTTTTGGTTTCTTGGGGTTGATCTCTGTTTTTGCCTAGGGTTTTTGTTTCCTAGTCTTGCTCTGTTTTGCCTGGGGTTTTTTGTTTCCTGGTCTTGGGGTTGATAAGGACTGGTTTTTTTTTTTTCTCTGTCTCATTTGTCTCTCTCTCTCACTTTCTCTATAAATCACCCTTAAATCTTCTCTATTCAACTCCCTCTCTAGAAACACTTTGATTTTTCTCCTCTTTTGCTCTTCCCTCTGTATTTCTCTCTGTTTGTGTCTCACTATGGAGGAGTTGTGGGTTCTATATGGACTTATCATGAGGTTGGTCTTCTGTTATTTTTTTGTTTTCTCATCTTAATGTCCTTTCACTTCCATTTCTTCTTCTGGGTTCTATTTGGTTTCTGCATTTCAGGCCTTAGTTACGTATATATATATATATTATTTTTTTTCACTTCAATTTTGTGGTTTCTGGTGTTTATTCATTGTATGGTTTGTATTATATATATATATATATTCATCTGGGTTTCTGTTTCATTTCAAACATGAAATCAAGGACCGATTTTGTTTCTCAAACATCAAGAAATTTCTGTTCATTTTTTATTCCTAAACTGGTTTCTCTATTTATAGTATTTTTTTTCTGATAGAGATGGCTAATGAAAAATATAGGGGTCACAGTAAAGTGAAGATAAGTTATTTTGACAATTCAAGTCTTATTTGTTTGTTTTACACTTCATTTGGCTTGATTGGTGCCACTTTTGCTTGGTGGCTCTTGGAGGCCTTGTATCGTTTTCATATTCTGATTAATGTATTAATACGTACCCACACTACATGTTTGAATAGTTCAATTCTGTTAGGTATGAACATGCACTTGTTCTGTCTTGTTTTGAATAGAACATGTCCTGTTTCAAACTTTCTAGTAATAATCTGGTGTTATCTTTTACTATATTAAATAGTTTGATTGTCACTTAAATTCGATATATTTGTTCTTTTTGGATAAAGTAGGTCAGACTGTGGGATGTTCGCTCTCAAATTCTTGTAGTACCTGTGGGCTGGGAAATCGTTTGACTTTGAAGCAAAAGACGGAGCAGCCCTAAGAGTTAAAATTGCAACTGAAATTTTTAAAAATTCTAAACAAGTGCCATGTAATAATATAGTCGAAGGTAATTTAGTTGAAAATGATTGTAATTAACAGATTATTAGTTTAATTAATGAGATTTCTATTTGTATCCGTTGTGGTAGTAATTGTTTGTGAAATGAAATGTTGGGAGTTGAGAAGAGTTGTGGTAGTAATTGTGTGTGAAATGAAATGTTGGGAGTTGAGAAGTGTTGTGGATATTGGGAGTGTCTTGTTTGCAGGTATAGAAAATGGTATGGATTTGTTGAAAATACAAATGATACTTATGCCAAATTTTTTATAAATTCAGTTACCGTCTAATTCATTTTCAAAAAATAAAATATATAGTTCATTTTGAATAAAAAAAAAGGTAGCAATGTTGTTGCCAGAAAATGCATATACATACACAACCAGCCTTCGAATCACTATCTGCTCTCAAGTAAACAAGATTACCAAGAATCTTTATGGCAAAAGTGCTGGATATACTCTTTTGCAGTACTGGTCATGTTTTATGTTATAGCTTCATTTACAAAAGTTTTCTCAATTGTCTCATTTAGAATCAGAACAAAAACCTAAAAGATATATAATGACACTTGAGAGAACACGAAAGAGTATGCAAACACTAAAATAAAAAACCCTAAGAGAGTGTCAAACCATGTGAAACCTTAGCATACATAATACATAATCATATTCACATATGTAAACATGAAAGTCTCTGTTTGCAGTCCCCAATAGAACATTCACAAAAACACCATCAAAACGTGAATACAAATATAAGGAGTGTAAATATAGATTATCAATTCAAAAAAAAAAAAAAAAAACTTTACATAATACATAAGGAGTGTAAATTAATATAATTTTTTTTTTTTAACTGTTCTTGATCTTCGGGTCATGAGTGACCCGATATCGGGTCAGGTGTGACCCGAAGCACAAATTCATGGCTTCAGGTAGAGGGGTAACCTGAAGCCATGAATTTGTGCTTCGGGTCACACATGACCCGAAATTCATGGCTTCGGGTTACCCCCTACCCGAAGCCATTAATTTGTGCTTCGGGTCATGACTGACCCGATACCGGGTCATGTGCGACCCGAAGCACAAATTCATAGCTTCGGGTTACCCCCCTACTCGAAGCCATGAATTTGTGCTTCGGGTCACTAACGACCCGAAGAACAAATTTCGGCCTCCGGATTGGGGGCAACCCGAAGGCCTGAAATTCTTCTTCGGGTCGTTGGTGACCCGATATCAGGTCACCAATGACCCGTAGAAGAATTTCTTTGATGGTGTGAATGTATCATTAAGGGTAGTTTGGTCTTTTAGGGGCAATTTTGCTATAAAAAATATTTATAGGGTATGTTTGCAATTTAGGCCCTCAAATAGGGCAATTTTGCTAAAATCCCAATATATAATATAATATATAATAATATATTATATATATATATATTTATAGCAAATCACATCTGATAATATAATAATAATATATATATTATACATTATATAATATACTATTATAATAATATATTATAATAGTGATTCCATTAGAATGAGGATTCTACTATTTTGGTTGTATAGTTATTCCATCCAAAAACCAATGGAATGCCCTTCCATTCCAAACTAAAATTTATATTCCATAAATACCTTCATATGCCCCAACCCCATTCCAAAAATACCCTCCTTTCCAAAAATAATATATTATTAATGATATATAAATATATATTATATATATGTATTATATATTATATTATTATTTTATATTATATTATTATAATATATAGAATGATATATAAACATATATAATATAATATAATATATATATTATACTATTATATATATTATATATTATTACATATATTATATATATATATTATATTATATAATAATAATATAGATATATATGTTATTACATGTATTATATATTATATATTATATATATTATTATATTAAATAATATATAATTATATATATATAATATCGGTCCCGATCTGGTCAGTGCATCCTGATAAAACTTTATCAGGATATTGAATGTGAGCCATTAGTTTTGACAAATGCATACACATTTGAGTTAAAGTATGTAAAACAAGTGGCTCATATTCAATATCCTCACAAAGTTATATCAGGATGCACTGACTTGAACATTTTTCTATATAATATACTTTTATATTTTATTATTATTATTATCTATAATATATCATGTTATTATGAATGTTTTATAATTAGGGGTATTTTGGTCAAAATACAGTTAACATCATTCCATTCCATTGTTAACCAAACAAAATAATACTGATTTAAAGACTAATTCTAAAGTTTCAACCAAACAAAAAACTTAGTTTTCCTTTCCTTTCCATTCTCATTCTTATTCCGATTACCATTCTACCATGTAACCAAACGTGACCATAGAGTATTGACCAATAACTCAACTATGTATGTTTTAAAAAATATAATTTTATTAAAGTTTCAATAAATATTTTTTAATATATGTTTGTTGTAGAAATTAGAATTTTGATTAGTTGAATAAATTTAAATTTATCTAATTTAAGGTTTTTATTTTTTATTTCTAACAACTCATATAGGTTATATATAAATATTGTTCAATTATTAACATATTAAATGTTGTAGTCAAGTGGTAAAGGTTTACAATTTTTGGTCTGAGGTCTCAAGTTCAATCCATCTAATGACAATTAATACTGTTCAATTGCCAGATGAGGGCAGGGCCGGACGGTGGAGGTCCGACAGTGGTGGGTTGGTGTATTCAAGAAAAAATAGTAATGAAAAAATAAAAATTGTTGTCAAAAATCCTTTTCTTGACAGTTTTTAACTATCAACAAATGCCCTATTTTCTTGTAGTGTTAGTTTGTATTCGTGCGGAACAGTAAAGTCTTGTACGTAAAGAAAAAGGAATTTACATGGAATAAGAAGCCTTGTGCGAGAAGAAAAGTGTCTTCTTGTAGGATTCAAACTTCACTAGTACTATTGTATAAATACATGTAATAATTGTTTATTGAGTGTAGAGCAAAAAGAAATACCGGTAACATTTGTGAATAACTTTCATACAAACAAGAATGGAATTTGTCATAGTGAAAACACAATGGAAATTCACGTAAGTTTTCTTACATTTGTGGGTTTAAATTAGTTATTCTCTCTTGAATCGGAATATTTATATTTTCAATTATATGATAATGTATATGTATATATTTATTGGAAACATTTATTTATTTATATGTGTTTTATTCCATTACAGTAAAATTTGGACTCAGCCTACTACAACAAATAAAATTTCAAAGGGCAAGAGAATGAGAGATTTCGACAAATCATTAGATAATCATGCTAGCATGTATTCTTGTGTTATAAGTTGACAGTTTTGAGACTATATATTTCACTTTTAATTTACTTCGTACTTTATTTGTATTCATTTATAAATATTTGGAAATGTCTATTTCTTTTTTAGTTTTTATAATGTAGTTAATATTTTTTGTATATATTGTAATTGTATAAATTATAATCTGAGCATTCATTTTATGGCAATATATACATTGAATCAAAGACTTCCAATAGGGAGCAACTCCACACTTCAAGAAAATTGATCTTTATTTGGAAACAAAGTCCCAAACTGGCATAGAAATCAGAATCCCAAAAGAATACAATTCACCGGTCCATTGCTTACCAACAAGAATTAGGGCAAACCCTATTAGCATCTATAAATACACAGGTATCACTCAAAGTTAAGGTATGCAATATGTATTCTCTAATTAGCAGAAACTCTATGAATTTCTCTTGTAAATTATCAATCTTTTTCTTGAGATCATTTGTTGACTTGAGCGTCGGAGTGTAAATGTCGGTCACCAACTACGGTGCTCTTAACGTTCTCCTGATTTGTAGGT
Source organism: Acer campestre (assembly GCA_954870605.1). Classification (NCBI taxonomy): domain Eukaryota; kingdom Viridiplantae; phylum Streptophyta; class Magnoliopsida; order Sapindales; family Sapindaceae; genus Acer; species Acer campestre. The sequence goes on from OX940801.1 coordinate 43,040,897, forward strand.
TTATTATAGGTTTGAACATCACCAAGGATTTTACTCGCCGAATCATCAAGCACATCAGCGATTTCAACGGACCCACGTGGAGAATGAATTTTGAATGTGTAACCTTTGACTAGTCAAACTCTCTTTAGACCTAAGTGGCGTTGTTGACCGGTTGACTTTTTAAGTCAAACTCTCTTTAGAGCTAAGTGGCGTTATTGACCGGTTGACTTTTTAACTGTCCCAAAATTACCATCAACAACATGTATGGAGGATTTGATTGTGACTTCTTGATCTTAGACTAGATTATCTTGTATATGGAAGATGTGGATATATTACATTGTGACTGTCTTTGAATTTGTCAAACGACACAAACTTGAGGAAAGAAGGTGTGAACATACATTTTCCTTGAAATTTCTGAGTCGAAGAAAATTGCCCCACAAAAAGAAAAAACATGTGGGGCTACTGCTCTTGAATAGAACAAGTGCTTCTTTTCACGCCAACGAAATTTGTCTACTTAATCCACAGTAAAAGACGATGGAGGCAAGTGCTTCGTGTGATTAGTTTTGTTACTACCCAAAATCATCTTCAATTAAAAATGTATTCTCTCTCACTCTCAATTTCCATTTGTTCTAGTATAATCCTCCTCTTCCTTCTCTCGCCTTACTCAGAATCCAAAACCAACTATGGTGTTAACAACAGCACAAATAACACATAAGAATTCGGTCTATCAACAACGTGCGGTGGAAAAGGCCCAGCAATCAGATTTCCCTTCGAAACTCAATCAGTCTTTTGTGGTCTTGAAGGCCCAGCAATCAGATGCTCCAATAACAACACACTCTTGCATCTTCCTTCTTCCACCAAGAGTAATAGTGATTTTTATGTGCAAGAAATTTCTTATCATCATAACAGTATTGCCATTACTGATCCTAATGAAAAACAAATGGAAATTGTGTTCTGAAATGTTGAATACGACATACCAAATTGACCAGTTGATTGACTTTGTTAGATTTTTAAAGGCCTGTGTATATTGACTTGGAAGTCAAGTCGGCCCACTTCAATTTTAAAGCTTTCAAAGCCCGTGTAATTAAATTGTTTATCTTTAAATCCATACAAAATCAAATTTGGACGAAGAAGTGAAGAACCCTAAATTATACAGATTGTGGACATTTAAAAAAAAAAGAAAAAGGATAAGCTTTTAATAGTTTTATAACCTTCCAATGGTTGTGATGATAAGCTTATAATCATTTTCTAACATTACATTAATCTTTCCATATAATTTCAATTTAATTTTTACAGTTTGTTTTGGGTTCTTTACCGTGAACAACTCGGAACCAAACAATTTCAATTTCATTAATAACCTAATCAAAATCCCAACTACCTTAATTAACCCAACCATAAATTTTATCACAACCCAGTGAAATCAAAGTCTTCGTGTATGTGTACATAGATATAAATAATATCTAATATCCCAGAAAATAGAAAACACAAAACTATTCCAAAAAAAAAAAAAAAAATCTTTTTTGGTTTACAATCGCATTTTATAGAGCACAAGAAAAACCATTAAATTTATAGTCATCCAAATTAAATTGCATGACAGAGAAAAAAAAAATGTGAAAAGTTTGTTTGATTTATGATTCTTCATCAAAATTTGATTTTATGTTGGTTTGAATATGAGAAATTAATTATAATATGGTTATTAATATTTAAGGTTAATCAGCTTACAAAGAGTAAATTTTTAAATTTCAATTTTTTTATAATAAGTGTGAAAAGAACTATTTTTATTTTTATTTTTATTTTTTATTGTGAATTGGATGATTAATCATGGATTCGGCCAATCACAATCACACTCATAATTACTGTTGTACTGCTGTAGTGTTGTAGTGGTCCACCTCTATGCAATGAAGCAATTAATAAGATGTTACATAATTACAGAGAACTTTTTTTCTTTTATTTTTTTTACCAAGTTTTCATTCAAATTCATTATAGGAATCATGAGAAGGGAAAACTCATCAAAATACAATTTTTAAAAATTAAAATGATACCAACTGCGCCCATAGCTTTTATTTTTTTCTCTATTGATCTTTCATTTCATCAGGATACAAAGGCAAGCTTCGACAAGTACATTGTTCATCCTTGTGTATTCATTGTAAGGACTCGATTTATATAATTTTCTAATTATGTTTGTTAGTTTTTGGTTTGCATTAACTTTATTCCGTGTCAAAATCCCCTTTGCTTTTAATTCTTAGTTGCTTAGGAATATTGGTTCTTACTTGAACTTAAGTGGTTTAGCAACTTCAATTTGTAGGCTTATGCCCCGTTTGATTTTTTGTCTGAAATCTGAACAGTGCTCAATGTTACTGAATATTGAATAGTGATCGAAAACCGAAAACTGAAAAACATGTTTGTTTGTTTTTCACTGAAAATTAAATATAAGTGATAAGTGGAGGAAAAAAAAAAAAGAAATTGAATCTCTCATCTTTTATACATTACTAGTGGGGAACGGTTTTATTTTATATAATTTTTTGGTTTAACATTTTTTTTTTTGTTATAGATCGCCAATCTTTGTATGATTTTTATTTTTATTTTTTTGATAATTTTTTTATTTTAAAAGTTGAAAAAAAAAAAAATGACCACTTTATTTTATGTGTGAATTTTGTTAATAAGAATGAATGTGTTATTTTTTCAATGAGTTTTATGTTTTTTTTTTCTCAAGTAAAAGTCATTCAAAGTCTGTGATGAAAATAGAAGAGAAATTGTAAGGTTTGATATAACTAAAACTCATTAAGTGTATGTTTGATATCGCTTTTGAAATGATCAAAAGCGCTTTTTTTTAATGTTAGAAGCTATTTTGAAGTTTTTTTAGGTTGTTTAGCAAAACTCAAAACAGCTTTTTTAATATTTGAATTGTCTCAATTACCCTTTTAAAAAGCCATTTCATGTCTATTTGGAGAAGCCCAAATTTTGGGCTTCTCCAAGAAGCTTTTTTTGAGCTTTTTAAAAACATATGAATTGTTTTAACTACCCTTTATAAATTTTAGATATTCCAGCATACCTCTTTTATTATAAATACATTGTCAACACTTTTTTTGTAATTCATTCAACCAAAAGCTATTTATGAAAATACATTGTCAACACCTTTTTTTATAATTTACACAATCAAAAGCATTTTTTGTTAGAAGTTCTACTCATTAGAAGCCCTACTACAAAAAGATCTACTCTAGAAGCTCAAATTGAAAAGCCATACCAAACACACTCTAAATGTCATTGACATTTTAAAGTAATTGTCATTAAAAGTCATCGATATTTTGAATATCTCCAAACTTTTATAGACTTCTAAAAGTTATGATTGAATACCCTATGACTTTTATAAACTTTTTAAAAGTCATTAAAAGATTATATTGAATTCACCCAAACTTTTTAATTCCATAAAAGTTTTGAAGAGTTTATTTTGAATACACCCCCTTAGACTAGATTATCTTGTTGAACTATTACATTATGATTGTACGGAAGATGTGGAACTATTACATCGTAATTGTCTTTGAATTTGTCATACAACACAAACTTGAGGAAAGAAGGTGTGAATATACATTTTCCTTGAAGTTTCTGAGTCGAAGAAAATTGCCCCACAAAAAGAAAAAACATGTGGGGCTACTGCTCTTGAATAGAACAAGTGCTTCTTTTCACGCCAACGAAATTTGTCTACTTAATCCACAGTAAAAGACGATGGAGGCAAGTGCTTCGTGTGATTAGTTTTGTTACTTCCCAAAATCATCTTCAATTAAAAATGTATTCTCTCTCACTCTCAATGTCCATTTGTTCTAGTATAATCCTCCTCTTCCTTCTCTCGCCTTACTCAGAATCCAAAATTAACTATGGTGTTAACAATAGCACAAATATTACTTATAAATTCTGTCCACCAACAACATGCGGCGGAAAAGGCCCAGTAATCAGATTTCCCTTCAGACTCAACACTCAATCAGTCTTTTGTGGTCTTGAAGGTTTTGAATTATCATGCTCCTCCAATAACAACACACTCTTGCATCTTCCTTCTTTCAACAGCAGTACTAATGATTTCTATGTGCAAGAAATTTCTTATCTTCACAGCAGTATTGCCTTTACTGATCCTAATGAAACCACATGCCCAGTAAAAACTCTTTTCTCTCTAAACTTCACAAGCATTGATTCTCCTTTTTTAAGAAACGATTATTTTAGTTGGGAGTTCGCTACATTGAACTGCACTGAAAAGATTGAACAGAGCAGCAGATTGTTGATTGATCCATACGATCCTGTAGTAGGGCCGATTGATTGTACAAGTGATGATCAAAAATTTGTTTATGTAATTAGTGCTTCTACGGAAATGGAAGAACTGCCTCCGAGTTGCAGCATATTATCTGGATCAAAAAGGATTCCAGGTCCCGTAAACACTATTACGGATTTTTTTGACACTCGAAGGATGGTGATGTTATGGGAAGCTCTCGATGGATGCCATAGCTGTGAAAAATCTCGAAATTTTTGTGGGTTCGACTTTAGAAACAATTCAACCATCTGTGTCAAAAACTGTTATGGAAAAAAAGGTAACATCATCAGTTTTTATTTGAATTAATTATCACTACAAAACTGTTACGTGTTTGTATATAAAATTGCTAGGATGATAGATTTTTTTTTTTTTTTTCAAAATAGAAAAACATTACAGTTTTTATTTATTTATTAATTGTTTTTAGAAAAAAAATAATTCAAATCTCCAAGGAGACCGTTATACATGAAGCATTACAGTTTGAAAATGTTTTTATGCATACTTCAAGCATTCTTTGTATTATCGGTAATGAAAGTAGACAATGCTTTAAACCAACTTCTTCTTTTTCCTCTGTTGCAGATCCTCTTCCAATTTCTGTAATAATAGGCACAAGTATTGGAGGCACAATCTTCTTTACTTTGGTAATACTCCTTATATACAAATCAATAAAGTCTGACAAGGAAAAAGAAGTTCAACAAAGAGTAGAGAAGTTCCTGGAAGACTACAAGACCCACAATCCAACAAGATACACTTACAGTGATATTAAGAAAATAACCAGCAAATTTAAGCACAAACTCGGTCAAGGAGGCTATGGAAGTGTCTATAAAGGAAAACTTTCCAATGGAATTCCTGTTGCTGTCAAGATTTTGGAACATTCAAAAGCAAATGGAGAAGATTTCATCAATGAAGTTGCTATTATAAGTAGAATACATCATTTTAATGTTGTTCGCCTTCTAGGATTCTGCTCTGAAGGGACTCGACGTGCTATCATTTATGAGTTCATGCTAAATGGATCTCTTGAAAAAATCATCTTCTCAAAGATGCACGAATCAGATCATCGACTTTTGAGTTGGGAGAAGTTGAGAAAGATTGCATTTGGTGTTGCCCGTGGAATAGAGTACTTGCACCAAGGATGCAAACAAAGAATCCTTCATTTTGACATCAAGCCTCACAACATTTTACTAGACCATAATTTCCAGCCAAAGATTTCAGATTTTGGGCTTGCCAAGCTATGCTCAAAGGAGATAAGTATTGTATCAATGACAGCTGCTAGAGGAACCACTGGCTATATTGCACCAGAGCTATTCTCTAGAAATTTCGGAGAGGTTTCTTACAAGGCTGATGTTTTCAGTTATGGAATGATGTTGTTAGAGATGGTTGGATGTAGAAAGAACATTGATCATACAATTGAAAATCAGAGCCAAGTTTATTTTCCCGAGTGGGTTTACAATAGAGTAAACCAAGGAAGACAGATCAGTTTAGAAATTGAGGAAGATGGAGACGAGGAAATTGCTAAGAAGCTAGCAATTGTGGGACTGTGGTGCATTCAATGGAATCCAACAGACAGGCCTTCCATGACAATGGTGTTGCAAATGCTTGAAGGTGACTTACAAAGCCTGGAGATGCCTCCGAAGCCCTTTATATCTTCGGATGTTGAAATGGTTGAAAATTCTTAGATTTTTCTTTTTTTAGGCGTGGTTTTGTGTGTTTTTGGTGTCACTGCTGCTGGTTTCTTGTTTGTGTTTGGTTTGCTGGGGTGCCTTCTTTTTGTTGTTTGTTCTCTGTTTTTGTTGTCTGTTCTTTGTTTTGGTTTAGTTTTTAACTGATAATAAATTATGTTATCAAATATTGAATGTATTTATAAAATCAATTCATTGTATGCTTCTTCTGCTAAAGGAATCGAATTATGCTTTTGTATTAGTTTTTTTTTTTTTTTTTTTTCCCTAAATGTGCTTTTCTAAAATTTGATACAGAATTAGAGATAAGCACATATTAATTAAAAATTTTGAGATAAATCTCAGTCAAAAGTCCCTGTATCATGCAAACAAAAGAGCTTTAATGGTCGGTTGCCGTGAAATGGCTGTCAAAGCAGTAGAAATGGTTACCAAAACCATAAAAATGGTTACCAAAGCAGCGGAGGTGGTTACCAAAACTGTAAAATTAAAGTGGTTACCTCATAAGTGAATTTCTTATGTGACGTATTGTGTTTTCAAATGAGTATATATTACATAAGTAAATTCATTCATGACGTATTATTCAATTTTACCATTAATTTGTTTTTTTGTTGACTCAAGTTAAGTTGCCTATAGGCCTAGTAAGAGTGTAAGACACAAGTGGAAGATGTAGCATATAATTTTTTCACAACCCACACTACCATTGGAGATACTCTAAACGCCTGAGTGATGAATGTAACATTCTAAATTGAGCAGTTGACTAACTTTTTTTTCTCTTATTATCTTTTTTCAATAAATTATTATTATTATTATTATTATATTAACATAACTAAAAGTTTTTTTTTTTTCAATAGAAAAATATTATTTAGTAGACGCTATCCACAAATGAATGGATATTTAAGACCATATAAAGTAAAGGTAAAAGATATCACATCCTAGATTTTCGTCGAGGCAGTCAACCAACACATCCTCGAGAAGTGTTCAATCAAGCACACTCTTCTCTTTGAAGAGTTATTGAACACACTTTTGGGGTACGGAAGAAAAAGTGGAAAATTTTAAGGACCATGCCTAACTTTTCATTTAACAAGCAAGTAAAAGTAGTCATTGGTATCATGGCACTCCATAATTACATAAAGAGACATGATCAACATGATCGTCATTTTGAGGAGAGTAAGAATTATCAAGATGAGTTACGGTAGAGGAAATGGACACCGAGGGAGAAAGTCATGAGACCAATGGTCTTGGAGCCCAAGAAACTGAAATATTAAGAAACCGGATAATTGCTAGTTTACTGGGAGATTGATGTTTATCATTTAAAATTTTTACTCATCATGTATTTGTAATACAATACTTTATTATGTTTTCATTTTACTTTTTATATAGTGAGTTTGAAAAAAAAAATTATGTAAAAAAAAAAAAGTAAAAAGGGAATATATGAAGAAAAAAAAAAGAAAAAAAAAACCTGGTAAAAAGAGAGAACGAGGAAAAAATAAATAAGTAAGTTGGAAAAAAGAAAGAAAGAAAAAGGAGAAAAAAAAAGCTGGAAAAAAAGATTGATAAATAAGTAAGTTGGAAAATCGATGTGTTTTTATCATGGTCCTTACTGAAATTAAAATAAGGGATCCCTCATGAGAGACTCACTCTCTCTCTCTCTATATATATATATATATTCTTTTTTTAGAAGATTAAGGTTACAAAATCTAAAAATCTAAAAATTCTAAAAAATATATTTGAGATAAGTTGAAAAGAAATATATATATATATATTTATTTATTTACATATATATGTTTGAGATATGCTTTGTGTATATACACACTAAATATAATTATTTGTTTCAATAAAAACAAAAGAAAAAATTGATTTCCAAAAAATATCTAAAATAAATTAATGTCATCCTCATATTTACCAAAATGTCATTCATTGGATGGAATTAGATGGAATGACCATTAATGTAACAATGTTTGCCAAAATTGCCATTTTAAAACGAATTCCTCATTTGGTGGCCATTTTGATAGTGGTGGCATAAGTTAATGGCCACCAGGGTAATTATCCCAATACTGAATGCGACATACCAAATTGACCAGTTGACTGACTTTATTAGATTTTTAAAGCCCCGTGTATATTGACTTGGAAGTCAAGTCGACCCAATACAATCTTGACCTTTGTGAAAAAAAGATGAGGACCCCAATTGATTTACAGATGCTCACAACTCACCAGATATTACACTATGAAAATGTCAATTTATGGTAAAAACATAAATTACCATGAAATTCTAACCAAAGTAGTAAGGTACCACCGCTCAAGTGATTTGATAGTAATTTGTGTTAATTTAATCTAAAAATGTTTTGGGTGCAAATTCGTACAATATGATATATCAAAACAAACGAAAAATATAACCAAGGTTCTTTGCTCCATATCCTTAAACGGTCATGGTGTGGTGGGTCATCTCTGAAATATTAACTGTTCACAAAACAAGGTATATTTGGGGGACAAGTTGTTTCGGTTTTCAATTATTTTTTTCTTTTAATCTTTTTGGTAGTACAGTATGTTCGAATCATAATTATTTTAGTATGAATTTTTTATTTATTTGTACTACTGTCGACCATCAGTGCACATCTAACCCTCAAAGCCAATGGCTCTATAATGTATGTCCAAGTCCGTCCAATCATACAGGGTAGGTTTGAGCTCAAGCGGTCAAGCCCTAATTAAATATGACAGGTCGGGTTGGGCACACTTGTACAGAAATTGGTTGATGTAGTGAAAGGGAAAAACTCACATGTATTGACTGGATTGGATTGTAGTAATGTCAAGCAATTGTAGATGGATTCAGAACAAAATCTTTATTATAAGGTCAATTTTTGAGACTTTTAAAGCTCAATTATTCAGCTACAATTAATTTTTATTTCTTTATGTTATCGACTCGAAAGTCAAGTCAACCCAAAGTTGATGGCCGTAGGCCCCAGGCCAGTGTATGTCACTTGGCATAAAGTTGTGGTCTTCTGTGGAAAACAAATGGAAATTGTGTTTTGAAATGTTGAATATGACATACCAAATTGACCAGTTGACTGACTTTATTAGATTTTTAAGGGCTCGTGTATATTGACTTGGAAGTCAAGTCGGCCCACTACAATTTTAAAGCTTTTAAAGCCCGTGTAATTAAATTGTTTATCTTTAAATCCATACAAAATCAAATTTGGACGAAGAAGTGAAGAACCCTAAATTATACAAATTGTGGACATTTAAAAATAAAAATGGATAAGCTTTTAATAGTTTTCTAACCTTCCAATGGTTGTGATGATAAGCTTATAATCATTTTCTAACATTCCATTAATCTTTCCATATAATTTCAATTTAGTTTTTACAGTTTGTTTTGGGTTCTTCACTGTGAACAACTTGGAACCAAACAATTTCAATTTCATTAATAACCTAATCAAAATCCCAACTACCTTAATTAACCCAACCATAAATTTTATCACAATCCAGTGAAATCAAAATCTTCGTGTAAGTGTACATAGATATAAGTAATATCTAATATCCCAGAAAAGAGAAAACACAAGACTATTCCAAAAAAAAAAAAAAATTTGGTTTACAATCGCATTTTATAGAGCACAAGAAAAACCATTAAATTTATAGTCATTCAGATTAAATTGCATGTCAGAAAAAAAAAAAAAAAAATGTCAAAAGTTTGTTTCTGTTTCTTGTCTTGTGGCTTGGTGTTTTGCGGTGGGTGTTCCCTGGCAGGGGCTCTGCCTCTCGCCCGCTGGTGGGGGGGTGTTTTCTTGCTTGTGCCTTTTGGCCTTAATAAATTTGCTATTAAAAAAAAATGATTCTTCATCAAAATTTGATTTTATGTTGGTTTGAATATAAGAAATTAATTATAATATGGTTATTAATATTTAAGGCTAATCAGCTTACAAAGAGTAAATTTTTAAATTTCAATTTTTTTCTAATAAGTGTGAAAAGAACTATTTTTAGTAGCAATAGAACAACTTTTTTTTATTTTTTTTTATTTTTTTTTTATTGTGAATTGGACGATTAATCATGGATTCGGCCGATCAATGTATTTCCTCATCAAAGAGGCCAATCAATGCATTATGCATCCCGTCACAATCATAGTTTTTCCCCCCAAGTTGTACTGTTGTAGTGGTCCACGTCCACCTCTATGCAATGAAGCAATTAATAAGATGTTACATAATTACAGAGAACTTTTTTTCTTTTATTTTTTTACCAAGTTTTCATTCAAATTCATTATAGGAATCATGAGAAGGGAAAACTCATCAAAATACAATTTTTAAAATGATGCCAACTGCGCCCATTTATAGCTTTTATTTTTTCTCTATTGATCTTTCATTTCATCAGGATACAAAGGCAAGCTTCTACAAGTACATTGTTCATCCTTGTGTATTTATTGTAAGGACTCAATTTATATAATTTTTACATAATTAGTTTTTGGTTTGCATTAACTTTATATATATATATATATATTTACATATATATATATGTTTGAGATATGCTTTGTGTATCAGTCATTCAAAGTTTGTGATGAGAATAGAAGAGAAATTGTAAGGTTTTATATAACTAAAACTCATTAAATGTCATTGACATTTTAAAGTCATTGTTATTAAAAGACATAGATATTTTGAATATCTCCAAACTTTTATAGACTTCTAAAAGTTATGATTGAATACCTAATGATTTTTATAGACTTTTTAAAAGTCATTAAAAGACTATATTGAATTCACCCAAACTTTTTAATTCCATAAAAGTTTTGAAGAGTTTATTTTGAATACACTAGATTATCTGGTTGAACTATTACATTATCATTGTACGGAAGACGTGGAACTATTACATCGTAATTGTCTTTGAATTTGTCATACATTTTCCTTGAAGTTTCAGAGTCGAAGAAAATTGCCCCACAAAAAGAAAAAACATATGGGGCTACTGCTCTTGAATAGAACAAGTGCTTCTTTTCACGCCAGCGGAATTTGTCTACTTAATCCACAGTAAAAGACGATGGAGACAAGTGCTTCGTGTGATTAGTTTTGTTACTTCCCAAAATCATCTTCAATTAAAAATGTATTCTCTCTCACTCTCAATGTCCATTTGTTCTAGTATAATCCTCCTCTTCCTTCTCTCGCCTTACTCAGAATCCAAAAGCAGATAATTGCTAGTTTACTGGGAGAAAATTATAATTGGTTCATCATATATTATGTTTATCATTTAAAATTTTTGGATGTTTATCATTTAAAATTTTTACTCATCATGTATTTGTAATACAATACTTTATTATGTTTTCATTTTACTTTTTATATAGTGAGTTTGAAAAAAAAAAAAAAAAAAAGTAAAAAGGGAATATATGAAGGAAAAAAAAAAGAAAAAAAAAACCTGGTAAAAAGAGAGAACGAGGAAAAAATAAATAAGTAAGTTGGAAAAAAGAAAGAAAGAAAAAGGAGAAAAAAAAAGCTGGAAAAAAAGATTGATAAAAGAAAAAATAAAAAAGCTGGAAAATAAATAAAAAGCTGGAAAAAAAGAGTGTAAACTGTAAAATAAATAAATAAAAAATAAAAAAGCTGGAAAAAAAAAGGGATAAAGGAAAAAAATAAAAAAGCCGAAAAAAAAAAGAGGAAAAAGAGGAAAAGGAAAAAAAATAAATTAGGAAAAGAAATACTTGAATAATATATTACATTTTAACAATCATATCCATTTTAGTCATTTTCCATAATCAATTAAAGTTTACCCAACACTTTTTATTTACTTTTTTCTTAAGAGTGGTGTTATTGGCACACCCCTAGTGGTTTATTTATGCCCCATATTTTTTAATTATGCAGTCTTTTTTTTTTCCCTTTATCAAAATTATTTAAGAGACATAAAATTTAAGGAAAAAAAATCTTCTACAAAGTAAATCTATTAAAACCCACCCCCCACATTCCTTTTCTAATAAATAAATAAATTAAAAAAAAAAAAACAGTTGTGGTAGTTTTGGAAATAAATAAAAAAAATTAATAAATATATTTAATTTTATTTAATTAAATCAAAATTTTTTAAATAAAACAATCTCAAACATTACCTAATTTATTTGTAGATGGACTTTATTCATTTTTGTAGACTTTTCAAACTCAATTATTCGGTTATCAATTTATCATTAATTTGTTTGTTTGTTGACTCAAGTCAAGTTGTTTGTAGGCCCATTAACAACTCACAAGTCACAAGTGGAAGATGTGTGAATCATACACACGTGACGTGAACATGACATTTCAAATTGAGTTGACTGACTTTGGTTTTTTTTTTTTTTTTTTTTTTTTTTGGGGATTATCTAATCTATGCTCAAATAAGAAAAGTAATATAATAAAGAATGTTTCAACGATCTAATCAACTAATAAAATGTTATATAATAACAGACAACTTTCATTTTAAATTCATATCAGGAATCATGAGAAAGGAAGAATCATCAAATTTCTTAGCTTTTCTTTTTTCTTTGTTCATCTTTCTCTTCGTTAGAGATGTACAGGCAAGAAAACTTCAACAAATACAGTGTTCTACTTCTTCATGTGGAGACATCAAAAACATAAGCTACCCTTTTCGGCTTAAAGGCGATCCACCTGGATGTGGTAATCCCGACTTTGAACTTTCCTGCAGCCAGAGCAACAAAACCCTTTTCCTGGAACTCCTTTCAGGGAAGTACTATGTCAACAATATTTCCTATGATGATCGTATAATCACGGTTGTTGATGTCGACTTAGCCAATGGAAGCTGCGGCCTTCCGCAATTTGATTATAATGATTATCGTTATGGTATATTAGGTAGTTATTACGATGGCTTTACATATGCAAATTTTGTGAGGTGCTCTAGTAAGATCAGTGATCCCACCTATAGAAGACTTCCTTGTTTGAATATTGGAAATCAGTCATACGTTTATGTTATTTATCATGGCAACGACACGGTATATGGTCTTCTGGAGTCATGTTCGTTCATTTCAACGGTTCCTATACGTAACGCATCTGGGGATGATAATCCTTCGTACGAAACCATCCAGAAGTTGCTGCAGTCAGGTTTTGATCTTAAATGGTCAGTCAGGTGCAAGAATTGCAATGATCACTCTTATTGTGATCGGGATCAGGATAAATGCATCGATTTTGGTAAGTAAGAGCTAACATATCTTATCATTCTATTTCTGCATATGCTTTGAGTGTCAAATTGAGTTTGTTGATTGGTTCATATTTTCTGCAATATATGCTTCATGTATTTATTTTTTTATAGATTTTTGTGAAATTATTTTTACCATTTATCCGTACACTGCCTTAATATTAATTTATATTTCTTATGCAATCAGGCCCAGAACCGCTAGATTCGCTCTTTTACACAATCTTATCATTGATACTATCACTCCTAACAAGTTATCTGTTGCGTTTCATGTGCTCCCTGCTGGAACTCTTCTTACTCCTGGTCTCGTTTTATCCCTCCCTCCTACTTGCCTCGTTTCCCGCTTTTCAACAGTTATCTGTTGATTTACGTATTGTCGTTCCCTCTTTCATTGCCGAGTTTGCAGTAATTCTTATAGCAAGGCTTATTCTTGTTATAATTTTAGTTGTGTTTCTTATACACAAATATAAAAAAACCAAGATGACAGTTGATAACGTGGAGAAATTTCTATACAATCAGCAATCCTGGATGCCTAAAAGATACTCTTTCAATGAGATCATTGTAATAACTAATCACTTCGGAGACAAATTAGGACAAGGTGGCTTTGGATCAGTTTATAAAGGACAACTTCTTAATGGCACCTTAGTTGCTGTTAAGGTGCTTGCAAACTCCAAGTTCAGTGGGGAAGAATTCATCAACGAAGTCTCTACGATCGGTAGAATTCATCATATCAATGTAGTGCGGTTATTGGGATTCTGTTCCGAGGGATCGAAACGTGCACTTGTGTATGAGTATATGCCTAATGGATCTCTTGATAGGCATATCTTCTCCAAGAACGGTAATGATCAAGCATTTAGATGGGAGAAACTTCACGAAATTGCTTTAGGAACCGCTCGTGGTATCGAGTACCTCCACAACGGATGTGATGTATGCATTCTTCATTTTGACATCAAGCCTCACAATATCTTGCTAGACCACAATTTCATCCCAAAAGTTGCAGATTTCGGCCTTGCAAAATTTCATCCCAAGGAAAATGATTTCATATGCATGAGCGCCACAAGAGGAACAATTGGATACATAGCTCCAGAGTTGATTTCAAGAAATTTCGGCATAGTTTCTTGCAAATCGGATGTTTACAGTTTTGGGATGTTGTTGTTGGAAATGGCTGGAGGAAGACGGAATTCTTTTGCAAAGGCGACTCGTTCAAGCAAAGCGTATTTTCCTTCATGGGTATATGATCAAATGATTAAAGGAGGAGATTTAGAGCTCCGGAATGCGAGTGAAATTGAAGGAGTGATAGCAAGAAAGCTCTGCATAATTGGGTTATGGTGCATTCAAGTGAAGGCAACAGATCGCCCATCGATAACAAAAGTTGTAGAAATGTTGGAAGGAAGCATTGATGATCTGCAAATGCCTCCCAAGCCTTTCTTTGCTTCTTCTTCTAAACAGAGTTCTATAAGGGAGATCCAATCAGATTCTTCAACAGAATTGCTGGAGTCTGAATCAATCGAGGAATGCTCAAATGCTGATACTTATGATGTTTAGTTCCACCATCAATTCTGAACAATCAAGCTTAGATATGTTTAATAAATCCAAGTTCCAACTTGTAGTATTACATATTTGTTGAATTGAGTTTAGTTTTATAAAAATCCCCTGTTCCTATATTATTAAAAAGCAGAGATTGTATCATTTTATTCAAGATTATATATTTTCCCATTTCACTAGAACTGCATTGAACCTGATGAAGTCTTGTTGCTGTTAATGAAGTTATAGAAAAAATACGTATACACAACGTTTCAAACTTATATAACAATGTATTGTTTACACATCTAAAATGGCCAACTCCATTATTTACAAGTATAAATCTTTATTTGAACCCATACAATTATCAAGGAGACAAATAAATTATGAATGCATTTCACAGAGAAATTTATCCGTATGCACGAAACTGTTTCTAATTACCTGGATCGAGCAAGTCAACGAGATATGCATATATATGTCACCAAATTATGACTGACACAAACCCAACTCGTTTTAGACTTATTGGCGTTGTTGACTGATTACCTTTTCAACGATCTCAAAATCACAGTTAACGGCATGTGTGGAGAATTTGACTATGACTTGAGTGTTGTTATTTATTGTATTGATTGATTTTCTTGATCTTAGACTAGATTATCTTGTGGAATATTGTATGCGTGGAAGATGTGGAATTATTACATTGTGAGTTGTGACTCTTTTCAGGCATTCAAAACATTACTTTTGAGTGACTCTTCCACTAAAAATAGGCTTTTTGATTCATTTTTTAAGCATATCTTGTTTCACTTTTTGGTACTTTGGTTGGAAAAGATGAAAGCTGTAGCAGAAGCAGATGTTCTATTTTTTTTTTCTTGGGTGGTGAAGAAGATGACCAAAAGATCATCTTGTGTGTTCAACTACCAAAAATGCCTACTTCAAACATTAATGGATCTTAGCATTTGGCCAGTAGTGGTTTCCTACACAGTTGTTGGGAATTGATACTTGTGGAGCCATGTAGGTCAATCAGGATCAGGAGATGAAGACTACTGTAATTGCAACAATCACATGGGTGCAGAGGAGTATGGAGAAGTATATGCATCAAAAATCGTTTCATCGACTGAAAAGACTCAAGAAGGGTATGAAGATATTAACCTCTCACTCTCACTGTCACTTCCAAGTCCATCAACCAATCTTATCTGAGGAAGAAAGAATATCAATTTCGGAAACGAAACTCAATTAGAAAAAATGTATAGGGTGGTAGTAGAAGGATAGGTTCAGGTTTCACTGCCCACAAGTAACAAAAAAGAAAGAAAAAGAAAAAGAAAAAAAAGACAGTAGATGAGTAAATCCTTATTGGTAAGATTTCACTGCTTGTTATAATATTCCAAAACATCTGGCTATCATCATATACCTGTCTGTTTCTACATATTTTCCCATCAGAAAATCAAAACTTGGATTAAGCTTTCCTTTCCATATTTCTATATAAAACCACCACGAAATTTTTGATGCATGCTCCCACTTTGATGCATGCTTGAGAACTGAATCTGGAGGGATTATCCGCTCATCCAATCTGTGATTCACTGGATCATTGGAATTATACTCTACAAGAAGTGGCGCCCAAAGAAATTCCACTGTGGCATTACACTCCTGCAGATGACTCAAAAACAAAACAACACACATTACCATGAGAGTTTCTAGATTGACCATACACAAATGGCGTTCTACAAGGCGTAGTGTAGACAAACTTGGCCACATTTTCCACTGGGAGAGAGTCTCCAACAAGACAGGAGTGTTCCATAGAAGAATTTATCTTCCCACGGATATTTATCTACATGTTTACTATAATATCTATCCACACTAGTCTCTAGAAAAGGGTTCTGGTTTACCTCAGCTCGGAAAACTGTAAGCTGCGCATTGGGTGTCATGGATCTCTTATTCTCCGGAATCACTTACTGTAACAAACACACCACTGATATCCACTGTCCTCTGTTCAGTGAATCCCCTACAAACATTTGCCTCTTCCCCCTCAACTTCTCCCACACCTCCATCGCATTCCATCTATAAACTCAAACAGAAATTTAATAAGTAAAGAAACCCTTTTGACATGAAACATCAACAGTGTACAAATTCATACACCATATTATTATACATATATTAGAAGGGCTGCATTTGTGTCAATGCATAACCAAAATTGATCCCAGATTTCCAATTCTATAGAATCAAAAACTCATAATTCACTTCCAACTCCTTTTCCAAATTCACTTGTATAAAAGAGATGAAATTGTGATGGAAACCACTACTGTCACCCATCCCCGATCCCTTCTTTGCCAAATTGTCAGCCAACAAATTCCTAAACCTTGTGTTGAACACAACCTAGTTTGCTTTATTATTTGAACTTGACAGAGAATCGATGAGGATATGAGATCAAAGCACTTAAAAATCAAACCTTTATTATTTCAATACAACACACACTTTCCCTATTTATATATAATGTAACAAAAACAGGATACATGTATAAAGATTTTTGGATTTGGATTTGGATTAGATAAAATCCCCAAAACACCAAATAAAAATCAAACCCTAAAACAGGAACACATTACACAAAGCTTTCGAAACTTAATTGTTCAAAGGAATTCCCTGCAAGTAATTGATTTGAAATAACGAAATTAGAACGGAAATTAGAAAATACCTTGGATAGTTCGAACCGAATACGGAGGCTGCTGGAGAAGAGAAAGAGAGAGAGAGAGAGAGAGAGAGAGATGAGAATTGGAGATGAGGTGAGAATGAAGGTCGAATGAATTGTGGCTGCTGGTTGGTAAATTTCATGAAATGCAAAGGATAGAATAGGAAGTTTGGTAAAATTTCATTAAAAAGATCACTGTAGCGCGTTTAGAAAATCGCTTCCCCAAGAAGCTGATTTCCAAAAGCTACAAATTGTAGCTTCTCAAAAACTCAGTTGGGAGAAGCTAAAAGTGCCCAAAAGCACATCCCTGAAATTTTACCAAACACCGTATCACTAGTCTAGAATCACTTTTGACCCCAAAAGCAGCTTGAGAAGCAATGCCAATCTGGGCCTTAGAGTGCATGTTGTTAAAAACTTAAAAGTTTTACAACTAAGAGTGCTTGTTGTTAAAAGTTTATAAACAACAACTAGCAATTAAAGTTGTACAAGACTAGACCTTCGTAAATTCATTTTATTTCATTATATATCATCAAAAGACAAAATCACAAGTAAACCAAACTTTCAAATTTACGAGTTTATAATATATTCTAATATTCTAACTCAATTTCTATATCATATCCAAACTTATGCTAATAAGAATGACTTAAAGAACAGCCAACATGCTGCAAGTATCACAACTGCAGCTCTTGATCTATCACACTTCAAATCTGCAAATGAAAGCTTAGCACTTCTGGGATACATAGGCAGCATCATTGTTGTTGCCATAATCATATAAGAACCTGTAACCAAAAATTCACCATCTTTTAAGATATCAACAGATATATAACAACAGAAACAAAAACAAAAAAAACAAAAACAAAAAAACAATGAAAACGGATCATACCATCATCAATCAAGATCGCTTTTCGCAACCTAGATACACAACTAAAATTTTATGAGAATATCAAACTGCAAATCTGAGTATCCCTCAGTAAGGGTAAACAAGAAATTGAGAGTAAGTTAACTACAGCCGTTCGTACAACTATCACATGCCAGCACTTCAATAATATGGCACTCCAACACTACAATTTTTAAACCCAATTTTGTAAAACTACACTACAATTTTTACTCTGAAGTGTATATGGTGATATTATAGCATGTCATGTTTTAACGTTCATTATGTTCAGATAGAATTAATACATCAATAAGCAGGTTTTACAAATAATTTCATATAATCTATAATAATAAGGTAAAATAAACAGCAGAAACAAAATAAATTGCAAAGCTTGATAACCAAATCATCAATTTTCTGTTCCTGAATTTAAAATGACTTGAATTAACAGAGGTGGGATTTCAGTTTCGATTTTGGTACCTATGAAGCATCGTTTTGTGGATAATCCCACTTCATCATATTTGTTGAATCATAAGTGATCTTGCTCATTTTAAACGCTTGAACCTATGAGTGTTTGCCCTCCTGATCGACCTTCGCAGGGCTTTCAACCTGTGCCATGTAGCTTCCAAATTCACACTCAAGTCCTGATTCCGATGAACCAAACACTTCTTAGTAATGGGTGGACATGATTGCACAAAACACATAAGCTGCCATCTATCTTTAGGAGACAAGTGTTACAAGAATATAGAGAATATATCTATTTCAAAATTGAAGGGTTTACTTGACCAATAATGTTATCCATTTCATACTTAAATGAATCCAAGAAGAGACCAAGAGAGAGCCCCACCTTCCAATAATTAAACATGGTGATCAGACTCCTAATCTTGTTCAATAAAGGAAAAGAACCCTTGTACATCAAAGCCCCAATCCCCTCAACAACAACTACTGCCAACGCAGCAGAAAGAATGTCCCAATCACCTGTTTGCCCAATAACAGTAGCAAAAGCAGTTGCACAATAAAATCCCACCAAGAAGAAGAACACTTTCATCGGTAGATCTTTTCTCAACTCCTTTATTCTTGCACCTAACTTGGTTTGAAAAAGCTTGGATGGCCATAATTAATCGTGTGCCGGTGCCCCCATTAGGGCTGTCAGCAGAAGAAGGATCAATTGTACCGCCACCTACACAGCTCCCAATAGACCAAGTCATCCTCCTGTGCAATTCAAACAGAATTGGTGTCATGTTCAGGACAGGGTGCATCCAGTTTTAGAGAATATTGAAAACTTTATATTCAAATACCGTCATTTTCTCCAAAAGAAGTATATATGTTCTCTCTACGATAGCAATTAGAGTTTGTCTAGTTAATCATCGACTCCTTAGTGTGTCATCACTCTAAAAAGCAAGTTAGGACATGGACATCCAACTAACTTACAGAGTCTAAACAGAATGGACAAAGCTCACCCTATACACATACTCATTTTCTAGAGTGTTTGTACTAGCAAACTGCAGGTGAAGATACTTAGAAGTACAGCTGCCAATTGAGAGAATCTAAACTATCATTTTCATGGTACCATTGAGCACCACAACCACATCACGACATTGCAATCAAATGTCAATTAAAATCTGTAAAAGTTTAACAATTTTTCATTAAAAGATAACAGTTGTGTGACTCAATTGTTAAATGTGTAACATGTTTCTTGAGATACAATACTGGAAATATATATTTAGAATTCAAACCCTCCGTTTCATTTTGAAAATAAGTCCCACAGAATAATAACAAATGCTACCCAAAAGGTGTACCAACTCCTCTCATTAGCATCTCTGAACTGCTCTATGTTCACTTATCGAACTTTAAGCCTGAATGGCAACCTAATACTTCATTTAATCCTACATACTCCTCTATAGTAATTTTACACCTCAAAGTTTGTGTAATAAACAATGATTTTACAATAAGCAAAAAATGATCAAATAACATTAAGTAAACGCCTAGCAATGATTTTACACCTCAAAGTTTGTGTAATAAACAAAATCTGATTGCCAACAAGTTGAGGTCAGGGCTTCATTACCTTCTTATCAATACATTACATGAAAGTACAATCCGTTCACTAGGCAGAAGGGAAGTCAGGACGCCACCAACAACATTGGAAATATTTTTCTTTCTCTGCTCTTGTGTAACCCCATTTTCATCAATCACCTGACCAGTAAGACTAGGCTTGTATTCTTTACATTCCAGTACAGACTTCACCATTACCATACACTGAATCAGGAATTGCTCAAATGAAAATATATCTGGCTTCAGGATCTGTTATCTTATTTAATTTCAATTTTCGTGCTAACACAAAGACTACTAAGCTATCTAAAAGACCAAAACACATAAACAGGTTTTCATTAGTTTCCTCATTTGAACTCAGAGGTTTGCTAACATTTTGCAGCTGCTTTCAAATTAAATATTGCAACAGCTACTCTAAAGTTACCTTTAGGTTTCCCATGAGTTGCCAGCCAACCATCATTGTCCACCAAAATTTCTCCTCCAGCACCCTCGTAGTACTCTTCCTCAAACAATGCAGCTCTCCTTAGACTTGGAACAGATAAGAAATTTATTGATCCGTTATTCCAAGTTGACCGGTTTTGGCACTAGCAGCTAAAAATTAAGTTAAAAATTAAAAAACTAACCAAACTCTCAATCGAATTTCAGCACTAGCAGAAATCGAATCCCTAACTCTCTAACAATTCGAATTTGAAGATTTTCTAAGGCTTACCTACTCATTAATCGATCGCTTCAAAAAATTCTTCTCGCTCCACGAACTGTAAGCGGCTTTGTTCTTCAGCTCTGAACAACATCAGAAGCAGCAAACGATTAAACGACTTTGATTTTAACGTGATAAAATGTGAAACGAAGAAGAAGAACGACTTGGATTTGTTAAACTTACTTGAGAGTAACAATCAACTCCGAATTTCAAACAACCAAAAAATTGATACGAACTAACCTTCTAAGACAAAATCGCGGTGGTTGTGGTGGTCGCGGAGCTCACGGTGGAGGAGCCTTTCATCGGTGAAGTGAGAGAGACGGGAGAAATTACTAATTAGACTCGTAAGAAAATGTGAAAAGACGTGAAAAAACAAAACAACTTGTAAAAAGAAATATTCAGGAAGAATTCTGGGCTATTTAAATTGGGCCTTTTAAAATCAAAAGTTTTGCTTTTAAAATTGGGGATTTGTATTCACAACTTTCATTTGTAGCAACTTTCATTTGGCTATTTAAAGTTGTTATTGAACGACAACACGGGACGTGAAACTTCAAAACTGCACACTGATTTCAGTTCGAAACAGCAGTCTGTTCAACATTTTTGGACAAAGACATGAGACATCGTGTCGTGTTATTGACGACATTTTCAAAATCAAATCTTTCTTTCATTTCTCATTTCTGATCACCTCGTGAGCTCTCTTTCTCGACTCTCGTAACCAGATTGACTCAATGATTGCGATTGTTTCTTGCTCTTAGTCTCGACCAAGTCGACTCGTGAACACATTACGAATAAACTTGGTACGTGTCGTATAACGATCTGAGTCAACTCATGATATGCCCAAACACGCCACGGGTCAATTCAGAATATACAAAATCTTGCAACGAGTCAACTCGTGATGGGTCCAATCCAACTCTAGAAAAGCTCAAAACAATTAGTCTTGGACTATGAGTCTGGGACTACCAAGAACTGAAACGAAGCACGAATGGGCTAATGAGTGGCCCAAACCCGAAGCCTATCTAAATATATAATTATTTTGATACCTTTTGTATTACAATATTGTTGAGGACCTTGATTAGGATCTAACAACATGCCCTAACTTGTACCCAAAGTTAGATAGATTTGAATCAAACAACTCACAGAATTAAGCGATCGATTCTGTAGAATCAGATAACGGAATTTACCTAACCCTAGCCCAAGCTATTCTAAGCAATTAATTGAGAAAAGCCGAATTCAAAAGAAACAAGAGGAACCCTAACTGGGTCAATTTTATTGATAAAACATTCAAAAGATAACAACCCTAAAAATAATAGTTCTATTTATACTAGAATTAATCTTCTATCATAACTATGACAGGATTAGTCTAAAATAGGAAAATAGTCTAAAACATAAATAAAATAATATAACTAAAATAAAAATAAAAGAAATAGTCTAAAGTCCTTTTCCAAAACAGTTTCAATTTCCTTATAATTCAGGAACTCAAATTGTGCCTCTTGTCATTCAAACTGCTACCATCAATCTGCGGTCTGGACCGCCGTTCCACAATTCTTTTAGATTTTCTAACGGTCTCAACATTCCCCCGCTCTTCAAGAATGCCCTTATCCTCAAGGAAAAAATCTAGAAAACGTTATACCATCTCGTTATAGTTTTCCCAAGTAGCCTCTTCTGTAGGGACCCCTTGCCATTGAACCAAAACCTGCCACACCTTTGTCATACCACGTCCCTTCTTCCAATTGCGATATCGGAGAGCTATTATAGGCCGTATCAACAAGTTACCCTCTGTATCAAACGCCGGTAAATCACTTGAAATGAGACTCGGGTTTCCCACTCTCTTTTTCAACACCGTAACATGGAACACTGGATGCAATCTAAAAGTAGATGGCAACTCCAACTTATAAGCCACCTCACCTATCCGCTCTAACACCTTAAAAGGCCCATAATACCGTTGCGACAATTTCACATTGAACTTTTTCTTTAGAGATTTCTGTCGGTACGGTTGGAGTTTGAGATACACAAAATCTCCGGGTTCAAAAGATACGTCTTTTCTGCCTTGGTCATAATACTTCTTCATTCTTCCCTGAGTCTTCTCAAGCTCCTTCTTTACCTTAGCTACAACCTCATCTCTAGCCATCAACTCTCTCTCGACTTCTTCGTTTCGAGCCGTTCCTTTCTCATAAGTGCTTAGTATTGGTAGCAGTCGCCCATACATTACTTCAAATGGACTCATGTTAATTGAAGCATGATGTGATGTGTTGTACCAGTACTCAGCCCATGAAATGTACTCTTTCCATCTCTTTTGCTCCTCATGACAATAGCACCTTAGGTACTGCTCAAGAGTTCGATTCACCACCTCTGTCTGTCCGTCAGTCTGCGGATGATAGGAGGAACTTGCCTTCAACTTGCTGCCCTGCAAAGTAAATAATTCCTGTCAAAAAGAACTCATAAATAATTTCCCTCGATCAGTCACGATACTCCTCGGAATCCCATGCAATTTCACCACATTATCCACAAACGCCTTAGCCACATTACTAGCAGTGAAAGGATGTCTGAGCGGAATAAAATGGGCACCCTTGCTCAACCTATCCACCACGACCAGAATTGACTCGTAACCACCACTACTAGGCAGCCCCTCTACAAAGTCCATGGTCATACTTCACCTTCTGACAAATATCGCACTTGGCCACCAATTTCTTCACTTCATTTTTAAGGCCCTCCCAATAGAAAAAGTGTTTGATCCTTACATAAGTGCGCAACCACCCCGAATGACCTCCTTCTTTGCTATTATGGAAATGAGCTAAAATCTCCTCTCTCAACCCCGATACCCCCGGTACATATACGTAGTTTTGTAGTACAATAGCCCATTTTTATAGCAAAATCTCTCTACACCACCCTTGTGGTCCTCCAACTTCTTACAAATATCCAATGTTCGAGCATCAAATTGCATGGCCTCCTTAATTCGATCTCAAACACGCCATTCAGCCCCACTAAGTGCCAATAATCCTGCCTCATCGTCCGCATATACAGACCACAATATTGAACTACCCTCTTTTCTGGATAAGGCATCAGCTACTTTATTTTCCCTACCAGGTTGGTAGACAATATCGTACTCAAACCCAAGAAGCTTAACTAAAAACTTCTGCTGCTCCGGGGTCACAATTTTCTGCTCTAACAAGTGCCTCAAAGCTTGTTGATCATTGATAATGGTGAATTTCCTGTCCAATAAATAAGGTCTCCACACCTTTACCGCGTGCACCACTGCTAACATCTCCCTAGCATAAGTACTCCAAGCCTTCTTCATTGGCCCTAAAGCCTTAGAAACAAAAGCCAAAGGCCTCTTCTCTTGTACCAAGACTGCCTCGATCCCTTCTCCACTCGCATCGGTATAGACCTCGAATGGCTTTTCAAAATCGGGCAAAGCCAACACAGGGGTTTGTGTCATGGCCCTCTTCAAATCTTCGAAAGCTTTCTTTGCTTCTTCTATCTACTCAAAACTGTTTTTCTTCAACATAGCAGTCAAGGGTTTTGCAATTAGCCCATAATTCTTCACAAACCTCCGGTAGTAACCTGTTAACCCCATAAACCCTCTCAGAGTAGAAACATCTTTTGGCAACGGCCAGTCCACCATAGCCTCAATCTTTCTTGGATCAACCTTCACCCCCGCACCTAAAATTATGTGCCCAAGATACTGTAGTTCCTCCTGCACAAAATCACATTTTGACATTTTAATAAAAAAATGATGCTGCTCTAGTATCCCCAATACCAACTCCAATTGCTCTAGATGCTCCTCCATTGATTTTGAATAAACCAATATATCGTCAAAGAATACTAGCACAAACTTCCTCAGGTAAGGTCTGAAAATAGAATTCATGGCTGCCTGGAATGTAGAAGGTACGTTGCACAACCCAAATGGTATCACCCGATACTCATATAACTCCGAATGAGTCCGAAAGGCTGTTTTGTGCACATCCTCCTCCTTCATCCGAATTTGGTGGAACCCAGCTCACAAATCTAGTTTGGTGAACACACACGCCCCGTGTAACTCATCTAACATTTCATCAACCGTCGGAATTGGAAATCGGTCATTCACAGTTGCCTCATTTAAAGCCCGATAGTCGGTACAAAATCTCCAAGTCCCATTTTTTTTCCTTACCAATAACACCAGAGACGAAAACGGACTTTGACTCTGTCTGATCAATCCATTTTTCAACATCTCCTCTACTTGTCTCTCAATCTCATCTTTCTGGAAATGAGCATACCTATATGGAGGCACATTGACCGGTTTCGCCTCATCTTTCAAAGTAATGCTGTGATCACAATGACGGGGGGGTGGTAAGCTAGTTGGCACCTCCAGAACTTGTCGATGATTTGCCACTACATTACGTACCTTCTCGGGTAGCCATTGTAATTCGTCTTGCAACTCATTTGTATTCTTTTTCTCGCTTTTCCCCTCATGTCGGTCTCCATCATGTACTACTGCAAAGCATTGGGCGCCCCCTTTGCAAAGCCTCTCTATCATCTGAGCTTCACATTGTTTAATTTCTTTAAGAGGCAAAGCAGCCCATGTTCTTTTTCTTCCGCCCAATTTGAATTCCATTGTCATGGCATCAAAATCTATAACCACTTTACCGATACTCTTCAACCAAGTGTTGCCTAACACCACATCTACTCCTACTAGCAATAACACATGCAAATCAGTAGCAATCCTGACTCCTTGCACATTCATTTTCACCTCGTGAACCACTTCCTCACACTTAAGTTTTTCCCCATTAGCCACCTTCACATCAAACGGTTCTATGGCAGCCCCTCGCAATCCAATCTTCCTTACGATATTCGCATTGATGAAATTGTGAGAGGAACCAGAATCTACCAGCATCGAAACCTCGAACTTACCAACCCATGCCATGAGCCTCATAGTGGATGGTTTCGAAACCCCAGACATGGCATTTAAAGACAACTCAGCTTCACAATTATTTTCTCCCAATTCAGCCACCCTCAACTCTCCATCATCACTAGTGGCTTCCTCATTACTGATAACATCATTATTTGAATCACTTGAGTCAATGATCATAAATACATTCCCAGTTCTGCACCGATGGTCTTTGTTCCATTTCTCTCCGCATTTGAAGCACAAACCCTTTTTGATTCTCTCTTGAACATCTTCCTTTGTCAGTTTTTCTATGTCTTTGCTTTCCTTCTTGGAACTATCCTCAATAGCTCATTTTCCCCTCCAAGAATCTTTGTTTGACTCCGATTTAAAATTTTTACTCCAAGAACTCTCCTTAAACGGTTTCTTGTCACTGTAGTAACTATCCTCTAAAATCTCCGCCATCCTCATTGCTTCGGTCAATCTTTGAGGTCGCTTCAGTTTCATCTCCCTCGCTAACCACGGCTTCAACCCTTCAATAAATGTCCCCAATAATGACTCCTCTGACCATCCCCTAACTAGAATCTGTAATCGGTGAAACTCCTCAATATATACTGAAACCCTTCCTTCCTGTTTGAGCTTGGCCAACTGCCCATGATGATTGACAACCGGTGATGGTCCCCATTGAGTCAAAAATTCTCGCTCGAAAGCCGTCCACCCCATTTGTCTACCATCTTGCTCATATTGAGCTTTGATCCATCTCCACCAGCTATTAGCCTTTCCATCAAGGTAGATGCATGCAGTAGAAACCCGATTGGCCCTTGCCACTTCGTAAACCTGAAAGTAGTGCTCCACCTTGTCCAACCACTCATGTGGATCTCCACCATTAAAATGCGAAAAATCGATCTTCGGCTTTCTAGGGCCCCGACTATGGTGCCTTTCTCTCCGTCTGTCACCTTTATATTCTGCGACACCTCTCCACGGTTCCCTTCGTTGCCCATAAATTGGCATTCGGCCGCGAGGTCTCCTATCAAATATCGCATCTTCATTAGATCCATCGTCAATCTCTCCCTCAGAAACCTCGTTATGCAACCAACGCTCCACCATTAATGGCCCACGTTCCACACGTCCTCCTCGCTTAAACCCTTCATGATTTCCGGTCGGTTTGGGCTCGTCTACCTCACCTGACGAGAATTCTGCCTCACGCCATGAACTACGTGATCTTCGTCCATTCCCTTGAGTCCGTCTGCATATCGTTTCCTTTCCCTTGTTTTCAGCCAACTGTCGTTCAAGTCTCTCGATTGCATCATTGTTTGACCTAGTCAGATGCGCTATGGATGTCGTCAGTTCCGATAGGGACTTGAAAATCCCATCTTGATTCTCCTCCAAGGCTTCAAACCGCTGCTTGTTAGTCTTCGATCCACTCCCTTGAATAATAGAATCCTCCCTAGATTCCATCGCCTTGAATAATAGAAACTGCTCTTTTTTTTTTCTTTTTTCTTTTTTCTGTAAGCTTTTTTTTTTTTTTTCCTTTCCTGTAGGCCACCGAATTCTCTCAATGAAAGCACCAAATTGTTGAGGACCTTGATTAGGATCCAACAACAAGCCCTAACTTGTACCCAAAGTTAGATAGATTTGAATCAAACCACTCACAGAATTAAGCGATCGATTCTATAGAATCAGATAACGGAATTTACCTAACCCTTGCCCAAGCTATTCTAAGCAATTAACTGAGAAAAGCCGAATTCAAAAGAAACAAGAGGAACCCTAACTGGGTCAATTTTATTGATAAAACATTCAAAAGATAACAACCCTAAAAATAATAGTTCTATTTATACTAGAATTAATCTTCTATCATAACTATGGCATGATTAGTCTAAAATAGGAAAATAGTCTAAAACATAAATAAAATAATATAACTAAAATAAAAATAAAAGAAATAGTCTAAAGTCCTTTTCCAAAACAGTTTCAATTTCCTTATAATTCAGGAACTCAAATTGTGCCTCTCGACATTCAAACTGCTACCATCAATCTGCGGTCTGGACCGCCGTTCCACAATTCTTTTAGATTTTCTAACGGTCTCAACACAATAATTACTTAATTTCATAATTTCATTGACAAAACAAAAAATTATTAATACATCATATTAAAATCAATCAAT
Organism: Acer campestre; assembly: GCA_954870605.1. NCBI lineage: Eukaryota > Viridiplantae > Streptophyta > Magnoliopsida > Sapindales > Sapindaceae > Acer > Acer campestre. The sequence goes on from OX940801.1 coordinate 43,068,820, forward strand.
GTGTATAATAATTATAAGATGTAATATAATAATTTTAAAAAAAATAATCATAATTTTAAACATATGTAATATGTTATCCTCAGTAATGCAATATGAACAAGTAAAATGATGGTTACTGCTCTATTAGATAATCTTGTTGAAGCAAAAATGTAGTATTTGACAATACATGTCCTTAGCAAAATTAAAATGCTTATCCAAGTTTTGGAACCAAATTTACACAAGGGAGTGAGATGCTTCTCACAATCATTGTATGATACAACATATGCTGTTTACATCTAATACTTTCTGGAGAGATAATATCTCTCAGCTGGTACTTCAGTGGACAAGTAATTAATTAGGAAAGAGAGACTTCAACTGATGATGATTGGTGAACCCTGTTGATTACTTGTTTCCATCAGATTTTGCTGGAAACCCCTTTGCTTTTCTCTGTTTGTCGGTGTTCTTTAACGAGGCTGTAACAATGATATGGTGACTTCATTGGTTGAAGATGATAAATGCTTGCTTGATGATGACGACTCTGATTCAGGCACATTTCTTTCTGAAAAAAAAACCAGGCTGTTTTGGTTGAGGCAATGAACCTTCACTGCCCAACATTAAAAATAAACTTTAATCAAATTGTAATTTAAAAATTATAACTAAAAAAAAATTATTTAAAAAAATAAAAAATTGTCCCAAACTCTTTAGATGATGAGTAAATTACTAATCCTAGTAAAGTAGTAATCGAATATATTATTTGGAATGAGTTTATAAGTGTTATAATCTAAATAATATAAACCTTAAATATTTTAATTGTTATTATTAATCATAAACTACAATAACTAAAATGACAGGATGAGGTTGACCCCCCTTCACATAATTACAAACTTAATTACAAAATTATTCTTAAACTAGTTTAATTGTGCGGGCTGCTAAAATTAATATAATGCAATTGCCATTGGAAAAAATCTATTCTAACTGCATGATACTAGCATTGCAATACATTGATTTTTTGCTCTACCTTTTACTTGCCCTGTGATTTCCTTTCCATAATTTCTTCACAAGAATCTTGTCAAAGGTAGTTTGGAATCTAGCTCAAAAGATCCTAGCAAAAGTAATTAGATTTGTTTTTTACCAGATTTACTTGTAGTAAGCTGACACCACTACTGGCAGCCGGCAGCCAGAGATTAGTGAACAGTTAATTAGGTTGTTAAGCTGTAAATCCATGTCTATATTAATTAATAAAAAGGTTTAATTTCTTATCTAAATGAGTTAGTTCTTCAAAGTTGTCTCGAATGAAGGTTTAGCTAACTAAAGCATTTCATCAAACACTTTTCGACTCTCGTAACTAGATTGACTTAATGATAGCTCTTGTTTCTTGCTCTTAGTCTCGACCAAGTCATAAGTTGACTCAGATCGTTATACAACACGCTCCGAGTTGACTCGTGACATGTCCCAACACGTCACGAGCAGGGTGGACGGACTGGAGGGTTGACCCGGGCTACAGCCAGGTCAGCTTTCTTTAAAAATAAAAAAATAAAAATAAAAACTCTAACTTAGCAAACCAATCCAGCCTCACACCACATCACACCAGCCCTCTCTCTACTTTAAATCCCGGTACCACACATTTTTTCTTCTTTTTTTGTTTACGAAACTCACACATGACACATCTTCCCTCATTTTGTTAAGTGTTATATTGTTATTGTGTTAATTAAAAATTAAAATCTCAAATTATTAAACAACTTTACAAATTTACAACAATCATCCATCTTCAAACTCAAAAGAAGAAAAAAAAAACTGCATACTTCGTTATTGCACTCGGAGGCCATTTTCTTAATTTTTAATTTATTTCTAATTAATAAATTAGAGTTTTAAGTTTTATTTTTTTTATAAAAAAAATAAAAATAAAAAATTGAGTCCTTATTTTATCACTTCTAATGAAACCCTACTCAAATTTTGTATTTTTAGACACAGTGATTAGCCGGCTGGTGGTTAACTTTGTCCAAAATTATATATATATATATATATATACATTTTTAATATTATCTTATCAAAAGTTTATGTAATTTTGTTTACTATATGCATTTTGAGGTGTAAGGCTCGTTCTGTCTCCCTATATAAATGTATCTTTGCTTTTTAACTATGAAATTTCCTCGTAAAAAATTGTAGTTTTTTTTTAGCCCACCTGAACAAAAAATCTTGGATACGCCCCTAGTCACGAGTCAACTCGGAGCGTGTCGTATAACAATCTGAGTCAACTCGTGACTCATGATGTGCACATACATGTCACGAGTCGACTCGAAGCATGTCGTATAACGATCTGAGTAGGGATGGGTGTTTCCCCATGGGGCCCCATCCCCCACGGGCCCCCATGGGCTTTTAGGGCCAAATTTTGCCCCCAAATGGATTTTGGGGGTGGGGATGGGGGCAAACTTTGCCCTCAAATAGATTTTGAGGGAGGTGGTGGGGGTACTCACCCCCAAACCCAAAACCCCATTTCAATTCCACAAAAATAATATATATATTATTTTGTTTTTATTTATATATAACAAATTTATTTTGTATTGTATTTTGGATTTTGTATTATATTTTTATTACTTTTTGGATTGAATATTTTAACAGTATCAAATTAAATATTGGAATGTCTGGATTCCAAATTTTAAATTCCAATTTTCGGATTGAAAATTAAAAATTTAGAATTAAAATTGAAAAGAAACGGGGGAAATGGGTTTTGGGTGTGAGGGTGGGGGACCTGCTCCCAAAATGCTCCCACCCCCAGTCCCCCCAAATGGATTTTGGGGGAGGTGGTGGGGAGAGGTTTGAGGAATGAGGGTGGTGGTGGGGGTACCCTCCCCCGCCCCATTGAGCCCCCACGCCCATCCCTAGATCTGAGTCAACTCGTGACTCGTGACTCCTGACGTACCCAGGCACATCACAGGTCATTTCAGGGGTACAAAATCTTGCAACGAATCGACTCGTGTCATGACGTGCTGGGAGTCGACTTGTGTTGTGACGTGCTCGGCACATCATGACATGATTCAACTCATGATGGATCCGATCCAACTCCAGAAAAGCTCAAAACAATTAATCTTGGACTGGGCCTACCAAGCACTAAAATGAAGCACGAATGGGCTATTGGGTGGCCCAAACCCTATCTAAATATATATAATTATTTTACTTTGAAGTTTACTCTTTTTTATAATGTACATTTTTGTAGGTTGGTCAAAAAGCAGTAGGCACAGTAAGAGACAACTCACGAGTGGAAGATGTGTGAATCGTGTGTCCCTAATTCTAAACGCCTGAATGTGACATTTCAAATTGAGCAGTTGACTGATTTTGTTTTTATTTTTTTTTATTTTGGGATCAGCTAATCTATGCTCAAATAAGAAAAGTACTGAGGTCAGAGAACTTTTATTTTTTTTATGCCAAATATTCATTTAAACTCATATCAGGAATCATGAGAAGGGAAGAATCATCAAATTTCTTAGCTTTTCTTTTTTCTTTGTTCATCTTTCTCTTCGTTAGAGATGTACAGGCAAGAAAACTTCAACAAATACAGTGTTCTACTTCATGTGGAGACATCAAAAACATAAGCTACCCTTTTCGGCTTAAAGGCAATCCAGCTCAATGTGGTGATCCCTCCTTTGTACTTTCCTGCAGCCCGAGCAACAAAACCATCCTGGAAATCCCTTCAGGGAAGTACTATGTCAAGAGAATTTCCTATGATGATCGTATAATCACGGTTGTTGATGTCAACTTAGCCAATGGAAGCTGTGGCCTTCCGTAAAAATCTCTATCGAGATATAATATATATGATTATAATTATAGTATAGGCAATTATGATCACTTTACAAATGCAAATTTTGTGAGGTGCTCTAGTAATATCAGTGATCCCACCTATATATAGAAGCCTTCCTTATTTGAATATTGGAAATCAGCCCTAACGTTTATGTTAGTTATGGTGACAACAACTGGATATACGATATTCCAGAGTCATGTTCGTTCAATTCAACGGTTCTTGTACGTAAAGCATCTGCGGATGATAATCCTTCGCACGAAACCATCCAGAAGTTGCTGCAGTCAGGTTTTGATCTTAAATGGTGCATGGATTGCGGATCAATCAGTAAGTAAGAGCTTATATATCTTATCATTCTGCATATGCTTTGAGTGTCAAATTGAGTTTGTTGATTGGTTCATATTTTCTGCAATATATGCTTCATGTTTTTTTTTTTTTTTTTTTTAATAGATTTTTGTGAAATTATTTTTACCGTATATCCGTACACTGCCTTAATATTAATTTATATTTCTTATGCAATCAGGGGGCCCATATTACCCGGATCCGCCCATTTACATAATCTTATCATTGATAGTACCACTTCTGGCAAGTTATCTGTTGTGTTTCTTTTGCTCCCTGCTGGAACTCCTCTCCTTACTCCAGGTCTCATTGTGTTATCTACATATCTACTTGATAGACCATATCCAGGATCATCTATATGACCATCGTAATACCCCAATCCCAGAAACTTACCCAAATCCATAATTCAAGCCCAAACACAAAATTTATCCAGGCCCAAGCCCAAGACCCAAAAGTTGATCCAGAGTCCAGACCAATTGATATTTAAAAAAGAAAAAAAAAAATGCATTGTGGAGGCAAGCAGCTGCCAGGTGGCAGTGCATGATAAAGAGAGGTGGCAAGATTTGGTGAAAAGATGGCAAATAAATGAATTTTTTTTAAAAAAAATAAATAAATATAAAATAATGGGAAATAGATAGAGATTGAAGTGAGATCTGAGGAGTAGGCGTGATATTATATAAAAGAAGATTAAAAGGAAATGAGGAGAGAAGTTGGATTTTCGTACAAAAAGCATCAAGAGAAACAGAGAAAGAATGAAACAGAGAAAAAAAGAATAAGAAGTTAGACGAGAGGCAAGAGATTGAGATTGAGAAATAAGAGATAGATCAGAAAATAAAAAAAGAGGCAAATCAGAGAATCAGAGAAAGAAAAGAAGAAAAGAAAGAAGAAAGAAAGGGAGATGTGTGTGCGCGTGAGAGGGAGAGATAGCTAGAAAGAGATAGAAATATGCAGGAGAGAGAAGCAGATTTCAGCTGGGTAAACAGAGAAAGAAAAGAAAGAAAAAAAAAAAAAAAAAAGAAGAAACAGATGAGTGAAGCCGAGATAAATAGAGGAGGGATTGAGAGAAACAATTCCAGTGAGAAGAAGATGATGAAATATGGTTGAGCTGTGGAGATATGTACAATATATTGGATTCAGATAAGTGATTTGATGATTTGTTATACAGATAGTTAATTAGATTTCCAGTAATTCCTAAATTGAGTTTATATGATTTTCGGATGAATCCAGAAATAGATGAATCCAGAAGGAATCCAATCCTAGAAGCAGATTTGAGCACATGAGTTCTGTAAGTGGATACTTTTATTAAAAGTTATTTATTTTAGAATTATATGTTAGATTAAGTATTCAGAGAATATTAGAAATAAATGATTTATTCATTTATTTAGAAAATAGATTACCAAATTACGTATTTATTTAGAAAACAGATTTCCAAATGAACTGAGGTGTTTTAAGAAATGTTCTTATTTCTAGGGGGGAATAGCACAAACATCCACCGAGGTTTGATAAAATTACACAAATATGACAGTTTTGACTATATGCGCACAAACTTTCCTCAACATTTGAAAATTGTTACACAAACATCTTCTACTGTTAGATGGATCCGTTAGTCAAGGGTCAAACGTGATAAAAGTCTAAAATACCCCATATTTTTATTTTAAACAAAATAAAAAATTCAAAAGTAAGATAAAAAAATATATTAAAAAATTATTTAGAAAATATATATGTATCTTAAATCTGAAAGTTGGAAAAAAATAAATTCATCTTCAAAAAAAAAAATTAGTTTGTGCAATTCCCCCTTGATCTTAAATAAATTTAAATTTTAAAATTTATTTATTATTAAATTGTTTTAAAAACTATTTTTTTAGGCAGAATTTCACATAAGTCCTACATTTTTAGTAATTTGTCACCTTTATAAACGTCTTCCCAAATTCATCACTTTAGTCTTTACTTTTTCCAAAACTCACCACTTTAGTCCATTTGACCAAATATGTGAAAGTCAACTATTTTTAAACCTGTGAAAATACATTTTTACTCATATTACTATTCAATTTAGCTAAAATAATTATCTTAACTTTAAATTAAAATGAAAAACAATAAAATTCTTAATAATAAAATCTTAAATAAATATATTACAAAAAAATAGCTTAAATAAATAATTCAAAAATCCATTAATTTTTTCTTATTTTGTATTTTTTTTTTCATAATGGATTTTTATTTAGCTAAAATGATTATCATAGCTTTAAATTAAATTGAAAAACAATAAAATTCTCAATAATAAAATCTTAAATAAATAGATTACAAAAAAAAAAAATTATGAAAAAAAAATCATTTAAAACTAAGATAATTATTTTAGCTAAATTAATATCCATTATAACAAAAATACAAAAAAAAAAAAAAAAAAAAAAAAAAAAATTAATGGATTTTATTATTATTTAAGATTTTTTTTGTAATATATTTATTTAAAATTTTATTATTGAGAATTTTATTATTTTTCATTTTAATTTAAAGATAATATAATCATTTTAGCTCAATTAAATAGTAATAAGGGCAAAAATGTACTTTCACAGGTTTTAAAATAGTTAACTTTCACATATTTGGTCAAATGGACTAAAGTGATGAGTTTTAAAAAAGGTAAGGACTAAAGTGATGAATTTGAAAAGACATTTATAAAGATGACAAATCACCAAAAAAGTAAGACTTATATGAAATTCTGCCCAAATATTTGTAAAGATGAATTTTTTTCTAGCTTTCAAATTTAAGATACATTTATGTTATCTATAATATATTTTTTTATCTTATTTTTTTAGTTTATTTAAAATAAAAATAAAGGGTATTTTAGAACTTTTACACTTTTAACTATTGACTAACGGATCCATCTAACGGTAGGGGATGTTTGTGCAACATCCCCTTATTTCTAGAATTCAGAAATATATTTATTAGAGAATTAGATATTTTGAGCGAGATTTATAAAAAGAATTACTACAAGTATTTTCAAACAGATTTCCAGATTTTCAGATTTCCAGATTTGTTATTTATGAGAATTTTCAGAAAAGTAAAGAAAAGAAAAGAAAAGAAAAGAATATTCATGCATGTTTTGAGAAAAAGTATTTATAAAAAGAATTATATGTATATTCAGAAAGAGATTTCAAACACCAAATGTGTATCCGTCCCTAGTAGTATCAGATTCAGATTGTTGGCCTTTGGGGCTTATGCACATGTGTATGTCAGAGTCGGAGTTGCTCTGCACATGTATGACCGGATGTTCAGTCAGAGTCAGAGTCGCTCTGCATGTGTATGACCAGATGTTTATCCCTAACTCTGTATGAGCCCATAGAGATCAAGGACACGTATGACAAATTTCCCTAGGTAGAACAGATTTTCAAATTATACATATATATATATATATATTATATAACACTGATTACGATCAGTAGAGAAAGAAAAGAAATTATCAGATTTACACCAGATATTTGAAAATGAGAAATTCAACAATACTTGATTTACAGCACTAAATGTTTTAAAGAAAAGAGATTTCTTCATGAAGCATTCCAAAAGATACTTTTAATGGCTTTATTGCATAATTTGTAAAGATTTATAGCAACAAAGATTTGATTGAAGCAAACCATTTTATATAGTAGCACATTATTATATTAAACAGTTTTGTAAATGATATATATATATATATACATATTAGATTTTTAAAGAAAGAATGTTTAATGTTTCTTAAAGAAAAGTATTATTTGATTTTAAGATCGTAAGTTATTTTATAAAAGGAAATGAAGATTTTACTCTAGATTTGTAGGAAATGGGTTTATTTACAGAGAAGATTTTTAGTTAGTTCTCAGCTTGTATTACAGAACAGATTCAGATTATAGGACAGTTTCAGATTAAATCCTGATTAGTTTCAGGAAGAGATATAGAATTCAGAAAGAGATAGAAAAAGATACAGTTTTAGAAAGAGATGTAGAAAGAGATAAAGAATTCATAATGAGATATAGAAACAGATACAAAACAGTTTTTTTTTTTTTTTTTTTTGTATCGGATTAGATTAAGGTTAGCCAGTATTAAATTAATGAACTACGAGGGCTTTGATCCTTATTAGGTATAGGGTACATAGGCATTTGGGTTGTAAATCTCAAACTCAAGCCCACCATAGAAAGAAAAAGATAAGATTCTTACAGGATTCCTTTGTACTCAAGATAGGAGTTGGGGCGGGTCCTGTCAATCTTATAGAAATTCCAAGTCGCTATCTAAAAGATCCCGATGTCATTAACTTTTTCACTAGTGAGTTTGCAGAAATTCTTATAGCAAGACTTATTCTTGTTTTACTTTTAGTTGTTTTTCTTATACACAAATATAAAACAACCAAGATGACAGTCGATAACTTGGAGAAATTTCTGTATAATCAGCAATCTTGGATGCCTAAAAGATACTCTTTCATGAGATCATTGCAATAACTAATCACTTTGGAGACAAATTAGGACAAGGTGGCTTTGGATCAGTTTATGAAGGACAACTTCTTAATGGCACCTTAGTTGCCATTAAGGTGCTTGCAAACTCCAAGTTCAGTGGGGAAGAATTCATCAACGAAGTCTCAACGATCGGTAGAATTCACCATACCAATGTAGTGCGGTTATTGGGATTCTGTTCCGAATGATCGAAAAGGTCACTTGTGTACGAGTATATGCCTAATGGATCTCTTGATAGGCATATCTTTTCCAAGAAAGGTAAAGATCAAGCATTTATATGGGAGGAAACTTCACGAAATTGCTTTAGCAACGGCTCATGATATCGAGTACCTCCACAACGGATGTGATGTATGCATTCTTCATTTTGACATCAAGGCTCACAATATCTTGCTAGACCACAATTTCATCCCAAAAGTTGCAGATTTCGGCCTTGCAAAATTTCAATCCTAGGAAAATGATTTCATATGCATGAGCACCACAAGAGGAATGATTGGATACATAGCTCCAGAGTTGATTTCAAGAAATTTCGGCATAGTTTCTTGCAAGTCAGATGTTTACAATTTTGGGATGTTGTTGTTGGAAATGGCTGGAGGAAGACGGAATTCTTTTGCAAAGGTGACTCGTTCAAGCAAAGCATACTTTCCTTCATGGGTATATGATCAAATGATTAAAGGAGGAGATTTAGAGCCCCGGAATGTGAGTGAAATTGAAGGAGTGATAGCAAGAAAGCTCTGCATAATTGGGTTATGGTGCATTCAAGTGAAGGCAACCGTCCATCGATAACAAAAGTTTTGGAAATGTTGGAAGGAAGCATTGATGATCTGCAAATGCCTCCCAAGCCTTTCTTTTCTTCTTCTTCTTCTAAACAGAGTTTTGTAAGGGAGATCCAATCAGATTCTTCAACAGAATTGCTGGAGTCTAAATCAATCGAGGAATGCCCAAATGCTGATACTTATGATGTTTAGTTCCACCATCAATTCTGAACAATCAAGCTTAGATATGTTTAACCTTATTAATAAATCCAAATTCCAAGTTGTAGTACTACGTATTTGTTGAATTGAGTTTAGTTTTATAAAAATCCCCTGTTCCTATATTATTAAAAAACAGAGATTGTATCATTTTATTCAAGATTATGTATTTTCCCATTTCACTAGAACAGCATTGAACCAGATTGAAGTCCTGTTGCTGTTAATTAAATGGTTTTTGAAGTCCTCTTACAGCTTTTCCTTTTTGGGTTTTACAGCATCCAAAGATCAAGGACTCGAATTTGATTTTATTTTGCACTGATTGGTGTTGAGAATCATATTGTTAAAATGGTGTACCTATCATCGAGTTTCTTTAGGGAAATTTCATTTCTTTTGGGCAATTACCAATTAGGTCCTGGACTTTTTTTCTAAATTCTAAGTTGTTTGTGACTTTTACAAAAGTGACCAAATTGGTCCTCACATTTTTCCCAAGTGCCAAATTAGTCCCTATCTTTTTAGAAGTGACCAAATTGGTTCATCTAACAGTTTAACGGTATTAAATATAACAGTTGATTCTAACAATTTTAGTTAAAGTACTTAAATACCCTTTAGTTGTCATATTATAGGAAAGTTGTTTTGTCTTTTATATATTAAATTCACCATTATAATTACAACAAAATCAAAAAATATTATCAATAAAACAACATTTGTACCTTTTTTAATTAAAATTTTCTAAAAAAATCTAAAAATATTTTAATAAGACAATGTCAATTATACCATTATTTTATAAATAAAGTTACCATTCATTTCCAGTTTAATCTTTTACCATTTTTATATAATTGTTTTTTTTTTTTTAATATTATACAAGTACTGTTGTCCAAATTATTCAAAAATCAAAACCCACAATAAAATAAACAAAAATATACATGTGTTAAAAAAAATGTGGATGTGTCATTATTATATTGTTTAGGAGTAAAATACAATTTTACACCGTACACAGTTATAGTTGATTGACAAAACATGGTGTTGTATGTGTAAATTTGGCAATAGGACACGTCAGCAAAAGAGGCAATAAAGACGGGACAAGTAAATAAACACGTCACCCGTTGACCCGACAACAAAAGGAGATCAGTCAAAGACGTACCAGCTGGCACGCTCGCCGATTCAAAGAAGAAGTGTGCTCGCCACAACTGGTTGACCAGCAGAAAGGCAAAATGCGCTCGCTGATCCAAGGTGTTCACCAAAAAACATACAGCCAGAAGAGTAATCCAATTCCAAGTATATTTTCCACGTCAAGCGAGGATTCGATCGGATACAAAGCTCAAAGATCAAATCCTATTCCGAATAAGATACAATCTCCTTCAAACAAAGAAGAGTCCAAACAGGAAACAAACCCTAAAAGTTGTTTACAAACCCTAGACTCCTTACGCAACGCAAAATAGGAACTCCCCTATCAACACGGCATAGGCACGGGAAACCCTAGAAAAACTAATATAAATAGAACCCTAAATCCCATGAAAAGGGGTTCGAGATTAGAGAGAGAGTAATCAGGCAATTGTATGAGAGATTTGAGTGTGTAAACCATAAGCGATTCATAGTGATTTCTTTCGCCCTCAGGGGGCACCGTGGTTTTTTCTCATTCAAGGGTTTTTCACGTAAAATCTGTCGTACATGCATTGATTGATTTTCTTTATTTGTTTATTTTTTATTTTGATATTATTGTTGACCGAGTCAATCCAAAAATCACCGTCAACAATTGGCACTAGAAGGAGGGGGTAACTGAATTAAAAGCTTCCAGGAATCCTTACAAAACACAAAACAGGCACAGCATGAGCAACGGTAGCGATAGAGATGAAATCCCCAATAATGATCAGATCCCTGAAGCAGCGGTGATACTAGGAGAGGAAACGTTGGCAACAGGGGAACAGTCAACAGCAACTCCAGGAACTAGAGCAGCCAACGAGACTCTGCAACACTTTCATACCGCATTGGTGAATCTGGTCAATGAGGCCAACAAGATTGGACTCACGCTTCCTATAGGGTTGGGAGCCTCGTCTCCTTATGAGCTGACGACCAGCACGCCCGGAAATCATCCCACAGGAAGGCTGCGATCAGAAGTCTATGTCGCGACTCCCAGTACTCAGGCAAAACCAATTGTGGGAGAAGCCCCCTAGGATTCACCAGAGGCCCTGGAAGAAAGAGGGCAAAAGAAGGGAAAAAGTTTACTGGACGAGGATTTCCCAGAAAAACGGTATCATGGGCGAACGCATAGGGAACCAACCAACGACAGGACTAACAAAGCCCGTAGGAGGCGGCGATCGATCTCGTCGGAAGACAGGAGTCCCCAACCGAGAAGGGGGTTGCGATCAAAAAGGGCGCGGCAGCAGAGATCCGAAAGTACAGATGATCTAGGAGGTAACAGAAGTACCGATAGCAGGGAAGATGATTATCGGAGGATGACAATCAAAAGCAGGCTTAACCAAGAGGGGGAACCAACTGGTCATCGAAGCGTTACCCTCCAACAGCTCTCAAAGAAGATCTCAGCAATGGCTAAGCGGTACAGACACAATGTGTCTTCAGATGATGAGTCAGACAATCCGTTCATCGACCATATCGCTCACACCCGGTTCCCTGAAAGATTCAGAATGCCAACTATCGAACAATACAAGGAGAATAGGGATCCAAAGGAGCATGTCCGCAGATTTCGCAATGTCATGGCTCAGTACGCATCCAATGACGGCCTCTTGTGCTTAACATTCCCACAAACCTTTGGCGACCTCACTTCCAGATGGTTTGGACGCCTACCAACCAGAAGTATTAACAACTTCTCTAGTTTCAGCAAGGCGTTCATAAGGCAATTCATGGGAAGTGTACAAAGGAGAAAGTCACTGGCTCATCTATCGAACTTGAAACAAGAAAGCAACGAGTCACTCAAAAAGTATTTAGCCAGGTTTGGGAAGGAGGTCGCCCAAATAGAAGATGCAAGAGATGTAGCTGTCATAGCAGCCTTCACCAATGGGCTGCAAAGCGGACGTCTGTCTTTTGACCTACGGATGGACCATCCGAAGACATATGAAGAGATGATGGATATAGCTGGAGACTATGCGCTAGCAGAGGAAGAAGAAGTAACCCAAGGGGGTAGTTACGTCCATGGTCATAAACCAGACACAAAGTCCGAGTCCAAGGATGAAAGGACAAAGGGTCAATCTCGCGATCGCCAAAAAGAAGAGAAGAGCCGGAGGAGCAAACCAGAAGAGAGCCGAGGTAGTAACAGAACCAGTAGGTTCCGAGGCAGGTATAGCAATTACACTCCCCTAAATGGCGAATAGGAGGACATACTATCTGTAGTGGAAGACAAAGGGCTCGCCAAATATCCCCGACAACAGTCAGCTAATGCCGGAGGGATACAACGAAATACTGCCGATTCCACAAAGACCACAGACACGATACCTCTAAATGCTTTCAATTGCGGGATCATATCGAGAGTCTGATCAGAGAAGGGCACCTTAAAGATTTCACCCTAAAGGGAGACCAAAACACTGGTCGCCAAGGTAGCCATCGAGGAGGTGGGCAAGAAAGAAGAAGCCCGAGGAAAGGCAGCCCTAGCATAGCTATAAATACTATCTTTAGAGGACCTCACACCGGTAGAAGCAATAGAGAAAGGATGTCGGAAGTCAGGGAAGTAATGTACGAAAACAGGGACTTTTAAGTAAACTCTGTGCAGAGAAACCACAAAAAACCAAGAGAAGGACATGATCCGATAACCTTCACAGCCGAAGATTCAGAAGGAATTGATGCCAAACCCAACGATGCAATAGTTGTGGGAGTACAAATAGCACACAGGGATGTCCTTCGAGTGATGATAGACAACGGAAGCTCCGCTGACATTTTGAGCGCCAGAGTGTACGACAAACTTTGGCTAGACAGAAGTAAGATCTTTGGGGATGATGAAACTGCCTGTGAGATTTGGGACAGCACCTTGTCGACGGACTATCCTCCTAGATTTCGCGGTGGTTGATATTTATAACTGGCCATACAATGCTTTACTCGGCCAACCGTTTTTGAACAAGGCGCGAGCAGTCACATCCACCCATGCACTAAAGTCAAATTCCCGACAGAACCAATCGAAATGGCTCACCGGGCCAACCTGTCAATCTTTAAAGACAAGACTGGAGCGGAAACCTTAAGCATATTTCAACTCGACCAAGAGACGAGGGAGGAAAACCCCGAAACTTTTGAGCTAGACCCGAGAGATAAGACCAACAGAGAAAAAGAAGAACCAATCGAAACTGTCATCTTGGATGAAGAAGAGCCTAATAAAACAGTCAAGGTTGGAGCAAATTTGACGAAGCAGGTTTAAACAGGTTTGGTGAATCTGTTGAGGGAGTACAAGGAGATCTTTGCTTGGAGCCAAGAAGATATGCCGGGAATCAATGCAAGTGTAACTACACACCATCTAGCAGTAAGCAAAGAATGCAAGCCGATAATACAGAAAATGAGAAGCTTCAACCCTGAGAGAAGTACAGCAATAAGGGAAGAAATATCCAAGCTGCTCGCAGCAGGATCGATCAGAGAAGTCAAATATCCTGAATGGGTAGCGAACGTTGTGCTCGTAAAGAAGAAGAACAATCAGTGGAGGATGTGCGTAGACTTCACTGATCTGAACAAAGCTTGCCCAAAAGACAGTTTCCCATTGCCAAGAATCGACCAGTTGGTCGTCTCAACAACCGGACACGAGCTATTAAGCTGCATGGACGCATACTCAGGCTATAATCAAATCAAGATGCACAAACCAGATGAGGATAAGACAGCATTCACCACGGACCAAGGGTTATACTGTTATACTGTCATGCCATTCGGCCTGAAGAATGCTGGGGCAACATACCAGCGGTTAGTCAACAAGATGTTCGCCAGCCAAATAGGCAAGAATATGGAAGTGTATGTCGATGACATGCTAACCAAGAGCATCAAAGCCGACGGACATGTAGACGACCTACGGGAAACCTTTGATGTGCTAACCAAATTCGGGATGAAGCTAAACCCTTCAAAGTGTGTGTTCGGCGTGCCATCTGGTAAGTTTCTCGGGTACCAGGTACATCAAAGAGGGATAGAAGTGAACCCTGACAAGATCAAAGCGCTAGCCGACATGGTTTCCCCAAAAAACCTGAAGGATGTCCAGAAACTTACAGGATGCTTGGCGTCGCTGAGCAGGTTTATCGCAAAATCAACAGACCGATGCTTACCATTCTTCAAAGCGCTTAAGAAAGGGAAAAGGATTGAATGGAATAAAGATTGCGAACAGGCTTTTCTCGCCCTCAAAGAATACCTAGGCCGAGCACCGTTACTATCAAGACCTATCACATGAGAAGTGATATACATGTACCTGTCAGTCACAGAAGCAGCCAGTAGTTCTGTATTAATAAGGCAGGAAAATGGAATACAGAAACCAGTATACTACACAAGTAAAGCGTTACTACCGACTGAAACAAGATATTCGCCGGCTGAAAAAATGGCGTTCGCACTAGTAACAGCAGCGAGAAAACTGAGGCCATATTTCTAAGCACACAAAGTAGGAGTATACACCAACTGCCCACTAAGAATGATATTACAAAAGCCAGAGGTGTCGGGTAGACTTATAAAATGGGCTATTGAGCTAAGCGAATTTGACATAGAATTCATCCTAAGAACGGCGATCAAAGGCCAAGCAGTAGCATACTTTGTAGCAGAATTCACAGAGCCAGATACTGAAGTGGCAAAGATGATGATAGATCAAGCAAGGAAAGACTTTCGCTGGAAACTTTGTGTCGACGGCTCATCAAACACTCATGGCAGCGGGGCAGGGATAGTGGTCACAACCCCAGAAGGAGATTCTGTAGAATGTGCCTTGCGGTTTGATTTCAAAGCAACCAATAACCAAGCCGAGTACGAGGCGTTGATAGCAGGACTGAAAGTATGTACAGCCCTAGGAGCTGATGAGATTGAAGTGTTTAGCGACTCTCAAGTCATCGTCAACCAAGTACTCGATGAATACCAAGCAAGGGACAACAGCATGATCGCCTACCTAAAACTAGCAAAGGAATTGTTGGGGCGATTCAAAGAATACAGGATTGTTCAGATCCCAAGAGAAAAGAATGAACAGGCAGATGTTTTGGCCAAATTGGCATCCGCCACGGTCAACATCTAACCCCGAACAATCCCTATGGCACACCTGCTTCGACCCAGCACAGCCGAGCAGACCGAAGTGGGGGTCATCATGAACGTATCAATCAACTGGATGACCCCGATCAAAGAGTACCTGATTAATGACATACTCCCGAATGACTTGCTAGAAGCCAAGCGGCTGAAATACAGGGCAACAAGATATTCAGTCCTCAACGGTGAACTGTATAGGAGAGGATTTTCGAGAACATTGCAAAGATGTGTTGAACCTGAAGAGGCAGAAGGAATCCTGAAAGGTATACACAGTGGAAGCTGTGGGAATCATGCTGGGAGCATCAGTCTAGCCCATAAAGCACTAAGGTAAGGGTTCTATTGGCCAACCATGTTCGCCGATGCAAAAAGAATAGTGACCAGATGTGAGGCATGTCAAAAGATCACGAATAACATTCGCCAGCCACCTGAGCGCCTACAAAGCATCACCTCTCCATGGCCGTTCGCCATGTGGGGAATTGATTTGATCGGTCCGATGCCCACAGCACCAGGAGGAGCAAAACACGCCATTGTAGCAGTGGATTATTTCACTAAGTGGGTAGAGGCCGAATCGCTGGTACACATAACAGAAGCAAATACAACCAACTTTGTGAAGAAAAATATTCTATACAGGTTCGGGATACCAAACACCATTATCACTGACAATGGGACACAGTTCGATAACAAGAAATTCAGAGATTTACGCAAGAAGTATGGGATCAGCAACTACTATGCCTCCCCGGCTCACCCACAGACAAACGGGCAAACTGAAGCGGTAAATAAAATCATCAAGCATAACCTGAAAGCCAAACTAGCTGTCAAAAAGGGAAATTGGGCGGAAAAACTACCACAGGTACTATGGGCGTACCGAACGACGGAAAGAAACTCCACTGGGGAGACACCCTACTCCATGGCATTTGGAACCGAGGTAGTCATTCCAGTTGAAACAGCGTTCTCTTCGCCAAGAACACAATTCTTCCAACCAGAGCTTAATGTTGACATGCTGAAATGTGGCTTAGATGAACTAGAAGAAAGAAGGGAGCATGCCCAAATAAGGAATGCCGCCTATCAGCAGAGAGCGGGCGAGATACTACAACTCACATGTGAAAGTCAGAAGGTTCGCACTCGGGGACCTGGTTCTAAAAAGAGTGTCGCCTGGAACGAAGGACAAAACTGTAGGATCACTCGCAGACAAGTGGGAAGGACCATATCACATCACAGGTATAGCAGGCCATGGAGCATATTACATAGCAAAGAGAGGACTCGGCGAACTGCCCCGACCATGCAATGCTCAATACCTGAAGATCTACTACCCTTGATACTCCAGTTCAAGAAGACCTTTTGTTATTGACCTTTTATTTTTTTATTTGTTTATTTTTTTCTTTTCTTCAATTTATCTTTCTAGAAGTCTTTTAGGTCTTGATGTCGAGAGTTTGCAGGAAATGATCAATAAAAAGTAATTTATTACTGAGATACCTACCATCATTGAAATCATGGATCAGCCATAATGAGTGGGTCGCCCAAGACAGACAGATTGAACTATCTGAATTCGGCGAACACCAAAAAACGGGAAATACCCCATATTATAGCAGGCTGAAGGCAAAAACGCCACAAAGCAGCCTGAGCTAGAGATAAATGTCGCATAAAAGGCAATCGCCATCAATAAAGGCATAAAACCCCCAGATTGTAAGAGGCGTTCAGCCAACAGTATTCGGGGTAAACCCCCAAAGAATAAAAACACTGGGGGTAAAGCAAGCTAGCAGCCAAAAAAAAAAAGCAGTGAGCAAAAGCGGGAGACGTCCCAACAGTATGCTCACGCAAAACTTGGTGTATGGTCGGACACGTCCTGACAAACACTGGGTAAAACAAAAACTAGCAATTACAAAGCTAAGTGATAAAAGGCTTTAAAGCCTGGGCCAAAAACTCAGCAATGGCAGCTGAACAAAAACACGTAGGAGTAAATATGGCGAACAAGAAAGAAATGCAAAATGAGAAAAGTTGACGTTTTATTTACTTATTAATATATTTACAGAGTCAAGGAAAAATCAAATATACAAGAAATCAAGCACTCGCTGGCGGAAAGCCCCCGTCATCATCGTCCTCTTCCTCGCTCACCTCGTCCTCTGACGGCCAAACAACCTCTTCATCTCCTTTGGGCATAAAAGGTGTGTAATCTCGACCAGCCACAGGACCCAAGTCAGGCTCAGCACCAGACCCAGTAAAACTCCCTTTTTGACCAGAATAGTAAGTGCTACAAGCACGTTTGGTGGGAATCTCAAGGTGCATAGGAAGAGGCTCTGCTTGAGTGTAACGGCAATGGGCCTTCCACAGCTTCAACTGGCCCTTTATCGAGCGTACTGCGCCATCCATATGCCGCTGAAGGCTTCTGTCATAACGCCTTAGGGCTCTCTCATTGGAGTGGTCTTTCAGGGTGAAAAACTTCTTCGCTTGCCGCATGCCCCGTTCAAACTCGCGGAGGAGGAGGAGGAGGAGCGCGTCATACGCAGGAGACCTCTTAAAACGGTCAACGGCTTCAACTTCCAAGACAGCCTTTAAATCATTCACAAGGAGATCTTGAGTAGTTTGTTGATGCCGCAGATCTTCAGACTCGCGTTCAGCCCTCTCCTTGGCTTCATTCGCCAACCTCTCTCCCTCCATGCGAGCGACCAAAGCGTCCTGACTATTGGCGAGCTGCTCTTTCAGCAACTTGATTTGTTCTTTAGCGACGAGAAGCTTTTCTTCAGTAGCAAGCTGAGCAGCCAAAGAACCATCGGCGGACTCCTGCATTTGAGCAATGTGTTGGGCATGTGATTCTTCAGCCGATAGTTTTTCAGCCGCCGAGCGAGAGATTATCTTCTGCAAGCGCTTGTTGTTGCTCAACGCCGCGTTCGCTCGCCGATAATTACTCGCCATCTCTGACATCATCTACGAGCCAAACAAGTTTAAAAAAGAAAAGGGGGGGTGAAGTAAAGAATAATAAAAATAAGAAACAAGGCCAATAAAATTACCAAAGAATGGCAGTTGAAGAAGAACTCCATCTTACTGTTGCATGATTTTCCCTTCACTTTCTCCCAACCCTCGCTAAAATAGATATCATTGCTTATAAAATGGTTAAGGAGCTCGGTGGGAGAAAAATCAGACAACGAAACAACTCTTGATCCTTTGCCTTGACCGGCTGGATCAACAGACGGCCCTTCATGAGAACCCCCTAAATCCGTAGCCGGGGCCGATGACGGACCAGGGATATCAACCGGAGCAGCGGCGCCCCTACCCCCCGCAGTGATAGGAGATGAAGGCCTGGGGGTATCCTCTTGCACAGCAGTATCTCGCGCTCTAATATTCGCTGGGGGTACTGAGGGCCCAATGTTGTCCGAGGTAGGGACCTGTGCAGCCGAAGGGGGAGTAGTCTCTACACCACCACCTTCCTCTGATCGAGGGGCTGGATCCGCATCCTGAGGGACCGAAGTACCAAGTTCGCCGGCATTAGCAACCTCAGGGCGAATAGGCTCGCCATTCCCCTCCTCATCGGATGAGACCACATATTGAACCACCCTTGAAGCCCTTTTCAGAGGACGAGTGACGCATTCAAGGGTTGTCTCAGCAGGGCGATTCGCTCGACCATTTCTGGGTTGAAGGTCGCTAGAAGGGTCTTCAGGAGGCTCTTGGATGCTTGCATCAAAAAAAGGAACCTCTGTATTCGCCGCAGGAGCCTCGACTTTTTCTTTCCCTTTGCGGCTAGGACATGAGAAGAGGTGCCAACTCCACCCCCACGGGGTTGGGCGACCACCTCCGTAACAACAGGAAATCCTGCTCCGCCTTTATCTTGGGAGTCGTCGCCCTCGGGTGGCGCAACTCCTTCTTTAGACAAGCCCGCGGCATGCCTTTGGCTGGCTGCTTCAGAGTTCTTCACCGCTTGAGCTTGTTCGTCGCAAACGACGTCGAACTCGCTCACTAAAAAAAAAAAAAAAAAGTCACTTAAAGCAAAACCAATAAAGACAAGCTCTAAAGTTTAAAAGAACTTACAGTGGCGTCGCCTAGCAGACAGGCGGGGGAAAACACCACAAGTGACCATCCTGGCTTCATCAAGAAGATACTTTTGACCTCTCTTGGCCAGACTAAGTACCGTAGCCTCCGTCACATTCTTTACCTCGTGCGGGGTTAAGGCGGGGAGAGCCTTCGACCAGGCTTCAGGAGACGTAAAATGTCTCGGAACTTTACTCGCTCGAAGGTTTCCGCGAGGGTCGGCAGGATTGTTTCTCCCCCACTCGCCACCAATGAAGAACCAGCTGTTCTTCCACCTTTTGTTTGAAGTGGGGAAACCCCAGATAAAGCCTTTCTTCTTTTCATCACTGGAGATCTCCACCTGCCCAGGATTGGATACACCTTCAGGTATCCAATTCTCCACAGCGGTCGACTGAAGATAGTAAGTTCCGCCATGGCCGGACTGTCGTAGAACATAAAAGTGACGGATTTCACGAGGAGTTGGCGACCATCGACCCATTGATTTCCACATCACGCACAGGGCCATCAAAATCCTGTAGCTGTTTGGTGAAAGCTGGGCAGGAGCAAGCTTGGCTTCAGCTAGGAATCTGACTATAAACGGTTGAAGAGGGAGAGTCACCCCACAGCCGAACATCGACCCATAGATGGCAACGGCGCCGCTCGGCGGATTCCATGCAGGCCGCTCGCCTGAAGGAATAAGGACAACCGTATCTGGAATATCATATCTCCTCTTATATTTGCCAATTTCCTACTCGCCGACCACGTTTACTTCAGTATCAAAAGAGCTTGGGTGATCGGCAGGAAAGCATAGAGCATCTTGTCGATGATCCTCGACGTCTGAGTCAACTACTGTTTGAGCACCAATGAGAGAATCCCTAGGGGTTCTAGGCCCTCGTCGACCACTACCAGCAGCCCTTAAAGTCTTAGCCATATCTGGAAATTCATTGTCAACAGTTGAAGGAAACGTGAAATCAGAAGTGTTGGTGTCAAAATCAGGAGGGATGAGAAGGGAAATTGGCACAGGAAGAGTTGGGTCAAAATTTCGCAAATATAATTCAATCTTGTCTGCAACCTCCTTATTGCCAAGCTCAAGAGCTTGCATCATTTGATTAAATAAAAAAACGCGTTGAGAAGGATCCATGAAACTCACCAGAAATGTTCTTGAAAAAGGAAGAAAATAGAGTATGAAGTAGAATCGCACTTCAAGAGAACCGCCGGAAATCCAACACTTAGTTGCAGAAGCTTGGAGGATTAGTGTTTTCAGAGGATACTCTTTGCAGAAAAAACAAGATCGGAAGAAGTGAAACGAAGTGGAACAGTCTCGTCTTTTAAAAGGGGGGAATTCGAAATTCAAGAAAAAACAATAATTAAAAACGGCCATGATAAAGTACCGCCGCCTGTGGGTAAAGGCAGTGATGAAAAGTGTCCATCAAATGAAGGACACGTGGCATCATGGGATTTCACAACAGACGCGAAATCATTGCAGGGGTGACATCAGTTGCAGCGCGTCACGTCAACACCCATCGTTTGAAATTCTGTGGCTGAAAATGAAAGCTTGCTGCAGAAGACTTAATAACAAAAGTAACACGTGGCAAAAACGGAAAAAGAGGGGGAAAAACATCTGCAAAAATTTCAGAAAAAGAGGAAAGTCAGAAAAACATAAGTAAATCATATAAACACTGCTCGCAGAACCAAAGAAACCAGCCTACATTGGATCAACTCGAAGTGTTTATGGGGGTATTGTTGTATGTGTAAATTTGGCAATAGGACACGTTAGCAAAAGAGGCAATAAAGACGAGACAAGTAAATAAACACGTCACCCGTTGACCCGATAACAAAAGGAGATCAGTCAAAGACGTACTAGTTGGCACGCTCGCCGATTCAAAGAAGAAGTGTGCTCACCACAACTGGTTGACCAACAGAAAGGCAAAATGCGCTCGCCGATCCAAGGTGTTCGCCAAAAAACACACAGCCAGAAGAGTAATCCAATTCCAAGTATATTTTCCACGTCAAGCGAGGATTCGATCGGATACAAAGCTCAAAGATCAAATCCTATTCCGAATAAGATACAATCTCCTTCAAACAAAGAAGAGTCCAAACAGGAAACAAACCCTAAAAGTTGTTTACAAACCCTAGACTCCTTACGCAACGCAAAATAGGAACTCCCTTATCAACACGGCATAGGCACGGGAAACCCTAGAAAAACTAATATAAATAGAACCCTAAATCCCATGAAAAGGGGTTCGAGATTAGAGAGAGAGTAATCAGGCAATTGTATGAGAGATTTGAGTGTGTAAACCATAAGCGATTCATAGTGATTTCTTTCGCCCTCAGGGGACACCGTGGTTTTTTCCCATTCAAGGGTTTTCCACGTAAAATCTGTCGTGCATGCATTGATTGATTTTCTTTATTTGTTTATTTTTTATTTCGATATTATTGTTGACCGAGTCAATTCAAAAATCACCGTCAACACATGGTTATATGGACTAATTTGACACTTGGGAAAAATGTAAGGACCAATTTGGTCACTTTTGTAAAAGTCGTAAACAACTTAGAATTTAAAAAAAAAATCCAGGACCTAATTAATAATTGCCCATTTCTTTTTAATATAAGTTTGCTTTCAAACACGAGTGTCATATTAATGTATTGATTTGTATTTGAGATTCAAACACAAGTGTCATAATGAAAATTTAAGACATCAAAATCTGAGTGATGATTAGATTTATTTATGGGTGCTAATATTGATATCCATAAAACTTATTAGTATACTCATATTTTATTAAAAAATTTAATTACAAAAATATCTCAATAGAAATTTAATAATAATGACAAATTACTTTAATTAAAAATAAACCAAATACTGTATATACTCATTAACTACACTCATATCTTCAACTATATTTCTTTATTAAAAAAAAAACTTACCTTTCAAAAAAAAAAATAATAAGACTTATAATAAACCTTAATTAAACTCTAATTTTATTTCAAGTTTCAAACTTTTTCATTATCACATGATTATTCCAAAAAAAAAAAAAAAAAAAAAAAAACTTATTATAAACCCTAATTAAAATTTAATTTTATTTCAAGTTTCAAACTTTCTCATTATCACATGATTATCATATTATTTTTATCGTTCTTTTATGTATAGTTATGATAAGTTTATTTTTTTATTTTATTTTTATTTTTTTAAGATAGCTATATAAATAATAGAATTCCGGATTGAAAATCTTTTGACCCCATATACGGTTCCACATATTCCCTTTTATAAGACTCCTACATTCTAGATATTTCCAAAAGTAAATTGGACCATCATTAAAAGATGATTTAATTCCAAAAATAATATGATTTTTTTAATAAATTGGGTGTTATAATAATTTAAGAGTGTTTATAAATAATATGTATTAAAATGAATGTATTTATTTCAATGAGGGTACTATTGGTATTAGGATGGGTGTTTATTAATATTTATTTTTAAAATTTTAAACATGGGTGTACTTATAAAAATGGGTGTACTAATAAGTTTTATAGGTGTCAATATCTGTACCCTTTATTTATTTGTAAATTTGTATTGTTACAAAGAAATTCATTTAAAAAATGTAGATTAATTAACACGGATAATTACCAAATCATGTAAAAATGGAAAACTTTAAAAATCACCCTCTGTCTTCCTTTCGTTAATGACAAAATGAATTCAGCTCCACTGTATCTACCAATTATAAAGAAAGAAAACCCTCCCATAATATTTATACCAATGATATATATATATATATATATATAAACCAATAAACCACTTAAAACACAATGAATAAGAACTTAAGAAACTTCAATTTTCCGGTGGAGTTACCAAAACCTCTTGATCCGCCGCTCAATTTTTCGACTGCTAAAAGCATCTCCAATGGTATAAGCAAATTTGGATCCTCAAAAGTTGCCACCTCAGCATTTGAGGATTGTTTTTAGGGTTTGCTAAATTTGATGATTGTATAGTCTACAATGGTATACTTGTAATGATACCACAATGATATATTAGTTTTTTTTTTTTGCTAAAAAAAAAATTATAAAAAACAAAAGAAGGTATATGATATGGGTATTGATCCATTCGTAATGAAGAGACAAATTTTATCTAATTGAAATTTTTGGGGTTGAAACAATGGTGAAATACATAGATGATCAGAGAAAAAAAAGAGGAAAAAAAAAAGTAACTGAAGAGAGAGAAAGAATAAAATTACAACAGTTAATTTGGGTTAAGTTTGTATTTGATGATTGAAAGTCAATCTTCAAATTTGATTATTTAAGAGGCAATTTGATTATTGATAACTGCTATTGCTAAATTTTAGTGACTCCATTAGACAGTGTTTTTTGGTTAAATAATCAAATTTTGATTACTCTCATACTTTTGAGGATACCATTGGAGATGCTCTAATCTTTGAGAGAAAATCTTAATGAAAACTCCAAGGTCGTTGTTTTTGTTGGCAACATCAATACAAACACAAGTGTTGGCCAGAGACAGAATCACAATTTTAACACAATTGATTTTTTATTATATTTTTTAAGAATCAAATCTAATCATTGGATGAATCCAACTCTCATATTTGAATGTTCTAACTTTTCTTTTTATATATATCATAAATAAAGAACATAATAATTAAATCCCATTTTAACACAGTTTAGAGGAACGTTCAACTTGTTCACTAAACGAGTATAATGTTGAGATGAACGTTAACCTTGTTCAACCACGTTAAACTTGTTAATTAAGGTTTACGTTAACTTGTTCAACATACATTGAACTTGTTCTTGAAAATTTACGTTGATTTGTTCACTGAACGAGTTTAATGTAGAACGAGTTTAATGTTTAAAGGGTTTTTAAGAATCAAATCTAATCATTGGATGAATCCAACTCTCATATTTGAATGTTCTAACTTTTCTTTTTATATATATCATAAAGAAAGAACATAATAATTAAATCCCATTTTAGAGGAACGTTAAACTTGTTCACTAAACGAGTATAATGTTGAGATGAACGTTAACCTTGTTCAACCACGTTAAACTTGTTAATTAAGGTTTACGTTAACTTGTTCAACATACGTTGAACTTGTTCTTGAAAATTTACGTTAATTTGTTCACTGAACGATTTTAATGTCGAACGAGTTTAATGTTTAAAGGGACATTAAACTTGTTCAACATACTTTGAACTTGTTCATAAAGGTATACGTTGACTTGTTCAATACACGAGTTTAAAGATTAGAGGAATGTTAAACTATTTCAACCTACGTTAAACTTGTTCTTGAACGTATACGTTGACTTGTTCAATGAACGAGTTTAATGTTTAGAGGAACGTTAAATTCGATCAACATACGATGAATTTGTTCATGAATGTATACGTACGTTGACTTGTTCACTAAACGAGTTTAACGTTTAGAGGAACATTAAACTCGTTCAACCTACATTGAACTTGGTCATTAATATTTACGTTAACTTGTTCACTGAACGAGTATGACGTTGAGATAAACGTTAAACTCGTTAATCTTATGTTGAAATTGGTCATGAAAATTTACGTTGACTAGTTCACTCAACAAGTTTGATGTTTAGAGAAATGTTAAACTCATTCAACCTACGTTGAACTTGTTCATTGAACGAGTTTAACGTTTAGGGGAATATTAAACTTGTTCAACATATGTTGAACTTGTTCATAAATGTGTACTTTGACTTGTTCATTGGATGAGTTTAATGTTTAGAGGAACGTTAAACTCGTTCAACCTACGTTAAACTTATTCCTGAATGTATTACGTTGAACTTGTTCATGAATGTATACGCATGTTGACTTGATCACTAAACGAGTTTAACGTTTAGAGGAACGTTAAACTCGTTCAACTGACTTTGAACTTGTTCATTAATATTTACATTAACTTGTTCACTGAACGAGTAAAATGTTGATAGAAACGTTAACCATGTTCAACCACGTTAAACTTGTTTATTAAGGTGTACGTTAACTTGTGTTCAATGAACAAGTTTAACATTGAGGGAAACGTTAAACTCGTTCAATCTGCATTGAACTTGTTCTTGAATTTCAAAATTACAATTATTTTATTTTATTCTACTATTTAATATTAATAATTTTTTTTTTTAATTTTCATATGTTTTAAATGAATTCTTTATTGATTAATATTTAATAGTATAATAATTATAATATTAAAAAAATATTTAAAATATAACCTATTAGTATAGTTGGTAGTATTACTCCCAACAACAATGACGATGTTGGTTCAAGTCCCACCATTTCCATTTAGCTAAATTTTAACTATTTTTTTATTTTTTTATTTTACAATCTTTTCCAATTTATTTCTCAAATTTTCATCTTTTCCTAAAATAAAATAATTCACTTTCTCTTTTCCAACCTTTTAACTACCTTCAATTTATAGTTACTTAATTTAATTTTATGTTATATTAAATTATATATTATTATTTCTAATAATTTTAGTTTGACATACCTAACACATCCCATTAATAAACCCTAAAATCTCAAATTTTAATTTATTGTATTAATATAGTCTATATATTATTATGACTCATTTTTTTTATCCTTAGTATTTCTCTTTATTTTAGAGTTTTAATTTATTTACAATCAATAAATCAATAATTTACTAATAATTAGAAAAATAAAAAATGTCTAGTAATATTTATTAATCAATTATTTTGTATAAATTTAAAGTGAATTCATAATAAATACAAAACAAAATTTCTTATTATAAAATTATATTGTAATTTTTGTTGTTTTTCTTGTTATTATTTATTTATTAATATTGTGTTTCTTGTTTTTATTTCTTTTTAAATATAAGATTATTTAATTCTTCTTAAGTAAGTGTTCTTTTATTTTATTTTATACCCTAAATTTTATTATACCATCAAATTTTCTTTATATAAAAAAACTCAATTTTGTTTAATAAAAAAAACCCCATTTTATTTGGATCTTAAAATTTCAGTATTTATTATATAATTGTTATTTTATTCGAGTGCCCTGCCTGGTTAAAATTTATGGATCCGCCATTGAAAATGTTGATAGAAACATTAACCATGTTCAACCACGTTAAACTTGTGTTCAATGAACAAGTTTAGCATTGAACGAAATGTTAAACTCGTTCAATATACATTGAACTTGTTCTTTATTGATTAATATTTACTAGTATAATAATTATAATATTAAAAAATATTTAAAATATTATATATATATATATATTGTGCAGCAACCATTTGCTGCAGTTGGTTTGTATGATACAAACCACCTTCTTAGGTTGTATCATAGCCAACTCAAGTCATGAAATGCATCAGTACAATCGTACAGATATTATGCAACTTGGAATTAAAATCTTACTATCTTTTTTTTTTTTTTTTTTTTGAAAAGACACTTTATTGCAAAGAAGAAAAGCCGAAAACAGAGCCCCCAACAGAGGCCACAACACACGCCAAAAACAAAACACAAAAGCCTTGCCAAAAAGAAATGAAAAGTCTATGCAGGACAATTGACTTGACCTATCAACCTTTCAATTAATCTCATTTTCATGGACAACTAGCATTCCACAAACCACTTGCATTACATTGATGCATTGTTCTACCTTTTACATCAGTCTTCATCATGAGTAAGATATTTCATTTGTAGAGACCATTGTTTACAAGGAATTTAGAAGACGATCCTTGAATTGTAGAGACCATTGTTTACACGGAATTTAGAAGACTAACGTTTTGGGGAAGTTCCACAGATCGTGACAAATTTGATGCTAAAAGTATTCAAATATTACTTGTCTATGGACCGCAGAGAAGTGACACTGATGTTTGCTGAAATTAGCATACACTGATGTGCTAAAAGTCTATGCAACATCAACCTTTCAAGTAATCTCAGTTTCGCGGAAGGCCAACTAGCATTGCACAAACCACTTGCATTACATTGATGCATTGTTCTACCTTTTACATCAGTCTTCATCATGAGTAAGATCTTTCATTTATAGAGACCATTGTTTACACGGAATTTTAAAGATGATCTTGAATTGTAGAGACTATTATTTACACGGAATTTAGAAGACTAACGTTTTGGGGAAGTTCCACAAATCGTGACAAATTTGATGCTAAAAGTATTCAAATATTTCTTGTCTATGGACCGCAGAGAAGTGACACTGATGTTCGCTGAAATTAGCATACACTGATGTGCTAAAAATCTATGCAGCATCAACCTTTCAAGTAATCTCATTTTCGCGGAAGGCCAACTAGCATTGCACAAACCACTTGCATTACATTGATGCATTGTTCTACCTTTTACATCGGTCTTCATCATGAGCAAGATCTTTCATTTGTAGAGACCATTGTTTACACGGAATTTAGAAGACTAACGTTTTAGGGTAGTTCCATAGATCCTGAAAATTTGATGATAAATGTATTCAAATATTACTTGTCTATGGACCACAGATCGTGACGTGTCAACTCATGATGGATCCAATCCAAGTGGCTGCCCGAAGCTATCTAAATATATATAATTATTTTTAAAACCTTCTGTTGTACAATAATTACTTAATGGACAATGTTTGGGTATTGACTAGTCAGTACCCAAGGTACTGACCTCACCGATGGGATATTCGCATGTGGCCCATTTTGGAATAATGCAAAGAGATAAATGTAAAAAATAAAAGAAAAAATATCATGTGTCAACACCCCATTGGTGGGTCAATATCTTGGGTACTAACAAGTCTGTACCTAAGTATTATCCTTACTTAATTTCATAATTTCAATGATAAAACAAAAAATTATGAATACATCATAATAAAATCAATCAATGTGTATATTGATTATTATAATTTAAAAATTTTAAAAAAAATAAAAAAATAATAATAAAAACCATAATTTTAAACATATGTAATATGTTATTCTCAGTAATGCAATATGAACAAGTAAAATGATGGTTACTGCTCTATTAGATAATCTTGTTGAAGCAAAAATGTAGTGTTTGACAATACATGTCCTTAGCAAAATTGAAATGCTCATCCAAGTTTTGGAACCAAATCTACACAAGGGAGTGGGGTGCTATTCACAATCATTGTATGATACATCTGTTGTTTACATCTAATACTTTCTGGAGAGAGAATCTCTCAGCTGGTACTTCAGTGGACAAGTAATTAAGGAAAGAGAGACATCAACTGATGATGATTGGTGAACACTGTTGATTACTTGTTTCAATCAGATTTTGCTGGAAACCACCCCTTTGCTTTTCTCTGTATATCTGTGTTCTTTAACGAGGCTGTAATATTGATATGGTGACTTCATTGATTGAAGATGATAAATGCTTGCTTGATGATGACTCTGATTCATGCACATTTCTTTCTGAAAAAAATCCAGGCTGTTTTGGTTGAGGCAATGAACCTTCACTGCCCAACATTAGAACCACAGTTGACATGTTTGGTCTATCTTCTGGTCCTTGCTGCACACATAACAAACTGACATGAATGTATCGTAATATTTCAGATGAGGCAGCAGAGTAATCTAATGATTTATCGATTAGTTCCACTGCCCTTTCTTCATTCCAGAGTCTCCAAGCCTGAAACAGATAAAAACCAATAGTTATTGCCCAATTCTTCAAGTCCATATAAAGAAATGAGCTTGGCATCAGATCAATCATTCTATAAGCTTACATGTCCAAGAAGATTAAGATTGTGGTCACTGTGGCAAAATCCTCTATTTCTCTTCCCACTTATTATCTCTAGTACTAAAACACCAAAGCTGTAGACGTCAGATTTCACCGAGAAGATCCCATCTATTGTATATTCAGGAGACATATATCCACTGCATATAGAGAATGGGGTTAACGGATAATGTATTAATGTTATATAATTAAACAATCACTAAGTGTACTTACTATGTTCCAACAACTCTATTGGTTTCCGCCTCGGTTTGATCTCCTCCAAATGACCTAGCCAAGCCAAAGTCTGAAATTTTCGGATTCATATCATTATCTAATAAAATATTACTGGCTTTGAGATCTCTGTGTATAATCCTCAATCTCGAGTCTTGATGAAGATAAAGAAGCCCTCTAGCAATCCCTCTAATAATTTGGATGCACTTGCTCCAATTCAAAAATTCTCTTCTTGTTATATCTGAAACATTTCTCATCCAAGTTAGTACTTAGACCTTTGACAAAATTCTCAAAAGAAACTATAAAGATAACTAGAATTAAACAAGCAGTTTGGAGAAATTCATCAAACCAAAAATAAAGTAGTCCAAGCTTTTGTTTGGCATGTATTCATATATTAACATTCTCTCATCTCTTTCAGCACAACATCCCAGAAGCTTTACGAGGTTTCGATGCTGAAGTTTTGCAATCAGAATAACTTCATTTTTGAACTCATTCATTCCTTGTCCAGAACATTTTGAGAGTCTTTTAACAGCAATTTCTTGTCCCTCAATCAACATACCCTATAAATCATCACTCAAAATATTAAGCATAGTTTCAATTTGAAATAACACAGCCTTAATTAGTTGCTTATCGTTATGTTACCTTGTAAACAGGTCCAAATCCACCTTCTCCAAGCTTGTTTTTGTCAGAAAAGTTATCGGTGGCACTAGCTATGGTCTTCAAATCATACATTGTTAGTCCACTATCATCTTTTCCGTAACCTTCACCGTTCTCATCCATTTCGCGATTGTTATCTGTATTTCCTGAAAGTGGGGTGTAAAGAAATAAGTATGCATTTTCATTAATAGGCATTAATATCAATCATTTCCATCTTGAAGATATTAGTAGAGCTAAATTACAAGAAATGTAATCAACAATGAGTTCGATTGAGCTTTTATTTACCTTCATTCCTACGTTTTATCTTCCGTGCATACATGATCCAGACTAATACAAGCGCTCCCATGACTGAAACTATAGACACGACTATGATGATCACATTTTTCTTCCAACTGTGTTGTCTCCTTGATTCAATTTTACCTGGAAGATTACATTGATTAGAGTTATCAAACATATTCGTGTGATTGTGATTAGGGAAAGGAAGATACCTAGCTCTGAAGCAGCTATTCGCACATAAAGATCCTGACCGCCCAGAATTTCCTTGATGTCCATCAGATCAGTAAACCAGAGCAAACAGCCGGATCCACTTACGATATCTAAAGTTGCATATGCGGTACAGGAGCAATTTTTAAGACATGATTTCTCACATTCTACAAGGCTAATGTTTTTTTCAGCCCTGGAATGACTTGTGTCTGGCAATTTTAATGCTTCAATCTTTAGAAAGCCATCGTCTCCACGCTGACAATCCAATGGAGCCTTACGAACACACCCATCAGTCCAATTCAAGACATTCCATTGCTGTTCTGATTTAGGCTTGAATGTTTCAAAACATGTGCATACAGGAAAGTTATTGATGTTGCAAATAGCATATGCACCACACTGAGCATAATTGTCACACTCATCGCGCATTTTAGCATAGAATTCTGCCCAAGTCCTGGTTTGATTTATCCACGTAAAACGCTGCGCAAGACCTGATTGGTTCATCACAGTTCTTGAAAGTACTGAACTGTCATGGATGTAATAAACGTAAGAAACCTCTTTCTCATTCGACACAAAGTCGTATGAATATACAGAATTTGCTTTCAATGTAGGTGCTCCAGTCCAGTGAAGTCCATTCCAGGAACCTGCTCTGAGCACCAATTCAGGACCCCTTTTAAGAACTAGTTGCGGCGATCCATGAGGATCAATCCGCATTGTGAAGTCACCCTGAGAAGGGTCATTTGAGCTCTTCCAGGAAGATAAAAACCACTCCTGACCAGTTACCAAGTTTACTCCAAGCTTCATGCCTGGTAATAAGGTATCACCAGGATGATCAAAGCTCTGCCACAAAAAGTTATCTGGGTTGTTATCATTTCCATCTTTCACAACCAAATTACCTGAACCTAAGAGCATTGCAATTGGATTCTGGGGAGTTCTCGATGCGTTGGAAGACCAAACAATGTTGTTTGTGCTATTAAGAAGTACAAGAATTCCTCTGGAAGTGATATGTAGGATTCCTGAAGGATCAGAAATTGGAGCATCTCTATTAGCAACCCATACAGTTGTCGCTGGAGCTATATTCTTGTACCAAATTCCCAGGTATCGGCTTCTCGATGTGCCTGGACTGAAGAATCCCAGCTCATAGCGTTGATCTGCTGAAGCTACTGTCTCACCATCTCTGATGGATTGGCCAAGTGTGATTGTGTCCAGTGTAGTGGTGGCGATTCTTATGGAAGAAAATAGAAAACAGTATAGAATAAGAAATCTGAAGCATTCCATTATTGACTCTCTCATGCTTGCAATTGCATCAGTACAGATATTAGGGAACTTGGAATTTAATGTGTTGGTTAAATTCCAAAAAGAGAAGAAAATTAAGGGCATTAGACTCCACAATTGACTTGACCTGTCAATCCGTCAAAGTTGCCTCAGTCTTGATATAAATATCTTGATATTTATGACATTTCATAAATATCTTGATCTACCTCTTACATCAGTCTTCAATGCAACCTAGTGCTTTCATTTTTGTTTTTTTGTATACAAGGATCTTGGGAGATGGGAAAAAGACTAATTTATCTTATATGTTGTTAACATTAGTGTTTGATCATTTCTTATAAGTTTAAGCTTTTAGATTTGTTGGTTTCGGTATTGGAGCTTGGTTTGATTCAAGAGTTTTGGGTTCAAGTACCCACACCCATTTGAATTTATTCTAAGTTTGAATATGTGTTTAAGGTCCCCACACGTGATTTAATTTGTTAGAGTTTGAATATGTGTTTAAATTTAAGCTACGTGGCAAGTCTATTGGTTTACGCATAGCATATCAGTGCTTAAATATTAGTGTTGGACCCTTTCGTATAAGCCTAACCTTTTAAGTTTGTTGGTTTCAAAAATAATTAAGTTGAACCATCTTCATCCTCACAAGTCAATTATATTTGTGACTTGTGAGGTAGTACAAAATTAAGGTAATCATACAAGCCACAAAAATTCTAGTGGTTCAAGTTCCATTTTTGGTCTAAATCCACATATGGATATGACAAAAAAGTTCACTATTGAATCCAAATTTCTCCGTTGTTGGAAGAAATTTGACAAACTTGAGGAAATTTATGAATGATAGATATAGTACATGGCCTATGCTTTTCTTTGGTTTATATTTGTTTGATAAAAACAGATCCATAAATTAGCAGAGGAAAACAATAAAAAGCAAACAGTATCCCTATAATCATATAGAGACAGATCAACCAAAGCTTCTTCTTTTTTTGGTTCATTATTTCAAAGGGAGTGGAATACTATTCACAAGCATTGTATGATACAGCATATGTTGTTTAGATCTAATAGTCAAGCAATATTTTCTGAAGATGATCACTAAGGATGATTGATGAACACTTTTGATTACTTGTTCTCTGTATAGTGGTGTTCTTTAACGAGGCTCTAACAATGATATAGTGACTTCATTGTTTGAAGATGATATATGCTTGCTTGATGATGACTCTTATTCAGGCAGATTCCTTTCTGTGAAAAAACCAGGCTGTTTTGGTTGAGGCAATGACCCTTCACTGCTCAACATTACAACCACAGATGACATGTTTGGCCTATCATCTGGTCCTTGTTGCACGCATAACAGACCGACATGAATACATCGTAGTATTTCAGATGAAGCGGAAGAGTAATCAAACAAATTGTCTATTAGTTCCAATGCCCTCTCTTCATTCCAGAGTCTCCATGCCTAAAACATATAAAAACCAATAGTTACTCTCCAGTCTCCAAGCATCACTGTCGAAAGGAGTTTCTAAAAGTGTCGAAAGAATTCCATTTTCAGGCTTACATGTCCAAGAAGATTATGTTTGTGGTCAGCGTGACAAAATCCTCTGTTTCTCTTCCCACTCATGATTTCTAGTACCAAAGCTCCAAAGCTAAAGACTCGGATTTCATTGAGAAGATCTCATCTACTGCATACTTAGGAGGCATATATCCACTACAAAATTTCATTGCAAAGAGAGAGTGGAATTAAAACTTAGAAGACAAAAAGTAATAAAACAAATGCAAATTTACTTACTATGTTCTAACAACTCTATTCGTTTCCGCCTCAATTTGATCTCCCAAAAATATCCTAGCCATGCCAAAGTCTGAAATTTTAGGGTTCATTTCATTATCTAACAAAACATTACTAGCTTTGAGATCTCTATGTATAATCCTCAATCTAGAGTCTTGATGAAGATAAAGAAGCCCTCTAGCAGTTCCTCCGATAATTCGGATGCGCTTGTTCCAATCCAGTAATTTTCTTCCCATGTTATGTGAAAGGTTTCTCATCCAAGTTAGTCCTCAGCTCCTATGTTTTATAGAATAAAAGAGAGTAAGTTTGGAGAAGATTATCAAACCAAAAGTAAAGTAGTCCAAGCTTTTGTTTGGCATGTATTCATAAATCAACATTCTTTCATCTTTTTCAGTGCAGCAACCCAGAAGCTTTACGAGGTTTCGGTGCTGAAGTTTAGCAGGACAACTTCATTTTTGAACTCCTCCATTCCTTGTCCAGAACATTTCAAGAGCCTTTTAACTGCAATTTCTTGTCCATCCATCAATGTTCCCTAGAAACCATCATTCAAAGTACTAAAACATGGATTCAAATAAATAAAAACACTACATCTTAAATGTGTATTGTTATGTTACCTTATAAACAGGTCCAAAACCTCCTTCTCCGAGCTTGTTTTTATCAGAAAAGTTATTGGTAGCATCAGCTATGGTGTTCAAATCATAGATCAGTAATTCCATATCATCTTCCCTACTCCCTTCTTTGTTGTCATCCCATTTATATGAAGCAATCAATGTGCATTCTTTACGGTTAAAGAACAATAGATATTTCAAATAAATCACTTCCTGTCTTTAAAATAGTTTACTGTTGATGAAATTAAGAGCAAGTTTGATATTGAGCTAACTTACCTTGACTCCTAAGCTTCTTTTTCCACATATAAACGATCCATCCGAACACAAATACTCCGAATATGGCTGAAATTATACATGTCACTATAATTATCACCTGCTTCTTCTTACTGGGATGTCTCCTGGCCTCAATATTATCTGAAATATCGAAATATTTGTATTTGTTAAACATAATCTTGAATTCGAACCGATAAGTTTAGTTATGGAGTAGTATAGGAAGGTACCTAGTTCTGAAACAGCCAACCGTATATAGAGGTCTTGTCCTCCCTCAGCAAGTTCTCTTATGTCAATGAGGTCGTGAAACCAAAGCAAACAGCCTCTTCCTCCTTCTCGGACATCTAGACTTGCATATGCTATACAAGAGCAATTGTTTGAACACATTTTTTTACATTCAATGAGGCTGATGGACTTATTAAACCAGACATAACTTGTGTCCGGCAACTTCACAGCTTCGTACTTCAGAAAACCATCTCCATTCTGACAATGTAATGGCATACGCCGAACACAACCACCAGACCAATCTAACTGATTCCACTCTCCAAGAGATTTTGGCACGAATCCTGTCAAGTATTCGCATTGAAGAGTTTTACTGATGTTGCAGCCAGCATTCGAACCACACAGCGCGTAATTGTCACAACCATCAAGCACCACTGCATTGATTTGTGCCCAACTTGATGTTCTATATCTCCATGTGAAACGCTCCACAATACCAAATGGATCCAGCACCAACCTTACAAGAAGTGAACTGTTCCGGATCACATACTTGTGATACACTTCTTTTTCATTCAACACAAAGACCAATGTATTATCCGGGTTTGGCTTCAGTTGAGGAAGCCCTGTGAAATGAAGGCCATTCCAGGAACCTAATCGAATTTGTGTCGAATTTCCCTTTTTAAGAACCATTTGTGGAAACCCTTCAGGATCAATCCAAAGAGTGAAATCACCTTGCGAAGGGTCATCTACGCTCTTCCAGGATGATAGAAATGAGTCCAGACCAGTAACAAAGTTTCTTCCAATTTTCATACCAGGTAATAAGGTATTCCAATTTTCCAGAC
Organism: Acer campestre; assembly: GCA_954870605.1. NCBI lineage: Eukaryota > Viridiplantae > Streptophyta > Magnoliopsida > Sapindales > Sapindaceae > Acer > Acer campestre. The sequence goes on from OX940801.1 coordinate 43,104,567, forward strand.
CAGTAACCGTTGTCTCGATCTACCTTTTTACATCAGTAGTCTTCAATGCAGCCTACTGGTTTCATTTTTATTATTTGTACACACAAGGATCTTGAACCATCTTCATCTTTAAGTACACAATAATAAATAAGAGCTTTTAGGTAGTAAGAAAATATGGGAATCACAGAAGCCACAAAAAATTCTAGTGGTTTGAGTTCGATTTTTGGTCTCAAATCCACAGAAAATATCAAAAAAGTTAAGAAAATAAGAAAATATCAAAAAAGTTCATTATTAATACCACCTGATCAAACCAGTGAAACAAATAAGGATCAAAGTTAACATGCAATTCATCGATAAAATATACAGAAAAATCTTCATAATCAGTAAACAAATCTAGATTATCTATCATTTCATCGATAAAATATACAGAAAAATCTTTATAATAAATTTCACTTTAACATAAGTACTAATTACTCAGAAGATCATTCAAAGGGCAAAAATAATATCTTAAGCCTTCTTAACGAATTCGGGAAAACGCCAATTTAGATGAAACAGAAAAGTTCCAGTTCCATATTGATGAAGAGCATCCTTCAAATTATCAACATGAAGTGGCTTTTGACCTTCTCCGGCGTGGTGGTGCCCTAGTCTTCCTCTCTTTCCTTCGCTGCCAATCGGAACCGTGGCTGAAAATCAGGACTGTCGCCTCCTCTCGTAACGTCGCCGCAGCTCAAACCTTCTCCGCCCCTTGGATCCCTCGCCGCCGGTCCAACAATCTTCAAACACGAGCTTCTCTCCTCTCCTTTTCCATTTGCCAGAAACGTGACACTGATACTGTGGAGTCGTGGAGATGGATTTCAGATCCATCAGTTTTCTTTTTGGGAGAATCGCAAATACCCCCCCAACTTTTAAGCTAATGGCAAATCAAACCCTCTGGTTTGAACAATCAGCAAACAACCCCCTACAAATTTGAACAATCAGCAAATAACCCCCTACAAATCAGCAAATAACCCCCTACATGCAGCAAAAAATGCAAGGGTTCTTAACGGTAGGGGGTTGTTTGCTGATTGTTTAAACCAGAGGGTTTGATTTGCCATTAGCTTAAAAGTTGGGGGGTATTTGCGATTCTCCCTTTCTTTTTTGTAAATACAATTTCTTTCTTTCAATTTTTTTATTTTTATTTTATTTTTTTAATTTGATCTCTATCCTCCACCTTTCATCTCACAGATGGACGGTGAAGATCCATATATTTATTTTTTTTAAAACAAATTCTTTTATTATTTTTTATAATGAAGGTGTAATAAGACTAAAATACCCCTCACACCTTTTGTTTTGAATATCAGTAGGATTGAAATGAGCTATTTGTAATTAAATAAGGACAATTTGGAGACAAATTAACTAACAAGTAAAATACAGGTTGCCAACACAGCTAATAGATGGACGAGCTTAAGGTTTGGGCAAATGACTCCCAGGTTAACGGCTCGAATTTTACCAATGGCGAAAGATTTAAAAAAAAAAATACATTATCTCGAATTAATATTTAAGCCAATGGGCTTGACAAACCAAAAAAACCTCGATACTAATGTAAGGACCGAGGAGTTTATAATTGGATCATTTAAGCTTCCTTTATTCTAGATTTGACTACATTAATACTCCCGCGAGAACATTGTGACATATGGTATCTTGTTAATCTAAAACTGTACAGTAACAAGATAATATACGGTGTTTATGATTGGATCACTTCAAAATCCATCAATTTTAGATTCAATCATATACTGTTTTCTTCCTCGAGACAACGGTAGATTGGTTGGTTTGGTGGAAAAAAAAACTTTCATTCGGTTCGAAATTTTCTCTTTTTAAAACTCTGGGAGTTTTATTTGATCATTTATATAGTTTTCTATCTTGAGAAATCGGTGAGAAAAACAAAATATCACGAGTCACGAAATACAATTTAATAGTCGAGCAAGAATATTGCGACACGTGGTCTCCCGATAAGCGAACAGGATGTGTGAACGTTAAAACTAAATATTCAATACACTTGAGTCTCCACATTCGATTCCGCCATTGACCACTATCCACTTTATTATTTCTCAGTCACACTCCTCTGCCCCCGTTCCCACAACAGCAACCTTCCATCACCCAACAGAATCCCGCCACGCATTTTTCATCACCACAATCCACTCAAATTCATTGTCGTACGAGTGTTCCCTGTCACACATAATCATATCCAAATGCAACGTGTATCATGTATCGCGTATTTGCCTGATCACGAAGGCATAAAATTTTAAAAACTTTCTTAATTAAAAAAAAAAAAAAAAGTTTTTTTAAATAATATTGGTTTTTCAATTTCCTTTCTTATTTACCTTTTTCTGTTTTTGTTTTCAATTTCTTTTTTAAAATTTATTTACTTATTGTTCCTTTTTAATCATTCTATTTATTTTATTGTTTTAAAAATTATTTTATTAATCAATTTAAAACATTTATAAATCTAGTCAAGAACCTGAATGGACCACATTTATAAATCTAAGGACCTGTTTGAAAAAAAAATGTAAAGATAAAAAATAAAGTGACATTCCAAATATCCAGTGACTCAATTGTAAAACTCCTATATATTATACATATATATAGTATCCTTAATTTTTTTTTTTTAAACCCTAACCTCACGCCGCTTCTCACTGCATCTGCTGTCTTCCTTCCATTTAGTGAGTAACTTTAAATATTTAATCACTTGCAAGCATTTATCGAAACATTTTAATGCATTTATTCAATTTCATGTTTGACTTACATTTATTTAATTATAATTTCGTAATATTTGCACTTTACTATTTCATACTACTTGCATTTTTATTCGCACCGATCTACATTACAAAGTCGGTTAATTTGATCAAATCCAATTCTATTTAGTTAAAAATATATATATATAGTTTTGCAGACCTGTTTTGATTTCACCGATCTACAGTTTTACAAAAAGTTTTGCACAGACCTATTTTTATTAACTAATTAAATTTTACATAGAAATAAAAGTGATTTTATTTTTTTATTAAAAATGATTTTTATAGACCTGATTTTGATCTTCAGCTCAGATACAAAGCTTACATTGTATCTGTCAATTACAAATAAAACATTAATTAACATATAAATACAAGTAAAAAACCTAATCTAAAACTGAAAATACAAAAATTATTAACCATTTCAATTTTATATAGAAATAAAAGTAAATTTTTTTAGGGAAAAGATCGTTTTCCCCCCTACTGTTTACCCTATTATTAAAGTGAGGATAGAGTTTCACGAAATTAGCCGATCTACCCCTGAAATGAAAATATTATTAAAACTACCCCTTCTGTTAGCTTTTTCTTGACAGAAACCAACTCTAACATCGTTTTGCGTGTGAATTGACCAAAATACCCTCCTGTGCCTTTTAAAATCAGATTGCATATGGTGACCAGTGGGTAAATAGACCAAAAGGCCCTCTAAATATAAAATTACTATTATACCCTCTAATTAAATAATAATAATAATAAAGAAATTAAAAACAAAATTAATTAAAAACGAATTAAAAAAAAATTATGGAACAACAATATTCAAACTCATTTTCATCATAGATTCTATAACAAACAAAATTTACATTTTACAAAAATTAAAAAATATAACAAAACATAAAAATAAAAAAATAAAAAACAAAAAACAAAACAAATAATCATCGATCCATCTTCTTCTCAAATCATCTTACCACCACCATCATCGATCCATTCCTCATTTTCTCGCCAGCCAAACATGTCACAATTAGTGATTTTCCCATCATTCGGTCTACAATTCCACTCACTCTTCGAAAATCCCTAACCGTCTGATGCTCGTCTTCCACAATCTTCATATCTCTTTGCTGCATTTTTAATTCCCATGATATTCATGAATCATGATGAGAACGCTTTCTTTTTCTTCATTCAACTTTTTTTTTCTTAAAAACAATTCCTTCAAGAGATCGTCATTGATCGATCCAAACCCACCATCGATCAATCGATCCAAATGATCCAAACGGAGATATATATTCTTTTTAATTACAACCTGGGTTTCAAAGATCATGGAAGTTTATGCTCCAATTGATCTGGGTTTCAAAAGGCGATATGGGTTTCGTTTTTTTGATGATGATGGTGATGAACCATAACCCTCAATATAATCATTAAATAAAAAACATATTAAACCCAAAATCAGAAATTAAACCCAAAATCAAATTTAACTTTTTGCACAATCCCAGTTCATCACAAACTCAGATAATCTATCCATGGAATCAATTGTCGTCATCTCTCCCATAATTATAATTAATCTCCAAACATGTATTGTTCAAATTAAAAATAAAGAATAAATTTAGAATTTTAATCAAACATCATAAACACATATAAACAGGATGATATAATTGGAATTGAACTTAATACGTAACGAAAAAGATTGAATTTTTCAGCCTGAGATTTCTAGGTTACTGATCATATCAAGGAATCTAATTAAACATAATAATTTGCACTAATTAAAACAAGAATATATAAGAAGAAATTAAAGATGGAGAAACTAGGAAATAGAACATATTTGAAGCACCAAAACAAATATATGAGATTGATTTTGATGATAGATAACCAATGAAAAAGAGAAAACCAGAGATTACTAACCAATTAACGTTGGATGGTTATGAGGAATAGGTTAATAGATATTTATACTGTTGTAAAAAATAAAAACTAAAAAACTAAATCTTTTTAGGAAATGCTTTTTATTTAGGAATCCATGGATTGTTTAGGAAATCTTTTATATTTTATATTTTTTGTAGATTGTTTAGGAAATCCTTTTTATTTAGGAATCCATGGATTGTTTGGGAAAAACTAAATCATTGTTAACAAGAATTCAATTTTATATTTATAATCAGCTAGTGGAAAACCTTTGATATTCAGAAATCTAAATCAAAACATCTTAAAACATATCAGACAATATGAATTGACATCATTTAACATAAAGTATAAATTTTTCATGGAAAAAATTTAATTTTTATGGTACCATACACACTCAATAATTGCAGAAAAAAGAAAAATAAAAATAGAACAAATCAATCAAAAGAACTCCAAAAAAAAAAAAAAAAAAAACACCCAAAAAAAAAAAATGAGATAGATAGAGTTCATCATCACAGAAAAAAAAAAAAAAATCAGAGCTTTCCTAGTTTCATATCTAAAACAGAACCCAAAGAAGACCATGTCATCATGAGAAGGAGACGAAGAAGAAAAAAAAAGGATCAGAGATGAGGAGAAAAACTTTAATGCACCCTATCCAATGGGTGTGTGCCACGTGGCAGGGAGAACTCATTTGATTGGTTCCTTTGCCACGTGGCACACACCCATTGGCTAGGGTGCACACCGGGTGCATGGAAGATTCTCTCCAGAGATGAGAGCCTTACTAGTTTCAGAAATGTAGACCGCTGCGGACAGGTTTAGGAAAAGTATTTAAACTTTCTAATTATTTATTTTGACACGTATAATTAAAATCTAGGGTTTTACTACCATACTGTTAACTGCAAAATTATTAGATAGCTATATGAGAGAGAATTGGTTACATATCATAGCTATATGAGTTCATCTTCACAGAAAAACAAATAAAAAATCAGAGCTTTCCTAGTTTCATATCTAAAACAGAACCCAAAGAAGACCATTGTCATCATGAGAAGAAGAAGAAGAAAAAAAAAAAAAGGATCGAAGATAAGAGCCTTACTAGTTTCAGATATGTAGACTGCTGCGGACAGGTTTAGGAAAAGTTTTTAAACTTTCTAATTATTTATTTTGACACGTATAATTAAAATCTAAGGTTAAATGTAAGATTACTTGATAGTTATATGAGAAAGAATTGATTAGTTGTTATTTTAATTTTTTAATTCTTAATTTGTATACACCCTCAATTGAAATCTAAAGATTAAAGTTGACCTAGTAACATCACAGTTAACAGCAACTTAGTTGAACCCTTCAAGTTTAATGGGATCCTTACCTACAAGTTTATAAGTTTCAGTTTTGCCAATAACTTAACAAATGGGATTGATTTTCACCAGAAATAATTCAGTGCGACTTGGCGTACACAATCTACCTATTCCTATCACGTGATTGGATATATCATAAAACTACCCATGTATTTGTGATATCATAAAACTTTTAATTTCAGCATAATACTGTATGCATATTTGTAACAATTTTCATTAAAAAATAAACGATTTTTTTTTTCTTTTGGTGATGCTATTAGCACCCCCCACTAAACTATTTATACCTCACTTTTTTAAATTTTGATTTAATTATCTAAAATTAAATGATTTTAATAATTTTTTTGATTTATTTCTAAGATTACCCTTTACTTATTTTTCCAACTTAATACTTCCCGTATCTTTATTAAATTGTATTATGGCTTTTTTTTTAATAAAAAATTAATATTTTTCTGTATCAACTAAAAAGTAATATTAAATAATTTTATATTAATTATAAATATTTAAAATAATGCAATTTAAAATAATTATATTCATTGAAATTGATTTAAAATAATTGAATTATTTTAAAAATTAATCTAATCCAATTTTATCCCATCTAATCTCACACTATATCAAACACAGTATATAATTATTTTTAATCTTATTTAATACTACAGCAAATAAGGAACCTCACTAATTTAATTTCATCAAATGTAATTCCAAATAATGATTCTATCCAATTTCCCACAACAAAGTATTAGGGTTTAGCTACAATACAATAAATGTATTCGTTAATGGGTGTTTATGTGAGAGAGGGTTAGTAACTTTCTTTTTTAATTTTTTTAAAATTTTTAATTCTTCATTTTTATATACCCTTGAATTAAAATCTAAGTGGTAGAAATTGATCCAGTAACTATACAATCATGTATTGTAGCTGAACCCACGTAAACAAATTAAACTTATCTTTTCACTAGGAAAAAAAAAAGATATAGACATGTGTCTGGCCCATTGCTAATCAGTATACAACATGAGGGTACTACCTAACGTATACAATCCACCAACTCCTATCATGTGATTGGAAATAGCAAAGCTACATGGCATGATTTCAATGGCCAAATGTGGTTAGCTGTATATGATCGGATACATCGCACCCTAGAGGATCTTTACGTCCTTCATGTAGCTTTCACTAACAACAAAATTTCGTGTGGGACGACCACACTAAGTTAACTGTGAAACCACCAATGTAATTTTGACATATCATAAAACTTTTAAGTGGTCAAAATCTATTAACTTCACAAAGCATGCATGGCACAATTTAATTGGACTATTTCACAGCTACTTACTGAAACCGTTCCACACAGGTTTTTTTTTTTTTTTTTTTTTTCAATTAGAAATATATACTTATATTTATTTTTTGGTAATTTCAAATAAACTTAATTATTTTTCAATAACTTCAAAAAAAAATTCAAAAACAAAATTATAAAGGGAAAATTGTACTAATATCCCTTAACTTTAGGTGAAATTAGACCTATAGACAAAGATCATTTTATTGCACAAACATCCCCTGGATTTCGTTGACCAAAGTTTGACTAACTACAAGTTAACGGTTTGAAGGGCAAAATAGACTTTCAAGAGTGATATTAAATAAATTAAAGGAAAATAACTCTTATCCAATCATAATCGAACGCATCAGCTCTCTATAATTTAAATTAACAATTTAAAAACAAAAACAAATATTAATTTAAAATAAATTAAAATGTGCTTCTGAAATATGTTCTTGTATTTGTGCAGACCACCTGTTTTGAAAATCAAGAACAAAAGCTCAATAAATATTTATCTAAAAGTGAGTAAAAAAATGAAGATCGGATCTCCATGGATCCATCTCTGAAAAATTCAACCTCTCTATCCTTCTCCTAGTCTTTATCAGCAAAACCCAACACCAAAATGATCTTTTCCAAGGAGGCCAAACCCGATCTCATCTTGGAGGAGATCAAAGCTTTCCATGGGGAGAACGGCGTCGGGCAGTAGTGGTGCGGGTGGAGATCTTTAATAATGGAGTTGAGTTTTAGTTTGAGAATTTTTTGTGGTTTGTTGGGTGGAGATCTTCCATGGAGATTTTGAGTGTTTGTTTGAAAATGAAGAGGAAGATGATGTTGTTGTTTTGTTGATGATTGAGAGAAAAAATGTTGGTGATGATTCAGAGAAAAGAAAACGGAGATATAGGTTCTCCAAAAAAATAAAATCTTTAAATTTATTTTGCTTCGATTGATGATGAGAATGGAGAGATCCCACCATCCCAATCTCCCAAAAAAAAAAAAAAAACCATTTTTTCCTTTGATGATGATGTCTGGAACCCAAATATTTCTCACATTAATTTTTTTCTTTATTTTGTTTCTTCAACTGACGATGGTGATGGAGAGCCAAGATCTCCCAAAAAAGATTCTTTATTGTTGATGATGATTGAGTGAATAAGAGAAAATGAGATCTGGGTTCTCATAGATGATGGAAATCCTAAACTCAGGTCACCCTTACAATTCTTTATTGTTGATGATGATTGAGTGAATAAGAGAAAATGAGATCTGGGTTCTCATAGATGATGGAAATCCTAAACCCAGGTCACCCTTACAATTCTCACTCCTTTCAAGTTTTATTCTTTAATTGATTATTGTATCTAGCTAGAAATCCAGATCTTGACCTCCACCCCAAAAATTTCATCATTTGCTTTTTCTTCAATTCAGACAATTAATTTTTAAGTTTTTTTTTTCTTTCATTTGATGATGACGAGATCTGGGTATCAGATCTCCTCATCCTCCACCCAAAAAACAAAAGTATTTATCTTTTTCTTCATTAAAAAAAACAATTATGAATGATGATTTTGTTGTGTTTATTGAAAAATATTTCAATTTCTTTTTTATTTCATTTATTTTTTAGTAGGGGTAAATCTGACTATTCAGATTGAAGGCTAGGGGTAAATGTGACTTTTCAAGAGCCAATCCTGTCAACAGTTAACCTTAACTGTGGTCAACGAAATCCAGGGGAGGTTTGTGCAATAAAATGATCTTTTGTCTATAGGTCCAATTTCACCTAAAGTTAGGGGCATTAGTGCAATATTCCCAATTATAATGATTAATTTTTTTCTGACAGAGGTAAGAGTACGTTCCTGCAAATATAATTTAAAACCTTTTATTATTATTTATTATTATATATTTTTTAAAAGTTTTATTTAGAGGAAATACCACTTTTTAGTCTAAAATAAAAAATAAAATAGAAGGACAAGATTAATATTTGAGTGGTACTTTGGCACACCCCCTACTGATCTATTTATTTCCCACTTTTTAAATTATTTAGTATTATTTTTTTTCTTTATCAAAATTACTAAAAGAGATATACAATTTATGAAAAAAAATATTATATGAACTAAATCTAATAAAACCCTACATTTCTTTTCAAAAAAAAAAAAAAAAACCAACGTTCTTTAATTAAAATCTAGGATTGAAATTATTTATTTATTTAAACTTTCTAATTATTGGATTGAAATCTAAAAATTAAAATTGACCCAATAACATGACAGTGAACAACAACTTAGTCAAACCCATCTGACATTCACCAGAAATAATTAAGTGCGACATGGCTTACACAATCTACCTATTCGGCTATTCCTATCATGTCATAAAACTACCAATGTATCTGTGACATATCATAAAACTTTTAATTTCAGCATAATACTGTATGCATATTTGTAACAGTTGCATACCTGCATTTGACAATTTCATTATAAAATAAACAATTTTTTTTTTGGGTGGTGCTATTGGCACCCCCGCGAAACCATTTATACCTCAATTTTTTACATTTTGATTTAATTATATAAAATTAAATGATTTTATTAATTTTTTTTATTTATTTCAAAGATTACCCTTTATTTATTTTTCAAACTTAATACTGTCCATATCTTTATTAAATTGTATTATGGCTTTTTTTTTTAATAAAAAATTAATATTTTTCTGTATCAACTAAAAAGTAATCTTAAATAATTTTATATTAATTATAAAATTTTAAAATAATGCAATTTAAAATAATTTTATATTCATTGAAATTGATTTAAAATAATTGAATTATATTAAAAATTATTCTACTCCAATTTTATCCCATCTAATCTCACACTTTATCAAACACAATCTATAATTATTTTTAATCTTATTTAATACTACAGTAAATAAGGAACCTCACTAATTTAATTTCATCAAATGTAATTCCAAATAATGATTCTATCCAATTTCACACAACAAAGTATTAGGATTTAGCTACAATACAATAAATGTATTCTTTAATGGATGGTTATGTGAGAGAGGGTTAGTAACTTTCTTTTTTTATTTTTTTTTATTTTTAATTCTTCATTTTTATAAACTGTTGAAATAAAATCTAAACGGTAAAAATTGACCCAACAACCATACAATCATATATTGTAGCTGAACCCACGTAAACAAATTAAACGTATCATGGCCCATTGCTACTCAGTATACAACATGAGGGTGGAACAATACCGACCCATTTTCTGCAAAATGTTTGGTCCATATTGAATCCAAGGGTAAGCCCAAAGTATTTATCATACAATCTAAAGCTCATGTGAATTGTAACATTGCAAATTGCAAAGTATTTATCATACAGTCTAAACCGAACATATGTCGTTCAATACGGTTTTAACCAAAACCGAACCGAATCGCGCCCACCCTTAAGATGTATATACAAGTTAATCATGAATTCATGTAATGATAAGAAAATTTTTAATTAGTTTTTTTATTGGGTAAATAATTTAATTTTTAATTAAATTTACGTTGTTCAGGATTAGTACCATTTGGGTGATTAATCAGCAAAAGGGATTTTAAATACAAATTTATTCTTGACAATATTATATCGAATAGATTTACTTACAATTTGTAATGAGGGTGAGATATTTCTGGGATTAGAAATTTTTATAAACTTGTAGTCATCAATAGACTCAACATAACCAAACCCATAGAGCAAAGTATATGGAAAACGAAAATCCGGAATTTGCTCGCATTCTTTGGTGAAAGGATTATACAAAAACAAGCACCTAGGTTCAGTTAAAATGCACAACAAGTATGAAAGTTAAACCATTAATTTCAGGGTATAATTTCTTCCCAGGAAAATCAAGATCCACTGCAAAAATCTTGTCATCATTATTAGATACCATTTCAATGTCTACAGAAAATAGAGATTTGGTATCTAGAACAAGCCTCTGTCTCTGGATTTGATATCTACAAATTGAGAATCTTTAATTAAGGCCAACCATGACTTGGATACACACCTGAATCGACACAGAGACTTCACCGGCGATCTTGAGAGTATGTCAAGGATGAGTTCCGGTGGAATCATCGACATGGGTTTCTTCGCGTTTTAGAAATGGAGTACGCCTTTCAATAGCAGAAAGGAAAGCGGCAGTTTGTGGAGATGGTTTAAGCGGCTGATGGATGAAGTGACAAGAAAGCAAATTAAAATTTAGGGTTTCTGTTTAAATTTATACCATATTGTTAAATCACTGAAATGCCCTTACTATTTAAATTACATTTATTCCCCTATTAATAGGGGCCGATTGGCCAACTGCCAAAAATCCTATATGTTATAAAAGTAACATATAATGACACATTTTCTTATGACAAATTTTGAATGTATTACTACTAGAGATATTATTTATAACAAATTTTATTATTATTCATTAAGTTTTGCTCAATTGAGACTTTTTCAAAAATATTGTCACAGTTAGTTTAAAAAACATGTAATATAATTAGTCAAACAAATCTTTAAAAAGTAGGAATAAAGATTTTAATTGTGACCCATATAATTTGTCACTAAAAAAATTAATTACTATCACATTTAATTTAATTATTTCTTTTCAATTAAAGTATTTCACAAAAGCTTTATTTTTTTCCTTCAATTTTTTTTTTTAGAAATATAAAAGCCCTATTTCGCTCAAAAACATTTCACTTAGCTAAACTCTTCATCTTCACATAATTGCTTTGTATCAATCAAAATTCAGAACCCTATAATCCTCACAATACTCAATTACTTAGTTCTCAATTGTTCTATAACAATTCTTGTTTTTTTTTTCTCAAGATTCGAAACATTTTATTCAACAATTTCTCTCAACCTCCTAGTTATATTTAAATAGTATAAAAATATCAGATATTAGGTGGTTTATCGCTATTTTTATTATTTCTAATGGGTTATCGCTATTTTTATTATCAGATATCATTCAACAATATCAGATATTTTTAAACAAACTCTAACAATTTTAATAAAATATTATTTAAAAAAATAATATCTCAATAGTTATATTTAAATAGTATACAAAAAATATATTTAATTATATATTATGCAAACATATCAATAGCTTATATATAAATAGTATGCATAACATATCAAATATAAAGTTATAACAAAATGGTAAGGGTAACCCTTATTGTCATCCAAGTCCAGGGTTTGAACCACATGAGTTTTATGGAGTTAAAGTTGCTGGGTGAGATGGTGCCTGTCGAGTTGTGTCATTTTTTTCTTTTATAATTCGACTATTTTCGACGGCAAAGCGCTTTTGATGTGTCATGTCCATGGTATTTGTACAACACATCTAGCATTCTTTCGTTTGCAGGTATCTGCAGGACACACATCATGGTACATGAACCAAGATCACATATATTGAAATCTCGAAATTCAAACCAATACCCGGACCCTTTATCATAAGGGTTGGAGAAACAATAAGAAGCCTTGTTCAATGGCTTTGTGGACATCTTTCTTTGATTGTAACCATAGTAATGTAAAGTAAAAACTAGATCAGATCCACCCCCCCTCCTCTTTTAGAAAAAGATGCCTCCACGTGTTCTCACCCGCCGTCAATAGAGACGTCGACGCCAGCATCGACACCACATTGAACCTTGAACCACTTATGAGGCATTTGTCACAATTCACACAAGTCGGCCGAGTAACATCGTAGCAACTTGGACTCGAAACTCGACTATTAAGATTCGAGTAAGTAATGAATTATAAATAGTTTATATAATATTTAATTTTGCCCATACATTACTATTTTAACAAGTCAATTAAATTATTGATAATTACGAATTTAAATTTTATTTTTAAAAAGATTGATTTTCTTTTCTAGCTGCTTTGCCTAGTTAGACACAGCCATGATGACCAAGATTTTGGACTCAACACGGTCAGCTTGCAAACCCAATACCAAGACACAGTGAGCCGCCTTAAGATGACGGTAAATAGGAAATAGACCTATACACATTATACTATATATGAAATATACATTTACACGTACCATACTGTTGTTTGTGATGTTGCTTTATTTGTTACGCAATGTCCAATATGCGGATGCAGTGGCATTGTCAATCTCAAGAGATGGGTTGGCCCTCAGAATATTATACCAAACAGTATACGTACCAAGATAGCGGAAATGGAAATCTCAATCTTCGAACCAGTACCTAGTGAAGGCACTTGTGGTAATAAATGCTATCCATATTTTGCATTTTTTTTTTCAGGACTAATATCTAAAATCTAATATAATTTAAATTTTGCAGTTAAGGAAGATGAGTGATCCCTTCATCATAAGGGTTGGAGAAATGATTAGGGTACCTAAAGTACAAGGAGATCCGAATTTATCAGCTACAGTACATGGTGTTTCAGTGAGCTACCGCAAGGTTGATGCATAATGTAAGACTCAAATTTTTAACTTAAGTTGAATCACGTATTATACTATAGTTTTCACAAAAAGAGCTCTAATGGTAGAGCGAAGCCACCATGAACATGGTTTGTTAAACTCGCTAGTATATTTGAATTCGAAGTTGTAGAATATTGGCATTGCGCAAATCTGAAGCAAGTTGAGACTGTTAATCAATACGAATAGGCTTGTTAACCCTAAAAGCGCTTTTGATGTGTCATGTCCATGGTACGCTTTTGATGTGTCATGTCCATGGTATTTGTACAACACATCTATCATTCTTTCGTTTGCAGGTATCTGCAAGACACACATCATGGTACATGAACCAAGATCACATATATTGAAATCTCGAAATTCAAACCAATACCCGGACCCTTTATCATAAGGGTTGGAGAAACAACAAGAAGCCTTGTTCAATGGCTTTGTGGACATCTTTCTTTGATTGTAACCATAGTAATGTAAAGTAAAAACCAGATCAGATCCACCCCCATCCCCTTTTAGAAAAAGATGCCTCCACGTGTTCTCACCCGCCGTCAATAGAGACGTCGACGCCAGCATCGACACCACATTGAACCTTGAACCACTTATGAGGCATTTGTCACAATTCACACAAGTCGGCCGAGTAACATCGTAGCAACTTGGACTCGAAACTCGACTATTAAGATTCGAGTAAGTAATGAATTATAAATAGTTTATATAATATTTAATTTTGCCCATACATTACTATTTTAACAAGTCAATTAAATTATTGATAATTACGAATTTAAATTTTATTTTTAAAAAGATTGATTTTCTTTTCTAGCTGCTTTGCCTAGTTAGACACAGCCATGAGGACCAAGATTTTGGACTCAACACGGTCAGCTTGCAAACCCAATACCAAGACAGAGTGAGCCGCCTTAAGATGACGGTAAATAGGAAATAGACCTATACACATTATACTATATATGAAATATACATTTACACGTACCATACTGTTGTTTGTGATGCTGCTTTATTTGTTACGCAATGTTCAATATGCAGATGCAGTGGCATTGTCAATCTCAAGAGATGGGTTGGCCCTCAGAATATTATACCAAACAGTATACGTACCAAGATAGCGGAAATGGAAATCTCAATCTTCGAACCAGTACCTAGTGAAGGCACTTGTGGTAATAAATGCTATCCATATTTTGCATTTTTTTTTTCAGGACTAATATCTAAAATCTAATATAATTTAAATTTTGCAGTTAAGGAAGATGAGTGATCCCTTCATCATAAGGGTTGGAGAAATGATTAGGGTACCTAAAGTACAAGGAGATCCGAATTTATCAGCTACAGTACATGGTGTTTCAGTGAGCTACCGCAAGGTTGATTCATAATGTAAGACTCAAATTTTTAACTTAAGTTGAATCATGTATTATACTATAGTTTTCACAAAAAGTGCTCTAATCGTAGAGCGAAGCCACCATGAACATGGTTTGTTAAACTCGCTAGTATATCTGAATTCGAAGTTGTAGAATATTGGCATTGCGTAAATCTGAAGCAAGTTGAGACTGTTAATCAATACGAATAGGCTTGTTAACGCTAAAAGCGCTTTTGATGTGTCATGTCCATGGTATTTGTACAACACATCTATCATTCTTTCGTTTGCAGGTATCTGCAGGACACACATCATGGTACATGAACCAAGATCACATATATTGAAATCTCGAAATTCAAACCAATACCCGGACCCTTTATCATAAGGGTTGGAGAAACAACAAGAAGCCTTGTTCAATGGCTTTGTGGACATCTTTCTTTGATTGTAACCATAGTAATGTAAAGTAAAAACCAGATCAGATCCACCCCCTCTCCCCTTTTAGAAAAAGATGCCTCCACGTTTTCTCACCCGCCGTCAATAGAGACGCCGACGCCAGCATCGACACCACACTGAACTTTAAACCACTTATGAGGCATTTGTCAGAATTCACACAAGTTGACCGACTAACATCGTAGCAACTTGGACTCGAAACTCGACTATTAAGATTTGAGTAAGTAATGAATTATAAATAGTTTATATAATATTTAATGTTGCCCATACATTACTATTTTAACAAGTCAATTAAATTATTGATAATTACGAATTTAAATTTTATTTTTAAAAAGATTGATTTTCTTTTCTAGCTGCTTTGCCTAGTTAGACACAGCCATGAGGACCAAGATTTTAGACTCAACACGGTCAGCTTGCAAACCCAATACCAAGACAGAGTGAGCCGCCTTAAGATGACGGTAAATAGGAAATAGACCTATACACATTATACTATATATGAAATATACATTTACACGTACCATACTGTTGTTTGTGATGTTGCTTTATTTGTTACGCAATGTCCAATATGCGGATGCAGTGGCATTGTCAATCTCAAGAGATGGGTTGGCCCTCAGAATATTATACCAAACAGTATACGTACCAAGATAGCAGAAATGGAAATCTCAATCTTCGAACCAGTACCTAGTGAAGGCACTTGTGGTAATAAATGCTATCCATATTTTACATTTTTTTTTTTCAGGACTAATATCTAAAATCTAATATAATTTAAATTTTGCAGTTAAGGAAGATGAGTGATCCCTTCATCATAAGGGTTGGAGAAATGATTAGGGTACCTAAAGTACAAGGAGATCCGAATTTATCAGCTACAGTACATGGTGTTTCAGTGAGCTACCGCAAGGTTGATGCATAATGTAAGACTCAAATTTTTAACTTAAGTTGAATCACGTATTATACTATAGTTTTCTAAAAAAGAGCTCTAATCGTAGAGCGAAGCCACCATGAACATGGTTTGTTAAACTCGCTAGTATATCTGAATTCAAAGTTGTAGAATATTGGCATTGCATAAATCTGAAGCAAGTTGAGACTTTTAATCAATACGAATAGGCTTGTTAACCCTAAAAGCGCTTTTGATGTGTCATGTCCATGGTACGCTTTTGATGTGTCATGTCCATGGTATTTGTACAACACATCTATCATTCTTTCGTTTGCAGGTATCTGCAGGACACACATCATGGTACATGAACCAAGATCATATATATTGAAATCTCGAAATTCAAACCAATACCCGGACCCTTTATCATAAGGGTTGGAGAAACAACAAGAAGCCTTGTTCAATGGCTTTGTGGACATCTTTCTTTGATTGTAACCATAGTAATGTAAAGTAAAAACCAGATCAGATCCACCCCCTCTCCCCTTTTAGAAAAAGATGCCTCCACGTTTTCTCACCCGCCGTCAATAGAGACGCCGACGCCAGCATCGACACCACACTGAACTTTAAACCACTTATGAGGCATTTGTCAGAATTCACACAAGTTGACCGACTAACATCGTAGCAACTTGGACTCGAAACTCGACTATTAAGATTCGAGTAAGTAATGAATTATAAATAGTTTATATAATATTTAATTTTGCCCATACATTACTATTTTAACATGTTAATTAAATTATTGATAATTATGAATTTAAATTTTATTTTTAAAAAGATTGATTTTCTTTTCTAGCTGCTTTGCCTAGTTAGACACAGCCATGAGGACCAAGATTTTGGATTCAACACGGCTAGCTTGCAAACCCAATACCAAGACAGAGTGAGCCGCCTTAAGATGACGGTAAATAGGAAATAGACCTATACACATTATACTATATATGAAATATACATTTACACGTACCATACTGTTGTTTGTGATGCTGCTTTATTTGTTACGCAATGTCCAATATGCGAATGCAGTGGCATTGTCAATCTCAAGAGATGGGTTGGCTCTCAGAATATTGTACCAAACAGTATACGTACCAAGATAGCGGAAATGGAAATCTCAATCTTCGAACCAGTACCTAGTGAAGGCACTTGTGGTAATAAATGCTATCCATATTTACAAGAGTTGATTTGTTAACAATTGAACAATTTTTATATATAAATTATATGAGTTGTTAGAAAAAAGAAAAAGAAAAAAAAATTGTTAGATAAATTTAAATTTATACAACTAATCAAAATTTTAATTTTTACGATAGACATATAATAAAAAATATTTATTGAAACTTTTAATAAAACGATATTTTTTAAAACATATATAGTTGAGTCATTGATCTATACTCTATGGTTATGTTTGGTTACATGGTAGAATGATAATCAGAATGGTAATGAGAATGAGAATAAGAATGAGAATGAAAAGGAAAGGAAAACTAAGGTGGTGTTTGGATCTGTTTTTAAAAACTGTTTTTGAAAACAAAAAACAACTTTATAAAAATTATAACTAAAAAGTTAAAAACAATTTTTTTATTATTTTCTATTGTTTTCAAAACAGGTTTTCAAAATAAACCATAACTTTTTACTCCAAACAACTATTTTACTCATTTTAAAAATAACAACCAAACACTTTTATATCATTTTCCGTTTCAAAAAACTATTTTTAAAAACATTACCAAACACATTACATTTTTAAAAACATCATTTTAAAAACATGATTTCCATTTTTAAAAATAGTTTTTTAAAACACCATTTTAAAAACGATACCAAATGTGTACTAAGTTCTTTGTTTGGTTGGAACTTTAGAATTAGTTTTTGAATCAGTATTATTTTGTTTGGTTAACAATATAATGGAATAGAGTTAACTGTATTTTGACCAAAATACTCCTAACTATAAAACATTTATAATAACATAATATATTATGGATAATAATAATAAAATATAAAAGTATATAATATATATAAATATAAATATATATAACATATACAATTTATAATGTATATATTATATTATATATATAATATATATTATATATAATAATAAATATATTATATTATATTATATATATTATATTATATTTATATAATATAAATAAATATATTATTATTATATATAATTTATATAATAATATAATAATATATATAATATATAATATATATTTATATATCATTAATATAATATATTATTGTTGGAAAGGAGGGTATTTTTGGAATGGAGTTGGGGCATATAAGGGTATTTATGGAATATAAATTTTAGTCTAGAATGGAATGGGCATTCCATTGGTTTGTGGATGGAATGCCCATCCCACCAAAATGGTGGAATTCCCATTCCAATGGAATATTTTAACAAACCAAATGAAAGAAATAGCTTTCTTTCCATTCCATCCAACCAAACATGACATATAAGAGACTCGTGACATCAATTGTAATAAGCATGATTTGGAATACAACTCTCACTACAGGGGAGATATTTCTCAACATGCATCTTGCAATTTAATGAACAAATGTAAGACTCAGATTACTAATTTATATGGGTAATTGAATTATTAACGTGTCTCTTAGTATAAAACAAGAAGGTGCAAAATAAATAAACAATTTTTGTAAAATTATTTTTTTGAATTTTTTAAAAGTAAATGATTTAAAAGTAAATTTATTAAATTTAAAATTTTACTTATCCAATATTGGTTTGTCCAAAAACCGATATCTTATTGTAAAATAAATCCATATCAGGATTTTGTTTAGTGTTGAAAATATGAAGTAAAAGTTTTAAAAAATTATTAAAGATAAATAAAAAATTTGAAAAAACTGTCAAGAAAAACTGTCTTTCTTGACAGTTTTAAAGTGTTTTTGAGAACTGTAAAAAAAAAAAAAAAAAAAAAAAAGGGTCAACAAAAACAGTTTTTCTTGTAGTGAAAAACCAGATCAGATCCAACTTTTGGATGAAATGCGAGCAGAAATTTTATCAACTTGTTAATTTGATATTTCTTTGTTAATTTGTTAGAGTCTTTGATGGTTATTATTCAACTTGTTGATACACATAAAATAAAGTAGTGAAAATTTTAAATTTAACTAGTACAGGCTATTTGATGGTTATTATATTTGTTTACTTTAAAACCTATTCAACTCAATTATGATTTATGAGAATAAATCCATGAAAAACCTTTGATAATAAGAAATCTAAGGGGTCGTTTGTTTTTTCCACTTAAAACTTAATAGGTCTGAATCATAATTATTAAGTTGTTTTGTTTATTTTTTTAAGTGGTCAAACAACTTAAAAATATCAAAAAACAACTTAAAATAAAAAGTAAAAAATCATGACTTTTCACTTAATTGTAAATCACTAAATTGCATTAAATGCAATCCAAAATCTTTTCTTCCAATACTATCCTCCATATATAACATATATCCAATTTCTTCAAAATTATATATTGTATAGAAATCTTTATTTTAATATATTGCTTATTTTAAATAGTTTTAAAAATTAAAAAAAAAACCCTAATCACTTCTCATATTGGTGTTTAATATCAATACTTTATTATGATATTAGAGTGATGTATTTATATATTATTTTTTTATAGTGATTTGTGTGAGTTTTCCTACTGCCCCTTTTATTTTTTGAAAAAAAAAAAAAACCTTTTCTTTTCTTAGTAAAAATAAAGTTTGTTTATAATCAAAGAAGAAGATCATGATCATATGTGTTCATAAATAATTATTATTTTTGGATTGTTTTTGTTCTATATTATATGTATAATTGTTTAACGTGGATATAGATGTAAAATTACTTCTTTTCAGACAATTTTATTTTTAAAAAACAAACATGTTGACAGTACATTCAGATGTGAGGAAAAAAAATAAAAATAAACATGTCATTCAGATTCAGGTTTCAGTCACTATTCAGTCTTCAGTAAAATTCAGGACTATTCAGTTTTTAGACAAAAAAACAAACGACCCCTAAGTCAAAATATTTTAATTGATTGAAAATAAAAAATTACATTAAATTTATTTCAAAATAATTTAAAATATTTTTTTTGAAATATTATAAAATAACTTTTTAAAGAAGTAATTTGAATTAATTTTGAGATTTCAATATCACTTATCTTTGTAGGAGGTGTATGGAGGGGTACCACAGTCCGGGGGCCACACCAACCTTTAATTTTAATAAGGAAATTGCTTGGGTACTGACAGTACCCAAGCCATACTGACCACACCAAACCACCCAATGGGGTGTTGCCACGTGGCAAAACTCTTTTACTTTTTCCATGTTTCTCTTTGCTTTGGGTTACGTGACAAGCAATGAGTGGTGTGGTCAGCACCTTGGGTATTGACTGGTTAGTACCCAAGCATTATCTTTTATACGACGCCCTTTCATCAACAATTTGGACACTTTATCCAAATCATGACTGTCTAGATGTGCATCGCCACTACTAAAGAAAAACAATTTAAAACATATAATAATCAATAGTAATGACGCCTCTTATCTTGTGACAGCGACACAAAAATGACTTTAATCTATATGAAGTTTATGAATGATTGGATTCTTATATTTAAAATAAAACTCATAATTATCAATAATTTAATTGATTCATTAATACAGTATCCTTTCAAAAGTTTTGCACTAAGCTACAATATGCTGAAATAATAAACCTTGCCAAAACAATGACTCGGTAATGTATAACCAAATAAATTGTATCAACCGGTCTTAAAAAATGATTGAGAATAATCACTACATTCATTGATATTACCTATAACTTAAAAGGGGGCACACACACACACATATATGACTTAATAGCACTGGAGCCCCCTGAAGTGTGCGTAAATTTGCAAATTGTCCCCTAAATATTTTTTTCGACAGTAAACCCCTCGAACTCTCCTTTTCTTTGCACCACCCTTATAGAGATGCCCCCTCCTCAGGGTGTAATAAAACAAGCTGGTGCAAAGAAAAGGAGAATTCGAGGGGTTTACCATCGAAAAAAAACATTTAGGGGGTAATTTGTAAATTCACGTACACTTCGGGCCGGTCCAGTGCTATTAATATATATAGAGATATATTAAAAACTTAGGTAAATTATTTATATTTCACTACTTACTTTAATTTGAAAGCAGTGTTTTGAGTCTATGAATAAGTTATGTTATAATTTAGACGTTCTACATAAAAAGTGACAAACACCTCATCAGCATTCGAAGTTTAGTGTTGTGGCGATGCCAGGTTGGAATGCATCGTGCATCGTGCATCGTTCAGCCTCTCTTCCTGAAATTATTTAAAGTTAATATTGCTATCAATTTTAAAACTATTAAAGATAAAATCTCAGCATTTATAAATAAAAACAAAGCAATTATATATTTCAAATCATTTTGGATGAATTAAATCATTTTTAATAACAAAATGAAAGTACTTTTTTTTTTCCGACATCAAATTTATGTATTTCAAAAATCATTTTTGGATGAAATAAATTAGGTTTATAAAGAAAAGAAATAGGTAATAATTTGTGTATTTTGGGTTTATATTAGGTGTTGTACTTGTATTTTTTTTTTTTTTTTGAAATATTACAATAATTCGATATTTGAGAGGAGAGGATATATTTGAACCCACAACCTTATTATACTTGTATTTCTATGTTTAGATATATATATTTTTTTAAACTTTTAGGGCTTGTTTGATTAACACTTTAATGACATTGATATGTCATTAAGTTGTTTTGTTTGATTTTTTAATGAGCTCTTAAAATCACTTTTAATAAAAAGTGAAATTTTTTCACTTTTCACTTAATGAAAAATAATTAAAATATATATCAATTTATTACTTCCAAATCTTATTTATATACGGTTTTCTCTTCTCTCACACCCCTTAACCATATTAATATTTTTATTTTCCTTCTCACTATTTAAAAAACTTTAGTAGCCAATTTAAAAAAAAAAATAAAAAATTATAGCAAATATAGATTTCATTATAAATTTTTTATTATATAGTATAAAATATTGTACGGATTATTAGTTGCCGACTTTAATCTATTGTTATTTCTTAAATTAAACTTCAATTAATTTGTTCAACAATCAACAGCTTGAAATTCGTAATTGTCCAAAGCTGGAGTCAGTAGCAGAGAGGTTTCACAATAACATTTCTCTTGGATTCTTTTGGATCTGGAAGTGTAAGAATCTTAAATCAATTCCAAAGGGCCTACACAACCTTAACAGGCTTCATGAGATTTTTATATGGGATTATCCAAGTCTTGTTTCTTCCCAAAAGGAGGTCTTCCTAACAACAATTAAGAGTTTCAATTGGCAGATGTGAGAGACTTAAAAGTCTCAAATTTTTTGTTTTTAAAGTTGTTTATTAGATGCATAAACTCTCATATTTGCAAGATTTGACTAAGGGAAATGTCCAGGTCATCATCTATTCCGATGGGTTCTTGACTTATCGTTAACAGATATCTAACATCTCAAGAATGTTTCCGTGCCCCATGAGCCTTTTCTTCAGAGGAATTCTAAGCTCTGTCTCTTTCTCTTCCGATGAACACTTTAGTTTTTGTACTACCAGCTTTGGTGGATTCAATCATTCTAGTCGGTGGTTTTCCATTCAACTGAGCCTTGCAAATGATGAATGATCATTTGAATGTTCTTACTTTGTACATAAATTTTTTTGGGTTGCATAATCTATGAATTGTTTTGACCATTTCTTTGTCCATTCGAAACACAAAGAAAAGAAATCTTGATTGGTAGCATAAATTGACCCAATCACCCAAGTGGAATCTTTTTCATCGTGAAAGTAGGAAAGTGTCCAAAACTAAAATTTTTATTCTATTCAATGGACAATTATACCCTCATTGAGCTTCCTACCTGTAAAGTCATCCAAGGAATTTCTGACGTGTTTCAACCCCAAATTGACAATTTTACCCCTCTAATTTTCCTCCCCAAGAAAAAAGTTCCCCAGAAAATTCCAAAAGAGGCCAGAGGAATGGGAAACTTTAATATTTTGGTTGGAAAGTGTCAGGTTGACTTTGGATCCTTGGAATGGCAGAGGTTCTTGGTCAGAAAGTCATTTTGAAAAAAAAAAAAAAAAAAAAAAAAATCATGTACAAAAAAATTTGGGGAATGCTATGCTATCTCGGGCCACACCAACCCATGTCCCATGATTTTGAAAACACCCTTGCATCCGAAGTTTTGTGACACAAAACAACTAGTATAATATGTGTTGATCTATACATATATTTTTATTTCAAGTTTTGGCTTTATAAATGGAGGAAAAATGTTGATGAAGTTGAGTGGATATGCAATGGAGTAGGCTTGAATTAGAAATATGAGATATATTTTTTCTACTTTTCTTGGTGAAATTGGATCCTTGGCAGTTCTACTTCTTACCTTTTCTATATGTTTAATGCATTGATGTGTTTGATGTTATTATTTTAAACTTATCTTAAAAAGCTCAGAGATAATTCATTTCTTTTTTATTTTCTAATTTTCTTGGTGGAATTGAAAAATTAATTCCCTGGTAGTTCTTATAGTTTTTATGTTTAATGTGTTGAGGTCTTTGATGCTATTATCATTTTTTATTTATTTCCTAAGAAAAAGAGATGGCTTATAAAATTATTATCATTAACATAAAAAAAAAATTAAATAAATAATTCTTCATTTACCAAATACAATGTAATCCACATAAATTAAAACAAAAAAGATTTAATCGTATCTAAAAATATAAAAACAAAACATTGTTTACATTTCTATTTTTCTTGCTTTATGAAGTGCAAATTTACTAATTATACTAATACTATCAAGATTACTAATTGGACTCTCTTTCAAAAGAAAAAAAAAATTCAATTGAGCTCAAACAATTTCAGACGATGTCAAACTAAATATGATATATTATAATTTAATTGGGCTTTGATGTTTGTTTTTATTAAATTGAACTAGATATAAATAATTGGGCCTTATTAAAAAAAAAGTAAATAAATGTTTGAGATTGGGTCATTCTTAAACTTAAATAGATTGGATCTGAGACCTCTAATTTTATAAAAAATGAAGAAGTGGATTGGACCATTTGGGGTCCCTAATTTTATAAAAGATGAATAAGTAGATTGGACTTTTTGGAGGCCCCAACAAAATGCTAGGTTTGCTGCCCCCATGTGTCGGCCCTGGCTCCCAATGTTGTACAAAATTTGGTGTGTGGTAATCAGTAGCTCTGGGTTGCTTTATTGCATTTCGGTTAAGTTGAATTTAGTACCTTGTTTATGAAATTCGACGATATATCTTTTTCCGTTTAGTTATTAGATTGTAGGCAATCAGAAAACCAACTAAAATTCACAGGAATTCTAAGCTCCGTCTCTATAAAACTTGAGTTTTTGTACTACTTTTGGTGGATTCCATCATTCAAATAAGTGGTTTTCCATTCAACTGAGCCTTGCAAAATGATAAGATGATCATTTGAATGTTAGCATTTTATATGCAAAGTTTCTATACTTTTCATCTTATTTTGTACATTAAATTTGTTGGGTTGCATAATCTTTGAATTGTTTTGACTAGGGGTGGGCGTTTAATGGATCGGTTCACTTTTCGAGTGAACCGATAAAAAACCGATAATATTCGGTTTTTCAAAAAGTGAACCGATCCGATAAAATTTAAAAGTGTGAACCGATTAAAAACCGATTGAACCGGTTCGGTTCGGTTTTTTCGGTTATCGGTTGAGTTATCGAGTTGAGTTAGTTTGTAATGTTTTTGGCTTGCAACTTTAACGGTGAACAACCATTCCATTGATGAAAATATGATTAAATATGCAATACTATGAGTTTTTGGGGTTGAAACTAATAAGAATTAAAGGGCATGCATTAGTAATTACAAAATCAAATGGTAGATCAATGATTCAATGATAGCTTAGGTTATATACATTAAAAAAATGTGTATTAAAAAATATTGATAATGAAATTATGTGCAACAATATTTATGAAATACTCTTTTTGTATTTAACATTATTAGTTTTAGATAAAGTACAAAAAATTTAGGGATTTTTGATTATATACACCGGTTTTCGGTTCGGTTCACCGGTTCGAACCCTAGAACCGGAATCCGAACCGAAAATACCGGTTTTTTAAAAAACAAACCGAACCGAACCGGTTAAAAGTGAAAAACCGAAAAAAAAACCGATTGGATCGGTTCGGTTCATCGGTTCGGTTCGGTTTAATGGTTTTTTGCCCACCCCTAGTTTTGACCATTTCTTTGTCCATTCAAAACACAAATAAATTAAATAAATCTTGCTTTGTAGCATAAATTGAATCTCATATATTCAATATGGGTAATAATAATATCTCTCTTTATAAATTTTTATTAATAGGAAATTCATTTAATATTCACATTAAATTCATTTAAATTAAGTTTTTTTTTTTTTTTTTTTTTTTTTTTTTTTTTTTTTGAGAGGGCACCTGAACACCTGGTAAACCAGAGCCAGGGCAATATTACAACCATAACTGAGACTCCACAAGTAAAGCCAAGCGAGCACAAGCCCAGAAACAAAGTCCCATAACAGGATAAAACCATCCACACAAAGTGGAACTACAACCAAACCATAAAAAGCTGAAAAAAACAAACTAAAAGGGCTGAAACCAACTGGAGGAGAGACCTGGTGACCGGATCAGATCCACCAGAAGCGCCGACGACCACCGGAGTAGAACCACCAGATACGCCGCCGACCACCACACCAAACTTCAACTTTTCTGATGCCCAATCAAACCCCAAAACCACCACCAATCAAACCTCCACCAGTTCCCAATCCCGGCGCCGGAAAAACAGTAAAAACCGACCAAGCATATCACCAAAATCAGAAGAAAAAGTCACCAAAACAGCTGCCGGTGGTGTCTCGACGGAGGGGATGGGGTCAGACAAGATCCAAAACCACCGATCAACCCAACACACGCCAAAAAAACACCAGATCTGGCCAGAAACCATGAGGAACGGCCGATCTAACCGCTGCCGCCATCGCTTGGACAAAACGGCTCACCCTTTGACGCGAGAGAGACTTCCAGGCGACGAACAGGGCCGTCGTAGCAACCTCCGGAGACTCCATCTGACCGGGACAGCCAAGCAAGGAGGAGAAAGAACGCCCAAAAGGACGACTTCGTCGCCGGCACCCGCTGTCAGATGTAGAAAAACGAGAGAGAAAAATATCTCAGATATTTTCTCTCACCTGTTGTTACCTTTCATTTAAATTAAGTTTGGAGTATTTAACATTTTATATTCACATTTTCCATGCTTTCAATGTGCTTCTTCTCTTTGAAAAAGAGAAGAAAAGGAAAAACTCTCTAAAATAAACATAAATATATGACTTTTTCTTTGAGAAGGGAAAGTGTACATAAATAAAATTCTATTGTATGTAAATGGACAATTATACCCTTATTGAGCTTCCTACTACAAAGCAAAGTCCCCAAGAAATTTCTGACTAATTTCAACCCCAAATTGACAATTTTACCCTTCTAATTCTCCTCCCAAGACAAAATTTCCTCAGAAAATTCCAAAAGAGCAAGAGGAATGGGAAAACTTTGATGTTTTGGTTGGAAAGTGTCAGGTTGACCTTGGATTCTTGGAGTGGGCCTATTCAGAGGTTTTTGATCAACTTATATTTACTAGAAAGTTCTTTACAAAAAAAATATCTACAATAAAAATTAAAAATTATAATAAGACTTTGAAAATTCTGGAAACAGATTGGAAGTCTTTGGCGGTCATGGATTGGACTTTTGAGTCATCCCAATTAAATTGAGAACTGGTCTTACTCTTACAGTTTTCAAAAGGGTGTGGTATGAAAATTAGGTTGCAAATTTTTTGAAGAAAGTTATGCAATTATCCATCTGCTAATTTGAACTTTATAAACATTTCTTAAATTATTTTAATTAGTTAAAACAATGCTTTAAATAATTTAAAATTTTCGCATATCCTTTTTATGTGATTGGTATGACTTTTTAAGTAAAGTTTCTAGAGTATATTTTACGATAGAGTTTTTATTGAGTAGAGCTTTTATCAAAAAAAAAAAAAAAAAAAACTTTTGATTGTATAAATTACAAAAAAGGTGTTGACACTAATGTATTTTTAAAAATAGTTTTTAGTTGTATAAATTACAAAAAAGACGTTAACAATGTATTTAATGAAAGAGTTGTATGATGAAATATCTAAAATTTATAAAGGGTAGTTGAGACAATTCATATGTTTTAAAAAAACTAATTTTTTTTTTTGAAAAAGTCTAAATTTTAGGCTTCTTTTAGTAGATATAAAATAGCTTTAATAAATGGTAGTTGAGATAATTTGTATATTAAAAAAACTGTTTTAAGTTTTACCAAATAATAATAAAAAACTTCGAAACAGCTTCTAGTATTAAAAAAACGTTTTTAACCCTTTCAAAAGCCATTCCAAACACACACTTAGTTTAAGTAGTGTGCACTTCTCTTCCACGTATGAATTGAGAAATTCGATTTTTTATCGTATACATTTTACAAGTATATATGACGAGTTTTATTTCATTCGATATTATGAGCATATATTTTTCGGTTCTGGGAGTGACACCGTGGCATGCAAGTTTTTCCCCCTGCCTCCACCACTGTATGGATTGTTCAGATAACCCAATAATAGAAGATAAATGAGAATCTTCAAAGGAACTTCTAAGGAAAGTGTGCCATGTATTGCCATCCATTTCATAGGTAGAATATGCCAGCTTCATTTATTGTCTCCTTTAATTTTTAGTTGACAATTCTACCCCTTAAGCTTTCCTATAAAGTAACATCACTCGAAAGAACTTTATCCTCATAATGACAATACTATCCTTCATTAGTCATGACTCCTTTTGCCAACTGCCAACTTTCTTTACTCACAAATGACAACTTACATGAAGGCTCCTAAGAGGAACACTTTTTCCTTTAATTTTTAGTTGACAATTCTACCCCTTAAGCTTTCCTATGAAGTGAAGTAACATCACTCGAAAGAACTTTATCCTCATAATGACAATACTACCCTTCATGAGTCATGACTCCTTTTGCCAACTGCCAACTTTCGTTACCTTACAAATGACAACTTACATGAAGGCTCCTAAGAGGAACACGTTTTGCTTGGGAAAATTGACAATTCTACCCCTGGCCACCTTCCCAGAAAGCAGTAATAGACTATCTGCAGACCCAAAAAATGGACCGACCTTCGCTTCCTTACCTGTATCTTAGTTGTCTTCCATGGCTCTCTTTCTTGGAAAACCCACCCCTCTCCTACCTATATATACACCCCCAATCTCTCAATCCAAAGTCAAAATCAAAGCTTTCTTCTCTTTTCTTTGTTTCACAAAAGCTTACAATTAATCAACAATGGCTGCTTCTCAAAACTTTGAAGATTTGTTGCCTGTTATGGCAAAAAAGCTTGGCGGGGATGGTTTGATTGGGGAGCTGTGTAATGGGTTCAGTCTATTGATGGACAGAGACAAAGGGGTCATCACTTTTGAGAGTCTCAAGAGGAACTCAGCTATGTTGGGCTTGCAGGATTTGGGTGATGATGATCTGAGGTCTATGTTGAAAGAAGGTGACTTTGATGGTGATGGTGCACTCAATCAGATGGAGTTTTGTGTCTTGATGTTCAGATTGAGTCCTGAGTTGATGGAGGCTTCAAAGTTCTTGGTTGAGGAAGCTCTTGAACAGGAGGAATTCAAGGATTTTCATTGAGTTCTGACTTTTTTCTTTTCTTTTTTTATTTATTTATGTTTCTTTGGAAGATTTTTTATGTAATGAAATTGATGGAATATACTTGAAAGAAATGAGAAATAGAAAGAAATTTATAGTTCCTATTTTTTTGTTCTGGATTTTTTCCTTGGTTGATCTAAGATTTTCAATTTATTTATTTATTTATTATTATTATTTTTTATATATATAGTTTTTGAAGGCAAACTAAGAACCAAAAGCAAAAACTAGAAGCCATTAGTTCATAAAGACTTACAATATATTCAATACAGAATTATTATTGAATTTAAGAGCATCTTGCATATCTTTGAGATTTAGAAATTGCTTGGCTTGTGATTGATTGTTCAGATAACTTATCATTGGGTAGTGAAAATTATACCACCCCAAACTTGTATCTTCAGTTCTTGCTGCAATCTATACTGCCCAAAACAGTCCTTAGAATCAAGCCTTTTCACTTGGACTGTTTTTTATTTGTTAATTTTTATTATTATTTTCATTGTATGCATCTGCCTCAATTACTTTGAATATGTTTAAGTACAGTTTTGGCTGTGGTGTGATTTTCTAGATGAGTTACTATATTAACCTAACCAGAAGAAAAAGAGAACTTTGTTGCATGGAAGTTCTTATGAAAGTAATGTTGGCCATTAGTATCATTGAGAAGTGGTAAATCTGCATCAATGGAGAAACTTTTCAGCAAACTTGCTATGGAATTGACTCTAGGATTGCAAAAGGGTATGTGCTTAGTCTGATCTTTTTTCCTTGCATTTTCTTTTTTCAAGTACAAGCAGTTGTAAATATTTTTCTTTTTTCAAGTACAAGCAGTTGTAATTATTTCTAGCATTCAATATCATTGACTGTTAACCTTTAGTCTTGATTCTCTGGTTAAGTTGCTTTATTAGATGGGAATTGAGCAAAATCTATTTTGTACTTTTGTAAACTCCATAATTTCTATGTACTTTTTGTAAAACGCGTTTCTGGTTCATTTGAAAAGCAATAGATGTGACATTGCTGGACCAACCTCTGAAATCTTAGTTCATTTACTCATGCCAGCAATGTTTTTCAGTACCATGGGTCTACTGACGACTTTTGTTGTGTCTTTTGTTCATGTTGGATTCCATCATTTTCACTACATTTAAAAAGGGTTGCTTCTGTTGTCGGATTATATGTCCAGGGTAATTCATGTCTAGGTCAATGACCTTCTAGGTGGATCATTAGTTATAGTGTCTATCCATGACTTGTTACTCAGAGCTCTAAGTCTACAGAACAATAAATGTTCTTTCTTTTATGTTTATCATTTATAAGTTACTCTTCTCTTTTTTTTTTTTTATTTTTTTTTTATTTTCATGCATCTGACACCATTACTTCACGATCTTCATACGAGTATATTAGTGATGGTAGGGCCTTACTTTCTACAGATTGAAGCTTTGAGTTTGGTTTCTTCAGTCCTGGTAGTTCCAAGGATCATTATGTAGGAATTTGGTACAAGAATATCCCAGTTAGAACTGTTGTTTGGGTTGCAAACCGACTCAACCCCATCAATGATTCTTCTGGGTTGTTGATGATAAACAGCATATGGAATCTTGTTTTGATGAGCTAGAACAGGAGTGTAGTCTGGTCAGCAAACTTGAGGAAAGAATTCAGAATTCCAGTGTTATTACAGCTCCTAAATTCAGGAAATTGTTTTCTTAGA
Source organism: Acer campestre (assembly GCA_954870605.1). Taxonomy (NCBI): domain Eukaryota; kingdom Viridiplantae; phylum Streptophyta; class Magnoliopsida; order Sapindales; family Sapindaceae; genus Acer; species Acer campestre. The sequence goes on from OX940801.1 coordinate 43,135,387, forward strand.
GATGAGCAAGATAGTTATTTGAGAAGTTACTGGTAGCAGAGTTTTGACTATACATCAGATACATTGCTGCCAGAAATCAAACTTGGATGGGATTTAAAGACTGGTCTGGAATGGCCTGTAACATCATAGAAGAGCTCAGATGACTCATCTCCCGGAGTTTTTATTTGGGGGATACAACTACAAGATAATCCTGAGGGAGTATGGAAGGGCTCAAAAAGTTTTATAGGAGTGGCCCATGGAATGGCCTTAGATTTATCGGTGAGTTGACCTTAAGGCTTAGTCCGATTTTTCAGTTTGACTTTGTCTCCAATGGGGATGAGTTGTACTAGACATACAACCTCACACATAAATCAGTAATCCCAAGGATTGTTATGAACCAAACCAATTATGAATTTCAACTATTGAAATGGAGTGAAGATACTAACAGTTGGGAAATGTATGCATATGTGTCAAGAGACTACTGTGAGAATGATGGTATTGGTCTCTCTGGTGCCTATGGGAATTGCATCATTACTGAATCTCCAATTTGCCAGTGTTTGAAAGGATTCAAGCCTAAATCAGCGGAAAACGGTCTCAAGAGTGTGAGAGTAAAAACCATTAAACTACTCGAAACTAGATGGTTTTATCAAATTTGATTGGCTGAAATTGCCAGATGCTACACATTCTTGGGTGAACAAAAGTACAAATCTTGAGAAATGCAGGGAGAAATGCTTAGAAAACTCTTCTTGTATGGCATACATAAATTCAGATATTAGAGGAGGGGGCAGCAATTGTGCTTTGTGGTTTGGCAATCTGATTGTCGATTGATATCAGACAATTTGCTGATGGGTGGGCAATAGTTGTACCTTCAAATGTCTACGGCAGAACTAGGTATTGGCTTTAATTTGTTTATGTTTCTCCCAATTGAGCATTTGATGTGCAAATGTAATTAGATCACATTATTCATTATCATTTCTTAATTTTACCATTTATCAATTGAGGTAAGTATATGTTGCTAATGTATAAATTAGTTTCTTGCTGTAGCTGTACCTGTATTTTTGCAGCAATTTGCCTATATTTACTTTGATCTTAATTATTTTGCCTTGCTATGTCAAAATCATTCATCAAGGGACGAAAGACACACCAGAGACGAAGATTTTGTTGCTGCTTTAATTGCTGGGGTGGTTGTAGTTGGCTGTTACATTAACTGGAGGATTTCCGCAGGTAATATTACTCTTGTCCTCACTTGTTTATCTTTTCTTGCTCGGTTAAACTATCTATAAATGTAAATTAGCAGGCTCCTCTTATTCAGTTTTTAAAAGAGGATAGATAGTTTAGCTTTTTTTACCCTCCAATTTTCAATTAAAACTACTTGAATCAGTAAACTTTCTATAGGAGCAGTTGATCTAGAAAACTCTATCTTTTCAATGTATTGGCTGGTTTTTTTACCTTGCTTACACTTTGTTACATGTTGTGGTTATCAACTGAAAAACTCATGTTGGCTGAATTGGACAGACATGGTTAGAACTTTATCGTCTTAATGGCTACAAAAACACATGAAAGTTTGTGGATTTGTTTGTAAATGTACTTCAATAAATTCTAAATAACTATTATAATCTTTCTTCGTCATGTCTCATCACGAAATTTTGCATGGCTAACATACTAACATTAGACAAATATACCTTGTTATATTTTAAATTTCAGAATTTTTGAACAAAGCATAGTGGCCTTGTATATCTAAAATTCATATATCCAATCATGATTTCCAGGATTATTGGTCTATTACCTAACAGATTTCTGTTCAGCATCTGAAAATCCTAATATAATAAACAAATCCAAATTTCCATTTTATTCGAACCCCGAAATTCCATCTTCACTGCAGATTAATCCCAGTAAACCATGACTTGTTACTCAGAGCTTTAAGTCTACAGACCAATAAATATTCTTTCTTTTATGTTTATCATTTATAAGTTACTCTTTTTTTTTTTCTCTGAATTATTTCATGCATCTGACACCATTACTTCACGATCTTCATACCAGTATATTAGTGATGGTAGGACCTTACTTTCTACAGATTGAAGCTTTGAGAGTTTTGAGTTTGGTTTCTTCAGCCCTTGTAGTTCCAAGGATCATTATGTAGGAATTTGGTACAAGAATATCCCAGTTAGAACTGTTGTTTGGGTTGCAAACCGACTCAACCCCATCAATGATTCTTCTGGGTTGTTGATGATAAAAAGCATACGGAATCTTGTTTTGATGAGCCAGAACAGGAGTGTAGTCTGGTCAGCAAACTTGAGGAAAGAATTCAGAATTCCAGTGTTATTACAGATCCTAAATTCAGGAAATTGTTTTCTTAGAGATGAGCAAGATAGTTGAGAAGTTACTGGTAGCAGAGTTTTGACTATCCATCCGATACATTGCTTCCAGAAATCAAGCTTGGATGGGATTCAAAGACTGGTCTGGAATGGCGTGTAACATCATAGAAGAGCTCAGATGACCCATCTCCTGGAGTCTTCATTTGGGGAATACAACTACAAGATAATCCTGAGGGAGTATGGAAGGGCTCAAAAAGTTTTATAGGAGTGGCCAATGGAATGGCCTTAGATTTATCGGTGAGCTGACTTTAAGGCTTAGTCCGATTTTTCAGTTTGACTTTGTCTCTAATGGGGATGAGTTGTACTAGACATACAACAACCTCACACATAAATCAGTAAACCAAGGATTGTTATGAACCAAACCAACTATGAATTTCAACTATTGAAATGGAGTGAAGATACTAACAGTTGGGAAATGTATGCATATGTGTCAAGAGACTACTGTGACAATGATGGTATTGGTCTCTCTGGTGCCTATGGGAATTGCATCATTACTGAATCTCCAATTTGCCAGTGTTTGAAAGGATTCAAGCCTAAATCAGCGGAAAATGGTCTCAAGAGTGTGAGAGTAAAAACCATTAAACTACTCAAAACTAGATGGTTTTATCAAATTTGATGGGCTGAAATTGCCAGATGCTACACATTCTTGGGTGAACAAAAGTACGAATCTTGAGAAATGCAGGGAGAAATGCTTAGAAAACTCTTCTTGTATGGCATACATAAATTCAGATATTAGAGGAGGGGGCAGCAGTTGTGCTTTGTGGTTTGGCAATCTGATTGTCGATTGATATCAGACAATTTGCTGATGGGTGGGCAATAGTTGTACCTTCAAATGTCTACGGCAGAACTAGGTATTGGCTTTAATTTGTTTATGTTTCTCCCAATTGAGCATTTGATGTGCAAATGTAATTAGATCACATTATTCATTATCATTTCTTAATTTTACCATTTATAAATTGAGGTAAGTATATGTTGCTAATGTATAAATTAGTTTCTTGCTATAGCTGTACCTGTATTTTTGCAGCAAATATTTACTTTGATCTTAATTATTTTGTCTTGCTATGTCAAAATCATTCATCAAGGGACGAAAGACGTACCAGAGATGAAGATTTTGTTGCTGCTTTAATTTCTGGAGTGGTTGTAGTTGGCTGTTACATTAACAAAAACTGGAGGAATTCCACAGGTAATATTACTCTTGTCCTCACACGTTTATCTTTTCTTGCTTGGTTAAACTATCTATAAATGTAAATAAGCAGGTTCCTCTTATTCGGTTTTTAAAAGAGGATATGTTAGTTTTTTTTTATCCTCCAATTTTCAATTAAAGCTACTTGAATCAGTAAACTTTCGATAGGAGCAGCTGATCTAGAAAACTCTTATCTTTTCAATGTATTGGCTGGTTTTTTACCTTGCTTACACTTTGTTTACATGTTGTGGTTATCAACTCATGTTGGCTGAATTGGACAGACATGGTTAGAACTTTATCGTCTTAATGATTACAAAAACACATGAAAGTTTGTGGATTTGTTTGTAAATGTACTTCAATAAATTCTAAATAACAATAATAATATTTCTTTGTTATGTCACATCACAAAATTTTACATGGTAACATACTAAAATTAGACAAATATACCTTGTTATATTTTAAATTTCAGAATTTTTGAACAAAGCATAGTGGCCTTGTGTATCTAAAATTCATATATCCAATCAGTATGCCAACTCCTAGTCAAACTTTACCTACAAAGAAACTCAAACTCCTGTCCTAGACAAGTTATATTTTGTTTCATTTCACATTATTGTTTCTGGCAATGTGTTTCTTTTCACATTTTTTTTTAAAATAGCTCCATCTTACTTGCCTCTGGTGGGTCCATGTCACCTAGGACCAAGTTCATGTCATGGTGAGGGCACTTTTCGTGTTGTACTAGACCCTTTGTCTCATTTATTTGTGCCACGTTGTTTGGAGTGTCTGTGTGCTTGCTAGTCTCAAACATAACGTGGCTTAATTGATCAAAGGAGGAATAAAGAAACAATAATGCTGCACAACCTAAAAAAAAAAAAACTTAAAAATCTTAACCTCCACTATCCCATCATAGATGGGTAGTCGATCCTCTCTGCCGAAGCTCCTACGACTTTTTCAGAAAATAGCTGTATTTGGATCCATAACTCAACTTCTAACAAACCTGAACCTGGAGACTTGGTCTCAAATTTCAATCTCTCACCAAGAGTTGGTCAAATAAAACCTCCAATGGTGACTACTAGCATTAAGATTCATGCTTTGAGGCCACATCGAGGAATAGCTAACGTGTCTTACTAGTTTCACATATTAATTGGCTAGTTTACATGAATAATTCTTAAAATTGAAGGATTAATTATTCTAATTCTCAAAATCTTTTCTTCTCTTGACAGTGCCGGTTGATTTTAATTCCAAAATAGTGTGACACTGCTGAAGAGGTAATCTTTTTCTTCTTTGACGAAATGCAGAGACTTTTGGTCTATTACCTAACAGATTTCTGTTCAACATCTGAAAATCCTAATATAATAAACAAATCCAAATTTCCATTTTTTTTTCAAAAGTCAAACCCAGAAATTTCATCTTCACTGCTGAAGTAAACCTTTTTCATTTTCATGGGACGTGGATTGGGCTTAACTGGTGTTCTTTTCTTCACATTTTATTAAATAAATTGATAGTCAATGATCTTTACAATTATGGGTCAATATTCTTCTAGATGGATGACTTTTTATGGTTCTCTTATTATTAACTTTATTACAGGACAGATCTCTAAGTATAGCTTCCAATGTATATTGTTTCTTTCTTGTTTATCAGTTTTAAGTTACTGTTGTTCTTCTATGAATTTTGTTATGCATCTGACACTATTAGTTCATCTAACTTTATTAGTGATAATGGCAAGACCTTGGTTTCGAAAGACGAAAGATTTGAGCTTGGTTTCTTTAGTCCTGGTAGTTCTAAAAACCGCTATGTAGGAATTTGGTACAAGAGCATCTCAGTTAGAACTGTTGTTTGGGTTGCAAACAGAATCAACCCCATCAATGATTCTTCCGGCGTGTTGATGATAAACAGCACAAGCAGTCCTGTTGTTGTCATGAGGCAGAACAAAACTGTGGTTTGGTCAGCAAATTTGACGAAAGAAGCCAAGAGTTCAGTTGTATTACAGCTCCTGAGTTCAGGAAATCTTGTTCTGAGAGATGAACAAAATAGTGGTGATGGTTTGGGAAGTTACTTGTGGCAGAGTTTTGACTATCCTTGTGATACGTTGCTACCAGAAATGAAGCTCGTATGGGACTTAAAGACTGGTCTTGAAAGGCGTTTATCATCATGGAAGAGCCCGGATGACCCATCTCCTGGAGACTTCACTTGTGGGGTAGAACTACAAGGAAATCCTGAGATTGTTATGCGGAAGGGTTCAAACAAGTTTTATAGGAGCAGACCATGGAATGGAATTGGATTTGGTGGGCCTAACCCAGTTTTTGAGATGAACTTTGTCAATAATGAGGATGAGTTGTACTACACTTTCAACATGATAGATAAATCAGTATTCTCAATAATTGTTTTGAACAAAACAAGTAATTTAAGGGAACAATTGATTTGGAGCGAAACAACTCAAAATTGGAATGTGTTATCATATGTGCCGAGAGATCACTGTGACAGTTATGGTCTTTGTGGTGCCTATGGGAATTGTATCACCACTCAATTGCCGATCTGCCAATGTTTAGAAGGCTTCAAGCCTAAATCAGCCGGATACAGTGACTGGTCTCAAGGTTGTGTGCGTAACAAACCATTAAACTACTCAAAACTAGACGGATTTATCAAATTCAATGCGTTGAAATGGCCAGATGCTACACATTCTTGGGTGAACACAAGCATGAATCTCAGGCAATGCAGGGAGAAATGCTTAGAGAACTCTTCTTGTACTGCATACTCAAACTTGGATATTAGAGGAGGAGGCAACGGCTGTGCTATCTGGTTCGGTGATCTGATTGATATCAGACAGCATTCCGATGGTGTGCAAGACTTATTTATTCGAATGTCTGCTTTGGAACTAGGTATTTACTTTAATATTTTATGCTTCTCCCTAATGAGCATTTCAGTGTTCAAGTGCAGTTGTTTTCTTTTCTTTTATGTTCTTGAATTTTGTAATGCACATATCAATAAAGGTAGGCATATGTGATCAACACATGAACCAGTATCTTGCTATAGCTTCTGCACATATTTTTGCCATAATTTGCTTTGATTTTAACTATTTTGTTTTGTGTTGCTATATGAATATTGTCTATCAAGGGACGAAAGACAGGCCTAAGATGAAGATAGTGGTGATAGTTATTACTACCACTGCCACAGTTGCTGGGGTGCTTGTGCTTATAGTAGGCTACTGCATTTACAAAAGCAGGACAAATTTAGGTAAACATCTCTCTCTTTGCGTGATCAATGAAACTTTCTGTATATGTACACGAGTATAAGCAATTTCCATGTATTCATTTTTTTTCTCCCATAGAAAAAGCATTGCTTATTTTGCAAAGTGGAAAATCTGTGAATAATTGAATAGTTGAGAGATTTTTATTAAAAGATGTGTGTGGCTTATAAAAATATCTATTTGGTGAATATAGTCTGTTACATAAATGACTTCCGCTTCTACAATATACTTAAATTAATTTGTGTCCATTCTAAATGATATTATGATTTTATTACTTACTATTAACACATATATCCACTATTTTAGAGAAAAGTGAAGGCAAGGGGAAAACTGATCAGAAGATTGAAGACTTGGAACTACCGTTATTTGAGTTAGATACAATTTCTAATGCCACTAATAACTTCTCATTCAACAACAAGATTGGAAAAGGTGGCTTTGGACCCGTATATAAGGTAAACTTGCAACATGCTAGTGTTAGAAAGCTTTTTATTAATGTGTGGGCTTTTTACTTAATAGTTTAACCTTTTTGGTCTAATGGTTATTGACATCTTATAGAGCCTTGTTCACTTGCATATCTTACACAATATTACATCTCATTTCACATAAATTTTTTTCCAAGGTACGCTAGTAGATGGACAAGAAATCGCTGTAAAGAGGCTTTCAAAGGTTTCCACACAAGGAATTAATGAGTTAAAAAATGAGGTTATACTGATCGCTAAACTGCAGCACCGAAATCTTGTAAAACTTCTTGGTTGCTGCATTCAAGGAGATGAGAAAATTCTGATATATGAATTCATGCCCAACAAAAGTCTAGATCACTTTATTTTTGGTATGGATCACTAAAAAGTCTACTTATGAATTCAGCTGGTTTAGGATACCTCTATTATGGACATTTCTATTCTGTCAGAAAAAGAACAGTTTTTTTTTTTTTTTTTTCCCTTCACAGATTCAAGCAGGATACTAACTAACCTAAGTATTAAACGTGCAGATACAACTAGAAGCAAGCTATTAGACTGGCCCAAGCGTTTCCACATTATTTGCGGAATTGCTAGGGGACTTCTCTATCTTCATCAAGATTCTAGATTGCGGATTATACATAGAGATCTGAAAACAAGTAATGTATTACTTGATCATGAGATGAACCCAAAAATTTCAGATTTTGGCTTGGCTAGAGTTTTTAATGGAGACAAAACGGAAGGAAACACAAGTAGAGTAGTTGGAACATAGTAAGTATTACTTGTCGTGTTATTTTTAAAATTGCATATGCTATCCAGTCTTTAACATAATTTCTCTTTAAATAAAATTCTACAGTGGTTACATGGCACCTGAATATGCTATTAATGGGATATTCTCTATAAAGTCTGATGTCTTTAGCTATGGCATTTTATTGTTGGAGTTGGTAAGTGGAAAGAAAAGCAGTGGATTTTATCATCCAGACCACAACCTTAGTCTTATAGGACATGTAAGTGAATATCCTTACATTTCTTTTTCAATAAAGTTTTAGGAAACTTTGTCACTTTTCGACAACTTTAAAATGATAAAATCGTGAACAAAAAATGGATTTGTTTATATTCTAGGCATGGAAATTATGGAAAGAAGGCAGGCCTTTGGAACTGATTGATCCATTATTTGGAGAATCATGCAATGCATTAGAAGCCATACGGTGCATCCACATTAGTCTCTTATGTTTGGAACATCAACCTGACGACAGGCCAAGCATGTCATATGTGGTTCTGATGTTGGGTAGCGATAACACATTGCCTGTGCCGAAGCAACCTGGTTTCCTGATGGATAGGATACCACAGCTTGAACTAGATTCTTCAAACAAGCGGTTTTCTTCATCTATGAAGTTACTATCTCACTGTTAGAGGCTCGTTAGAATTTCTTTTTAACCATAATATATTATCTCTATTTTCTAGCTTTGATTTGGTGCTTTTGATTTGAAGATCTTAGATAGTAATTAATTTTCTGGAATCTCTTCTTTGTCATTCTGATTCATGTAATTTCAGATAAGATTTTTCTGAAAAGAGCTGTATTCTCACTCTTGACTTGTATGTTAATTCCTAGTCAAACTTTACCTACAAAGAAACTCAAACTGCTATCCTGAACTAGTTATATTATGTTTCTTTTCACATTATTGTTTCATATACAGAAACCCACCAGGAAATTCTTCATTCATAAACAAGATGTGTTTCGTCCGGAAAACGATATTTTTTTTTTCTGGTTTAATATTCAATCCCGGTAGTTAAAAAAAAAACGCTATGTAGGAATTTGGTACAAGAATACCCCATTTAGAACTGTTGTTTGGATTTCAAACAGAATCAACCCCATAAGTGATTCTTCTGGGTTGTTGATGATAAAGAGCACAGGCAATCTCATTTTGATGAGCCAGAACAAAACCGTGGTTTGATCAGCAAATTTGACGAATGAAGCCAAGAGTTAAAGTTGTATTACAGCTACTGAATTCTGGAAATCTTGTTCTGAGAGATGAACGAAGTGGTGGTTTGGGAAGTTACTTGTGGCAGAGTTTTGACTGTCCTTCGGATATGTTGCTACCGGAATGAAGCTTGAATGGGACATAAAAGACTAGTCTTGAAAGGCATTTATCATCATGGAAAAGCCTGGATGTTCTATCTCCTGGAGACTTCACCTGTGGGGTACAACGACAAGGAAATCCTGAGATAGTTATGTGGAAGGAATCAAACAAGTTTTTTAGCAGTGGCTCGTGGAATGGCCTTGGATTTAGTGGTGCGTTGACTTTAATGAGTTGAACTTTGTCTATAATGAGGATGAGTTGTAATACACTTGCAACCTGAGAGATAAATCAGTATTCTCAATGATTGTTTTGAACAAAAGTAGATATTTACGAGAACGATTGACAGTTTTTGAAGAGAAACTAAGAACCAACTCAAAATTGGAACGTGTATTCATATGTGCCAAGAGATTACCGAGACAGTTTTTGAAGGCAAACTAAGAACCAAAAGCAAAACTAGAGGCCATTAGTTCATAAGGACTTACAATATATTCATTGCATGATTATTATTCAATTTAAGAGCATCTTGTTATAATGTACTGTTTGCTTGCAAAATTGAATTAGTCATATTGTCTTTCAGATTTAGAAATTGCTTGGCTGGTGATTGATTGATCAGCTAACTTATCATTGGGCAGTGAAAATTATGTCACCCCAAACTTGTATCTTGAAGTCTTGCAATCTGTACTGCCCAAAACAGTCTCTGTGGTGTAAGCATATGTGTGCCAAGAGACTACTATGACAGTGGTGGTTAATCGGTCTCTACGGTGCCTATGGGAATTGCATCATAACTGAATCTCCAGTTTGCCAGTGTTTGAAAGGATTCATGCCTAAATCAGCGGAAAGCAGCGAATGGTCTCAAGAGTGTGAGAGTAATAAACCATTAAACTACTCAAAACTAGATGGTTTTATCAAATTTGATGGGCTGAAATTGCCAGATGCTACTCATTCTTGGGTGAACAAAAGTATGAATCTTGAGGAATGCTTAGAAAACTCTTCTTGAATGGCATACACAAATTCAGATATTAGAGGAGGGGGCAGCAGTTGTGCTTTGTGGTTTGGCAATCTGATTGATATCGGACAATTTGCTGATGGGTGGGCAATAGTTGTACATTCAAATGTCTGGAATTAGGTACTGGCTTTAATTTGTTTATGTTTTTCTAGCTTTGATCTGGTGCTTTTGATTTGAGGATTTAAGATGGTAATTAATTTCCTGGAATCTTTTCTTCGTCATTCTGATTCATGTAATTTCAGATAAGATTTTTCAGAAAATAGACATGTTTTTTTAAAAAAACAAACCCTTTACGGCTTTACTTGGCTTGTATCGGGATGCCAACTCCTAGTCAAACTTTGCCTACAATGAAACTCAAACTCCTGTCCTAGACAAGTTATATTTTGTTTCATTTCACTTTATTGTTTCAGACAATGTGTTTCTTTTCACATTTTTGTTTAAATATTTCCATCTTACTTGGCATTGGTGGGTCCATGTCACCTAGGACCAAGTTTATGTCATGGCGAGGGCATTTTTTTCGTGTTGTATTAGAGCTTTGTCACCATTTATTTATTTATTTATTTGTGTAATCAAAGTAGATGTAGATCTGAAACTTTTCAATTGGGTTTTTGTTTTTATTTGTATATTTGAATTCATTTATTCTTTGCTTAATTATTAGGTTTTAAACTTTTAATTTCAATAGATGACTGTGTTTTTCGTTTCTGTAATTTTGTGTACTATCGATTTTGATGATTAAAATTTGCTCATTTTTATTTTTTAATTTATTTGGATGGATTAAATATTGTATTTGGTTGGTATGTATTTCAGTATTTATCATCTGATTACATTTTTTTATTTAGGTATATATATATTTTTATATTTGTTTATTTATTTAATTTTACTAATTATATGTTTCATTATTAATAATTTTAATTTTATTGTAAAAATATGTTAAATGTGATAACAAAAATGTGTTATTTAAACGGGTTAAACGTGTCATTTGACATGACACTTCCAACCTGTATAATTAATGGGATAGGTGTGACGTGTTCGTGTTGATATAAATTTAATCGTGTTCGAGTTTAGTATGTTTGACCAGTTTAATGTTGTGTTTGGGTTGAGTAAAAAAGTGAATAATGTCACATCATTGGACCATCCTCCATTTCTATAAACTTTTGTGGAACATGTTTCTTGTTCATTTGAAAAGTGAACAATGTCACATCGTTGGACCATCCTCTTGATATCCCTGTTCATTCGGATCTACTCTATTGCCGGCTGGTGTGTATCATCTTTTGTTCACATATTGAATTTTACATCTTCCCGTCACTGTTGTGTAAGGTTTACGTGAAGAATTCTTACACTTTCTGCAAAATTCCATACACTTATGTCAAACATGTCATTTTCATATGTATGAAATTGTAACTCATTTTAATGTTAAAAGGAATATCACGTCTCTAAACCAACCCTTGGAAATCCAATTAATCCAGACTACTTTTTCCATCATCGTGGGACATGTGGACTTAGGGCTTACTGGTGTTAGATTTTCATTCATATGCTGATAAATTTTTTGGAATTTCAGCTACAGTCACTGTCGTTGAAGGTTGTGTGGATGTAGGGTTGGCAATTTGAGGGCCCAAGCCCTCAAAAAGCCCACACAATTTCAAAAGGCTTAAACCCAGCCCAAATAACAATTATATGCATGCAGGTAGGGTTTTACCCAAGCCCACAAAAAACAGGGCTTTACCCAAGCCCACCCTTTGACCCGCATTATTACCCATATTATAATATGGATTTGGATCTGAATTTTAACCCGGATTTAGACCCATATTTTTAACATATATTTAGACCCATATTTTTAACATGTATTTTTTGACCTATATTAAAAATTCTATTAAAACAATTAATCCAAATAAAACAATTTTTACAACTCAATCCAAATAGAACAATTTTTACATACTACTAAAATTAATAATAACCCAAATCTAAAAATAAAAAATACAACAATAAATCATGACGGCCCTACCGGCTCTTCGTCATCTACTTATTCAGTAGCATATACTTCTTTTTCTTGGATGCGACCTAATAATAATAAAAAAAAAAAAAAAAAGCAAAAGAGTATAATCAACATCAGTTGACATTGGAATAATTAGGGAACCCCAAAATAAACAACAAATAGGAACTTGAAAATAATAACTTGCCACTCTATTGCAATCCACCAAAGAGATAAGAGTTAGATAAATAGAAGAACTCCATCTTCTCAAGTCAAAAGACTAATTATATTCTGAAAACTCAAGTCTGTCCATTTCCATAGCAGAGAAAGGACTTAAATAGAAGCCAAGAAACATCCCTCCTTGAAATAGGTAATATCAAAGGTCCTCGGTAATTATTGTCATTCATGCAACTAAACTAAATACATGCATTTAAAAGGTGACTAAATGCATTTCACTGTTTACTCAATTAATCACTGCATTGATTGAGCTGAATTGGAAAGCCTTATGTATCATTAGTGGTAACTAATATTATTATTCTAGAGAAGTATAATCAAAAGCAAAAAAGTATAATCAACATCAATGGTAAAAAAGTATAATCAATGCTTCCGTTTAGAATCACCCGAAACACTACGGTTCAACATCCCTTATTTCATTATTCCCACTACCTATTGAAGTATTTATCCGACTTCTTTAAAACTAGTCATGGTGTTTGGCTACCTAATATGTTTAAACAAAATCCACATTGTAATTTGACCACAATATAATGAAGTTATATATATAAAATTCACATAATCTACACAGCCCATATAACATGACTTTCAATTTTTTAGTGAAGTCATGTTATAATAAAAGGTTTAAAGTGGGCTTTTTAATGATGCGGTCCGGTTTTGAAACGGACCACATCATGTGGGTAAGGGTCAAACCCTCCGTACCCAGCCCATTTTGCCAATCCTACATTGATGGAATATAAGTCAATCATCATTCACTATCAGGTCAATGTTGTTCTAGATTGATCGTTTTTCATGCTGTTTATTTTTGTTAATTTTTTACATAGAGAGAGCTCTCTCAATTCTAGACACAAATGGATATTCGTTCTTTCTTGTTTATCAGTTTTAAGTTGCTGTTTTTCTTTTATGAATTCGCTTATGCAATTGACAGTATTAGTTCATCTGAGTCAATTAGTGATGGTGGGAGGACCTTAGTTTCGGAAGATGGAAGATTTGAGCTTGGTTTCTTCAGTCCTGGTAGTTCGAAGAATCGGTATGTAGGAATTTGGTACAAGAATATCCCAGTTAAGACTGTTGTTTGGGTAGCGAACAGAATCAACCCCATCAACGATTCTTCTGGTGTGTTGATGATAAACAGCACAGGAAGTCCTGTTGTTGTCATGAGGCAGAACAAAACTGTGGTTTGGTCAGCAAATTCGATGAAAGAAGCCAAGAGTTCAGTTGTCTTACAGCTCCTGAATTCAGGAAATCTTGTTCTGAGAGATGAACAAAGTAGAGGTGTTGGTTTGGGAAATTACTTGTGGCAGAGTTTTGACTATCCTTGTGATACGTTGCTACCAGAAATGAAGCTTGGATGGGACTTAAAGACTGGTCTTGAAAGGCGTTTATCATCATGGAAGAGCCCGGATGACCTATCTCCTGGAGACTTCACTTGGGGGGTAGAACTACAAGCAAATCCTGAGGTTGTTATGTGGAAAGGTTCAAAAAAGTTTTTTAGGAGTGGCCCGTGGAATGGATATACATTCAGTGGTGCACTAGAGTTGCTGTCTAACTCATTTTTTGAGTTGAACTTAGTCAATAACGAGGATGAGTTGTACTTAACTTTCAACATGATAGATAAATCAATATTCTCAATAATTGTTATGAACCAAACCAGAGATTTACGAGAACGATTGACATGGAGCGAAACAACTCAAAATTGGAATGTGTATTCATATGTGCCAAGAGATTACTGTGACAGTTATGGTCTTTGTGGTGCCTATGGGAATTGTATCACAACTCAATCGCCGATCTGCCAGTGTTTAGAAGGCTTCAAGCATAAATCAACTGGATTCAGGGACTGGTCTGAAGGTTGCGTGCGTAACGAGGCATTAAACTACTCAAAACTAGATGGATTTATCAAATTTAATGGGTTGAAATTGCCAGATGCTAAAAATTCTTGGGTGAACAAAAGTATGAATCTCAAGCAATGCAGGGTGAAATGCTTAGAGAACTCTTCTTGTATGGCATACTCAAACTTGGATATTAGAGGAGGAGGCAACGGCTGCGCTATGTGGTTTGGTGATCTGATTGATATCAAACAGTTGTCAAAAGGTGTGCAGGACTTATTTATTCGAATGTCTGCTTCGGAACAAGGTATTTACTTAAATATTTTATGTTTCTCCCAAATGAGCATTTGGGTTTTTGTTTTCTTTCCTTGAATTTATTAATGCATATACACTAGTATATATTTTTGCTGTAATTTGACTTAAATTGCTTTGATTTTAACTATTTTGCTTTGCTATATCCATATTGTCTATCAAGGGACAAAAGAAGGGCCTAAGATGAAGATAGTGGTGATAGTTATAACTACCACTGCCGCAGTTGCTGGGGTGCTTTTAGTAGGCTACTACATTTACAAAAGCAGGACAAATTTAGGTAACATCACTCTCTTTGCCTTCACAAAGCAATCCACACTTGATCAATAAAACTTTCTGTATATGTAAATGAGTGCAAGCAAATCACTTTTATTCATTTTTTTTTTTCTCCCCTAGAAAAAGCATTACTTATTTTGCAAAGTGGGAAATCTATGAATAGAATCGTAAGGGTGACTGGGTGAGTAACTACAGGTCATTAGTTGACTAGTTGAGAGAATTATATTAAATGGATTTTGTGAAGTCCGAAGAAAAAAAATATCTATTTGGTGAATCTATTACATATAAGACTTCCGCTTCTACGATATACTTCAATTAATTTGTATCCATTCTAAATGATATTATGATTTTAGTTTATAATGCAATATTACTAACAATTAACACATATATCCACTATTTCAGAGAAAAGTGAAGGTAAGGGGAAAACTAATCAAAAGATTGAAGACCTAGAACTACCATTATTCGAGTTAGATACAATTACTAATGCCACTAATAACTTTTCATTCAACAACAAACTTGGAGAAGGTGGCTTTGGACCCGTATACAAGGTAAACTTGCAACATACTAGTGTTAAAGAGCTTTTTATTAATAGGTGGGCTTTTACCTAACACCTTGAGTTTTTGGGTCTAACAATTACTGATATAATATTGTAAACTTGTTTACTTATGTATCTTACACAATATTACAACTCATTTCACGTAAAAAATTTTCTAGGGTACGCTGGTAGATGGACAAGAAATTGCTGTGAAGAGGCTTTCAAAGATTTCCACACAAGGAATTAATGAGTTAAAAAATGAAGTAATACTGATCGCAAAACTGCAGCACCGAAATCTTGTAAAGCTTCTTGGTTGCTGCATTCAAGGAGAGGAGAAAATTCTAATATATGAATTCATGCCCAACAAAAGTCTAGATCACTTTATTTTTGGTATGGATCCCTAAGAAGTCTACTTGTGAATTCAGCTGGTTTATGATATCTCTACTATGGACATTTCTTTTCTGTCAAAAAAAGATCTGTTTTTATTTTATTTTTATTCAAGCAGGGTACTAAACTAACCTGAGTATTAAACGTGTAGATCAAACTAGAAGTAAGCTATTGGACTGGTCCAAGCGATTCCACATTATTTGGGGAATTGCTAGGGGCCTTCTCTATCTTCATCAAGATTCTAGATTGCGGATTATACATAGAGATCTGAAAACAAGTAATGTTTTACTTGATCATGAGATGAACCCAAAGATTTCTGATTTTGGCTTGGCCAGAATTTTTAATGGAGACCAAAATGAAGTAAACACGAATAGAGTAGTCGGCACTTAGTAAGTATTACTTGTCCTGTCATTTTTATAATTGCTTGTGTTCCATTCTTTAACATAATTTGTCTTTAAATATACTTTTACAGTGGTTATATGGCTCCTGAATATGCTATTGATGGGATATTCTCGATAAAATCTGATGTCTTTAGCTTTGGTATTTTATTGTTGGAGTTGGTAAGTGGAAAGAAAAACAGAGGATTTTATCATCCACACTACAACCTTAGTCTTATAGGATATGTAAGTGAATATCATTACATTTCTTTTTCAATAAAGTTTTAGGAAACCTTGTCACTTTTTGACAACTTTAAAATGATAAAATCGTGAATAAAAAATGGATTTGTTTATATTCTAGGCATGGAAATTATGGAAAGAAGGCAGGCCTTTGGAACTGATTGATCCATTCTTTGGAGAATCATGCAATGCATCAGAAGCCATACGGTGCATCCACATTAGTCTCTTATGCTTGGAACATCAACCAGACGATAGGCCAAGCATGTCATCTGTGGTTTTGATGTTGGGTAGCGATAACACATTGCCTGTGCCGAAGCAACCTGGTTTCCTGATGGATAGGATACCACAGCTTGAACTAGATTCTTCAAACAAGCAGTTTTCTTCATCTAATGAAGTTACTATCTCACTGTTAGAGGCTCGTTAGAATTTCTTTTTAACCATAATATATTATCTCTATTTTCTAGCTTTGATTTGGTGCTTTTGATTTGAAGATCTTAGATAGTAATTAATTTCCTGGAATCTCTTCTTTGTCATTCTGATTCATGTAATTTCAGATAAGATTTTTCTGAAAAGAGCTATATTCTCACTCTTGACTTGTGTGCTAATTCCTAGTCAAACTTTACCTACAAAGAAACTCAAACTCCTATCCTGAACAAGTTATATTATGTTTCTTTTCACATTATTGTTTCATATACACAAATCCACCAGGAAATTCTTTATTCATAAACAAGATGTGTTTCATTTGGATAACGATATATATATATTTTTTTTCTGGTTTAATATTCAATCCTGGTAGTTCAAAAAAACGCTATGTAGGAATTTGGTACAAGAATACCCCATTTAGAACTGTTTGGTGTTTGGGTTGCAAACAGAATCAACCCCATAGAACTGTTTGGGTTGCAAACAGAATCAACCCCACAAGTGATTCTTCTGGGTTGTTGATGATAAAGAGCACAGGCATTCTCATTTTGATGAGCCAGAACAAAACCGTGGTTTGATCAGCAAATTTGACGAATGAAGCCAAGAGTTAAAGTTGTATTACAGCTACTGAATTCTGGAAATCTTGTTCTGAGAGATGAACAAAGTGGTGGTTAGGGAAGTTACTTGTGGCAGAGTTTTGACTATCCTTCGGATATGTTGCTACCGGAATGAAGCTTGAATGGGACATAAAAGACTAGTCTTGAAAGGCATTTATCATCATGGAAAAGCCTGGATGTTCTATCTCCTGGAGACTTCATCTGGGGGGTACAACGACAACGAAATCCTGAGAGATAAATCAAACAAGTTTTTTAGTTATGTGGAAGGGATCAAACAAGTTTTTTAGCAGTGGCTCGTGGAATGGCCTTGGATTTAGTGGTGCGTTGACTTTAATGCCAAGCCCAGTTATTGAGTTGAACTTTGTCTACAATGAGGATGAGTTGTAATAAATCAGTATTCTCAATGATTGTTTTGAACAAAACTAGATATTTACGAGAACGATTGACAGTTTTTGAAGAGAAACTAAGAACCAACTCAAAATTGGAACGTGTATTCATATGTGCCAAGAGATTACTGAGACAGTTTTTGAAGGCAAACTAATAACCAAAAGCAAGAACCAGAGGCCATTAGTTGATAAGGACTTACAATATATTCATTGCATGATTGTTATTCAATTTAAGAATTCATTTATTCTTTGCTTAATTATTTGATTTTAAACTTTTAATTTGAATAGATGAATGTGTTTTTCGTTTCTGTAATTTTGTGTACTATTTATTTTGATGATTAAAATTTGCTCATTTTTATTTTTAATTTATTTGGATGGATTAAATATTGTATTTGGTTGGTATGTATTTCAGTATTTATCATCTGATTACTTTTATTTTTTATTTTTTATTATTTAGGTATATATATATATTTTTATATTTGTTTATTTATTTAATTTTACTAATTATATGTTTCATTATTAATAATTTTAATTTTATTGTAAAAATATGTTAAATGTGATAACAAAAAGGTTTTATTTAAACGGGGTTAAACGTGTCATTTGACATGACACTTCCAACCTGTATAATAAATGGGTTAGGTGTGACTTGTTCGTGTTGATATAAATTTAATCGTGTTCAAGTTTAGTATGTTTGACATGTTTAATATTGTGTTCGGGTTGAGTAAAAAAGTGAATAATGTCACATCGCCGGACCATCCTCCATTTCTATAAACTTTCGTGTAACATGTTTCTTGTTCATTTGAAAAGTGAACAATGTCACATCGCTGGACCATCCTCTTGATATCCCTATTCATTTGGATCTACTCTATTGCCGGCTGGTGTGTATCATCTTTTGTTCACATATTGAATTTTACATCTTCCCGTCACTGTTGTGTAAGGTTTACATGAAGAATTCTTACACTTTCTGCAAAATTCCATACACTTATGTCAAACATGTCATTTTCATATGTATGAAATTGTAACTCATTTTAATGTTAAAAGGAATATCACGTCTCTAAACCAACCCTTGGAAATCCAATCAATCCAGCCTACTTTTTCCATCATCATGGGCCTTTAGATTTTCATTCACATGCTGATAAATTTTTTGAAATTTCAGCTACAATCACTGTCATTTAAGGTTGTGTGGATGTAGGGTTGGCAATTTGAGGGCCCAGGCCCTCAAAAAGCCCTTGTAATTTCAAAGGGCTTAAACCCAGCCCAAATAACAATTATATGCATGCGGGTAGAGCTTTACCCAAGCCCACAAAAAACAGGGCTTTACCCAAGCCCACCCTTTGACCCGCATTATTACTGATATTATGATCTGGATTTGGATCCGAATTTTGACTCGGATTTAGACCCATATTTTTAACATATATTTTTTACGTATATTTTTTGACCTATATTAAAAATTCTATTAAAACAATATTTAATCCAAATAAAACAATTTTTACAACTTAATCCAAATAGAACAATTTTTACATACTACTAAAATTAATAATAACCCAAATCTAAAAATAAAAAACACAACAATAAATTAAGATGGCGCTACCGGCTCTTCATCATCTACTCTTTCAGTAGCATATACTTCTTCTTCTAGAATGCAACCTAATAATAATAAAAATAAAATAAAAAACAAAAAAGTATAATCAACATCAATGGTAAAAAAGTATAATCAACGCTTCCGTTTAGAATCACCCGAAACATTACTTTGTTCAATATCTCCTATATTCCCACTACATGTTGAAGTATTTATCCGACTTCCTTCTTTAAAACTAGTCACGGTGTTTGGCTACCTAATATGTTTAAACAAAATCCACATTGTAATTTGACCACAATATAATCATAATTTAAGTTTTATATATAAAATTCATGTAATCTACACAACCTATATAACATGACTTGTCAATTTTATAGAGAAGTCATACTATAATAAAGGGCTTAAAGTGGGCTTTTTAATGATGCGGTCCGGGTTTGAACCTGGACCACATCATGTGGGTTAGGGCTAAACCCTCCGTACCCAGCCCATTTTGCCAACCCTATGTGGATGGAATATAAGTCAAATCATCATTCACTATCAGGTCAATGAATGTTGTTCTTGACTGATTGTTTTTCATGCTGTTTATTTTTGTTAACTTTTTACATAGAGAGAGCTCTCTCAATTCTAGACACAAATGGATATTCATTCTTTCTTGTTTATCAGTTTTAAGTTGCTGTTTTTCTTTTATGAATTCGCTTATGCAATTGACAGTATTAGTTCATCTGAGTCAATTAGTGATGGTGGCAGGACCTTAGTTTCAGAAGATGGAAGATTTGAGCTTGGTTTCTTCAGTCCTGGTAGTTCAAAGAATCGGTATGTGGGAATTTGGTACAAGAATATCCCAGTTAAGACTGTTGTTTGGGTCGCGAACAAAATCAACACCATCAACGATTCTTCTGGTGTGTTGATGATAAACAGCACAGGAAGTCCTGTTGTTGTCATGAGGCAGAACAAAACTGTGGTTTGGTCAGCAAATTCGATGAAAGAGGTGTTGGTTTGGGAAATTACTTGTGGCAGAGTTTTGACTATCCTTGTGATACGTTGCTACCAGAAATGAAGCTTGGATGGGACTTAAAGACCCGTCTTGAAAGGCGTTTATCATCGTGGAAGAGCCCGGATGACCCATCTCCTGGAGACTTCACTTGGGGGGTAGAACTACAAGCAAATCCTGAGGTTGTTATGTGGAAAGGTTCAAAAAGTTTTTTAGGAGTGGCCCGTGGAATGGATTTACATTCATTGGTGCTCTAGAGTTGCTGTCTAACTCAGTTTTTGAGTTGAACTTTGTTAATAACGAGGATGAGTTGTACTTCACTTTCAACATGATAGATAAATCAATATTCTCAATAATTGTTATGAACCAAACTAGAGA
Source organism: Acer campestre (assembly GCA_954870605.1). Classification (NCBI taxonomy): domain Eukaryota; kingdom Viridiplantae; phylum Streptophyta; class Magnoliopsida; order Sapindales; family Sapindaceae; genus Acer; species Acer campestre. The sequence continues at coordinate 43,156,231 of OX940801.1, forward strand.
TTTACGAGAACGATTGACATGTGTTGGGGATAATTCTCTAAATACCGATGAACGCGGAATGCCGTGCCTAATATACGCCCATAACTCATAATAAATAATAACGTCAATAAGCAGAAAAATAGATGAGAGAGAATAAAACAATCACAATACAAGATATACGTGGAAAACCCAAAACGAGTAAAAAACCACGGGCCGTCAGGACGACAGAGAAAGTTCCACTATATGATAAATTGTTACAACCATATACTCCAGGATTCTCTCTCACACCTAACCCAAACTCCACTCACAAGATCCTCACCAAGAACCCCACAATATCCCCTAGGTCTCCCCTAAATATCACCCACAAATCTCTAACTAGATCCATCGATATTCCATTGGATCCCTTCTCGGATATTCCCTTGGATCTCTCCGGATCTCACTCACACTCTCTGATGTTACATGGTGTTTTTAACTCACAGCCTTAAACATAAATATTAGGACTATTTATACTAGTTACAGGGAGTTTAAGATAAAAGGAAATCATACTCTTAAACGTACAAGACTTACTTGTTCCACATAAATACTATTTCCTTTTATGACAAGTCTTCTTGTAAGGAGTAAATCCTTTTCCTTCAAGCACAAGAACTTTCAGAAACAAACTACTTCCTTTTCCGCTGAAGATTTCCTGTTTGACGTATGCTTATGATTGACTACGATTCGGGTCACGGTTGTACACCCACTTCCACAACCGTTACAAGTCACCTTAAATTATATTGCTCAGAAAACCGCGATCCATACGCTGAAACAAATTTGGCCGCTGTCACCACGACCGTTGCTGAAACCCGCAGCGTTTTTCACTGGACAAGAAACTGCTGCTGATGCGCTGCTGAAAATGGCAGCGGTGTCAAACCCGTTGCTGCTGATGCGCTGCTGTTTCCTAGCTTTGCTTTGTTTCGTGTTTTGTGCTATGGTTGCCCTGTCTTTCGTTTTCTTTTGGCTCGTCTGGGGGCTGTCTTTGTAGTGCTGGTGTTTTTGTCTCTCTGCTTATTCTCTCGTTGCTGGCTGGTACCTTTAATAAAGTTGTGCCATTTCAAAAAAAAAAAAAAAGTATTGCAATATTACATAAATTCGGGGTTTTTTGAGGGGGGTGTGAGCAGGGGTGTACCCAGGATTTTTTGTTAGGGGGGTTAAAACAATACTATATATATAAATGAACTTTGACACTACTAGAATAATTCATTAACCGAAAAACAAAAATACAAATGAATAAATGGACATTAATACAAGGAGAACTTGATCCACTCCCACCAGATAAATGATTTTTATTTTTATTTTTTCCAAAGTATCATGAAATAATAGTTTTTCTTGGCTTCGATGTATGGTTGTTTGACATTGTAACCTAAAATTATCAAAAAATGTGATTAAAGTGATACTTTATATATTATAATATAACCCTATAAATAATAAATTGGAGTCAAAATAAATTCATTAAAAAAAAAATAACAAAACACTAACTTAAAATTATGAATAATAAAATAAAAACCCTAACTTGTTAATTAGAAAAAAATAAATTTTAACTAAGAAAAATATATGAGTTGAAGAACCAAATATGAATATTTTTGTAATTGAAAATTTCTAGGGATAGATAATTATCGGTCAAGAAGAGAAAGAATTGGGATTTGGGGCTTTTGAGAGAGATTGGTTTCGGATTTGGAAGTGCATGACAAAGTGGATAACTGGATGTTGATGCAATGTAAATGTAATAATTAATGAATAAATAATAATAATTTATTGATGTCACTATGTCAGTTTGATGTCACTATGTCAATTTATTGATGTTGCGTGTGGGAGAAAAGAGCAGCTCCTGTTAAAGAATAAAATATTGAGTTAAAGTTTTTTTAAAAATGGCTGACCTGGTTTAAGGCCGGGTCAGCCCCTTGACCATCAGTCTCTGGGTTTGAGAGATTTTACCATTGGATCAACCTTTTCTCGTCAACTTCTAACAAACTTGAACCATATAACTATTTGCCTACTAAACAATCTAAACTCCCACACATGTCACACATAGAGATGTGTTACAACTTACACTCCATAATTCTATAAATTTTCATGTAACATGTTTCTCGTAGACTTGACGTCGGTTCCGGTCCAGACTCTAGGGGAATTGGAATCAAAATTGGCCTATGGCGGTTCCGGTTATGACGGTTCCAGTGGTTATGAACCGTTTTTTTTTTTCCTTATTTAATAAAAAAAATAGACATGTAAAATTGTAAATAAAATAAAATAAATAAATGACAAATTACAAAGTAAAATAAATAAAATTCATTGGGTTGGGTCACCCGAAAATGAAATAAAATAAATAAATGACAAATTACAAAATTAAATTAAAATAAAACTAAAAAAAATGACAAATTACAAATTACAAATTACATTTCATTGGGTATTTGGGTCACCCGAAAATAATATAAAATAAATAAATGACAAATTACAAAATTAAATTAAAATAAAACTAAAAAAAATGTAAAGTTATTAGCCTTGCACTTAATTTATACCACAATTAAGTTACCTATGTATCCTTTTGGAGTTTAGAGGAATCAAAAGCCACGTAGTTCTCTTACCTTTTATTGCAGGTTTGGTGATGACATGGAATAATTGTTGTCATGATCCGCTTCCGCTATTCCGCTGCTCCACTTTTAGGTTCGTCATCTTTGAATAAATCATATGATTCCTCCTGCTCGATTTCTTGTTGTCGGTATTGCGCATTGGTTCAGTCATCTACACAAATTTGCATCTGTAGTGATTTTGGACTCAAGCACGAACATTTTGGATCTAGAATATTCCCCCCTACGCTGAACTTTTGTTCCACCACCGCCGTAGAAACTGATGTTGAAAAAATATTTTTTGCTATAATAGCTATGATTGGAAAGTACTTTTCATACTCTTTCCACCATTGTAGGATCTCAAATTTTTTATCTTCCATTTCTTCTATAAACTCAAAAGAGGTACTTAGATAAGATTCAAGCTCGGAATACACGTTGGAGCCCGATGAAGAAAAACCTTGTAATTTTTTGGTTTTTTTGGATAACAAATTATGCCCTAAACTTATAAATCTGGAGGATGATGGTGACTGAGATACATTTTGTGTTTATGTAACATCTAAGTTCAATGAGAGTCCATAAACATTAGACACTTACTCTTAGTAGACACATTATGTTGGATTTTGATACACATCTAGACAAGGCAACAAAGCAACGAAGGATTTTAAGGAAACATTTTCCACTTTTGTTTTCCATTCTTTTTCATATTAAAAGGGGATTGAATATTTGTTGGTACTAACTTTTAGAATATAAAAATATTATTGTTTGATCTAGATTTATAAGTGTAAACTCTCAGATTAATTAATTTATCGAGAGTGTTCTTGAGCATCAAACATGTCAAAAATTGAAAAAAAGAAAAAGAAAAAGAAAAATTTCATTTGATATCAATTGATCTCATTGGTAAAGGATTCCAGTTAAGTACAAATTCTTTCTCCAAATAGATTTAAAATGATTTTCGTATAGATGATTAATTACATTACTTCTTGCATATAAAAGAAATTAATTAATGATAAGTAGATGGTTTTTTATTTTTTTAAAAAATCATTCTACTTTGAATTTCCGGTTTGAGTAATATGGATTTTTTTTTTTTACAAAATAAAATAAAAATAAAAGATAAATATATTCCATATGCGGCTAGAGGCAAAGCCGGCTCTAGGATTTTGAAGGGGCCAATTTGAAAAACTATTAAAATATTAAGATAAAAATATAAATAATAAAAACATTTGGGGTAAAATGTTAATAATTAAAAAAAAATCGTGGCCCCCACTCAAGAATGTGACTTTATTATTTTACGGTTTAGATATCTACTCTCGTAACATCTAGGAGAAAACTATTATTGAGATCAAGCAATACATGCACAACTTAGATATTTACTCTCATAACATCAAAAAGAAAACTCTTTATGAGATCAAGTAATACATGTGTGGCGTAGATATTTGCCTACTCTTAAAATATTTGAGGGAAAATAATTTCAAGATCAACCAACTATGTACACAACTCAAATATATTACCCACACAACGTCAAAAAGAAAACTCATTATACATGCTAATAAAATTTGCACCGAATAACTTGAACCATCCGTCGCAAACTTGAAAGTGTAAGTGAAAATTTATTTTTCTTTTTAAAAAAATTATTTGGATATATATATATATATATTAGGGTGGAATTAGCTAACATGTGAAAGCCATTATTGAAATATGCTTTCCTCCAAAAAAGAAAAGAAAAAATAAGATAAAATAGCGGCCATTATTGAAAACGGTTGTATTGTTATTGGCGGCCAGACACTTAAAAAAGTCACTCCACCATTTCATGAGAGAATACAATTAAAATTTTGCTTTTTGGTTTGGTGGGTTGACACATTGAGGAAATTATTGGACAATTTATGTTGCCACGTGAGGTATTAAATTTGCATAATCATATTTTCCCACTAAATTATTTAGTGGGAAATTATGAATAATTTGTTATAATTTATTAATATGAATACAAATTTGTTTTAAACTATTATTATGAGCTGACATTGTTACACCATTTACCTCCCTTGACATGTCCTTAAGAGAAAAATATTAGAATCTATTTGGAAAGTAATAATAGTGTTATGTATTTTTTTTTTGTTTTAAAAAGACAATAAATTATATCTAAAAAAATAAAGCAAAAAAAAAAAAATCTAAATAAATACAATATATTTGAGAGAAATTATAAACAATAAATTAAACTATCTCAGGTGAGAATATAAATTGATTCACTTGTATTAATATACAATAATGATATTTTACCCAAATTTGGTGCCAAAATATGGTGTATAAATGAAATGGTAACACTCTAATCCATTCATTTAAATTGTGTTAGATTTGTATGATTTAAATGAATGAATTAGAGTGTTGCCACATCATTTAGATGTCAAATTTGAGCAAAGTAGTATTACTCAAAATCAAATGAAGGAATTGTAAAAAATAATCCTATAAATTATTAATTAATAATATTTTTCAATCATAATATTATTATTATTTTGTAAAATATAATATATAAATAAACTTAGGAATGGTACAATTCATTTACGCTATTTTTGTACAGGCAATTCACATGCTTACAGAGTACTTGAGTTTCTAAGTGAGAAATATTGATGGGGAACTTGTGGATGCTTTTGATCTTCCAAATCATGTTACAAGGGGCCCCAATTGCCATGATCTCAGAAGCTTACTTTCAATACACACATTTAGAGATGCACATTTCCCCCCGGGGCCCCAATTTTCCCTGTCCCCATCCCCATCTGGGGATTTTTTTTTTGGGAAAAAAATGGGGAAATAGGGGGGGGGGGTGATGGGGATGGGGATGGGGGGACCCCTCCCCATCCCCATTTCCCCATTTTCCCCACAATTATGTTGAAATGGGGATGGGGATGGGGGTGAGGTCCCCCATCCCCATTTCCCCATTTCCCCCAATTATAAATAATAATATAAATATAATTATAATATATATATTTTATATTCTTTTTATTCTTTGAAAACCTAACTCCCTAACCCTAAGTATATATACAATTTTACTCATTTTAACTTCAAGACCTAAAACCTAAAACCTAAAACCTAAAGTTGCTCTCATTTTCTCAACAATTGATTGTTATTATAATGAACTTGTGAATTTTAAAACACTTTATTTTGTATTTGTAATGCACTAATGAATTTTATTTTATATTTGCAATGGAATGTTTGATTTTTTAGTTTAATTTGTAATTTTTATTCAAATGGGGAAATGGAGGAACAGGGGAAACAGGGGAACGGGGAAACGGGGAAAAACGGGGAATATGGGAATTAGGGATGGGGATGGATATAGGTCCCCCCAAAATTCCCCATTCCCATTTTTCCCAAATGGGGAAATGGGGAGGGATGGAGGAAGGGTCTAGGTAGTGGGGATGGGGATGGGGGGACCTATATCCATCCCCATTCCCCAAACGTGCATCTCTACACACATTATGTTGGATTCTGATACACATCTAGACAAGGCAATAAAGCAACGAATGGTTAAAAGGAAACATTTTCCACTTTTGTTTTCCATTCTTTTTCATATTAAAAGGGGATTGAATATTTGTTGGTACTAACTTTTACAATATAAAAATATCATTGTTTGATCTATATTTACAAGTGTAAAATATAAAAATATCATTGTTTGATCTATATTTACAAGTGTAAACTTTCAGATTAATTAATTTATTGAGAGTTCTTGAGCCTCAAACATGTCAAAACTGGAAAAAAAAAGAAAAAAAGAAATTTCATTTGATATCAATTGATCTCATCAAAGTGGTAAAGGATTCCAGTTAAGTACAAATTCTTTCTCCCAATATCTATTTCCAAATAGATTTAAAATGATTTTCATATAGATGATTAATTACATCACTTCTTGCATACAAAAGAAATTAATTAAGGAAAAGTAGATGGATTTTTTTTTTTAAAAAAAATCATTCTACTTTGAATTTCCGGTTTGGGTAATATGGATTTTCTTTTATCAAAAATAAAATAAAAATAAAAGATAAATATATTACATGTGTGGCTAGAGGCGAAGCCGGTTATAGGATTTTGAAGGGACCAATTTGAAAAGCTATTAAAATTTTAACATAAAAATATAAATAATAAAAACATTTGGGGTAAAATGTTAATAATTAAAAAAAAAAATCGTGGGTTTTGGGGGCAATAGCCCCCACTCAAGAATGTAACTTTGCTACTTTATGGTTTAAATATTTACTCTCGTAACATCGAGGAGAAAACTATTATTGAGCTCAAGCAATACATGCACAACTCAGATATTTACTCTCACAACATCGGAAAGAAAACTCATAGTGAGAACAAGTAATACATGTGTGGCGTAGGTATACCTACTCTTACAATATCGGTGAGAAAACTAATTTCAAAATCAACCAACTATATACACAACTCAAGTATGTTACCCTCACAACGTCAAAAAAAAAAAAAAAAAAAAAAAAAAAATTCATTATACATGCTTATAAAATTTACATTGAATAACTTGAACCCTCCGTTGCAAACTTGAAAATGGAAGTGAAAATTTATTTTACTTTTTAAAAAAATTATTTGAATATATATATATCAGGGTGGAATTAGCTAACATGTGTAAGCCATTATTGAAATATGCTTTCCTCCAAAAAAAAAGAAAAAGAAAAAAAAAAAAAAAGAAGATAAAATAGCAGCCATTATTGAAAACTGTTGTATTGTTATTGGTGGCCAGACACTTAAAAAAGTCTCTCCATCATTTCATGAGAGATTACAATTAAAATTTTGCCTTTTTGTTTTGTGGGTTGACACACGGAGGAAATTATTGGATGCCACGTAAGGTGCTAAATTTGCATGATCATATTTGCCCACTAAATAATTAATCATATTTGCCCACTAAATTATTTAGTGGGAAAAATATGAATAATTTGTTCTAATTGATTAATATGAATACACATTTGTTTTAAACTATTATTATGAGCTGACATTTTTACACCATTTACCTTCATTGACATGTCCTTAAGAGAAAATATTAGAATCTATTTGGAAAGTAATAATAGTGTTATGTATTTTTTTTTTTTTGGAAAAAGACAATAAATTATATCTAAATAAATAAAGCCTAAAAAAATCTAAATAAATACAATATATTTTTGAGAAATTATAAATAATAAATTAAGCTATCTAAATCTAGTGAGAATATAAATTGATTCACTTGTATCAATATACAATAATGATACTTTGCCCAAATCTGATGCTCAAACGATGTGACAACACTGTAATTCATTCATTTAGCATACGTTTGAAAGAGTTTCTGAAGTGATTTTTTTGCAGTTGATCTTTTAGGAGTAGATCTTTTAGAAGTAGAGCTTTTAAATGAAAGTCATTGGTCATTTAGTTGTCAATTAAAAAAGAGCTTTTTTTTTAATTATAGAATTACCAAAATACTCTAGCAAATATTAAATTATAGGGTTATATTGGAGATTTTAGTATTATTAAAAAAACTTCAAAAGATCTACTTGAAAAAGCTTTAAATTTGGGCTTCTCCAAGTAGACGTAAAACAACTTTTTTAATCATCAAAAAGCTCTATCAAGTGACAACCAAACGATACAAAAAAAATTGAAAAGAGTTTTTTTAATTAAAAAAGCTCTTTTAGCCAGTAGACAAGCTCTTCTAAACGGACACTTAAATTGTGTTAGATTTGCATGATTTAAATGAATGGATTAGAGTGTTGCCACATCATTTGGACACCAAATTTAGGCAAAGTAGCATTACTCAAAATCAAATGAAGGAATTGTCAAAAATAATCATGTAAAATTATTAATTAATAATAATTTTCAATCATAATATTATTATTTTTGTTAAATATAATTTATAAATAAACTTAGGAATGATACAATTCATTTTATTACACTAATTTTGTACAGACAATTCACAGGCTTACAGAGTACTTGAGTTTCCAAGTGAGAAACATTGATGGGGAACTTGTGGATGCTTTTGATCTTCCAGATCATGTTACAAGGGGTCCCAATTGCCATGAAATCAGAAGCTCTTACTCTCAGTACACATATTATGTTGGATTTTGATATACATCTAGACAATGCAACAAAGCAACGAATGATTAAAAGGAAACATTTTCCACTTTTGTTTTCCATTCTTTTTCATATTAAAAGGGGATTGAATATTTGTTGGTACTAACTTTTAGAGTATATAAATATCATTGTTTGATCTATATTTACATGTGTAAACTCTTAGATTAATTAATTTATCGAGAGTTCTTGAGCATCAAACATGTCAAAAATTGGAAAAAAAAAATTGAAATTTCATTTGATATCAATTGATCTCATCAAAGTGGTAAAAGATTCCGGTTAAGTACAAATTGTATCTCCAAATATCTATTTCCAAATATATTTAAAATGAATTTTATATAGATGATTAATTACATTACTTCTTGCATATAAAAGAAATTAATTAATGATAAGTAGATGAATTTTTTTTTTTATTTAAAAAAATCATTCTACTTTGAATTTCCGGTTTGAGTAATACGGATTTTTTTTTTTACCAAAAATAAATAAAAATAAAAGATAAATATATTACATATGCGGCTAGAGGCGAAGCCGACTCTAGGATTTTGAAGGGGCCAATTTGAAAAACTATTAAAATTTTAACATAAAAATATAAATAATAAAAACATTTGGGGTAAAATGTTAATAATTTTAAAAAAAAATCGTGGGCTTTGGGGGCCGTAACCCCCAATCAAGAATGTGACTTTATTACTTTATGGTTCAAATATTTACCCTCGTAACATTGAGGAGAAAACTATTATTGAGATCAAGCAATGCATGCACAACTCAGATATTTACTCTCACAACATCTGAAAGAAAACTCATAGTGAGATCAAGTAATACATGTGTGGCGTGAATATTTATTCACTCTTACAATTTACATACTCTTACAATATCAGTGAGAAACTAATTTCATCAACCAACTATATACACAACTCAAGTATATTACCCTTACAATGTCAAAAAGAATACTCATCATACATGTTTATAAAATTTGCACCGAATAACTTGAACCCTTGGTCGCAAACTTGAAAGTGTAAGTGAACATTTATTATTCTTTTTTAAAAAATAATTTGATTATATATATTAGGGTGGAATTAGCTAACATGTGAAAGCCATTATTGAAAAATGCTTTCCTCCAAAAAAGAAAAATGAAAAAAATAAGATAGATTAAAATAGCAGCCATTATTGAAAACTGTTGTATTGTTATAGTTGGCCAGACACTTAAAAAAGTCTCTCCACCATTTCATGAGAGATTACAATTAAAATTTTGCTTTTTATTTTGTTGGTTGACACATGGAGGAAAATATTGGACAATTTATGTTATCACTTGAGGTGTTAAATTTGCATAATCATAATTACCCACTATATTATTTAGTGGGAAAATATGAATAATTTGTTATAATTGATTAATATGAATACAAATTTGTTTTAAACTATTATTATGAGTTGACATTGTTACACTATTTACCTCCATTGACATGTCCTTAAGAGAAAAATATTAGAATTTGTTTGGAAAGCAGTAATAGTGCTATGTATTTTTGTTCTTTTTGTTTTTTTTTTTTTTTGTTTTTTTTTGTTTTTTGTTTTTGTTTTTTTTTTTTTTTGTTTTTTGTTTTTTGTTTTTTTGAAAAAGACAATAAATTATATCTAAATAAATAAATCCTAAAAAAAATTAAATAAATACAATATATTTGAGATAATTTTAAATAATAAATTAAGCTATCTAAATCTGGTGAGAATACAAATTGATTCACTCGTATCAATATACAATAATGATACTTTACCCAAATTTGATGTCCAATTCTGGTGTCCAAATGATGTGGCAATACTCTAATACATTCATTTAAATTATGTTAGATTTGCATGGTTTAAATGAATGGATTAGAGTGTTATCATATCATTTGGACACTAAATTTGGACAAAGTAGCATTACTCAAAATAAAATGAAGGAATTGTCAAAAATAATCCTGTAAAATTATTAATTAATAATATTTTTCAATCGTAATATTATTATTTTTGTTAAATAATATATATAAATATATATAAACTTAGGTATGATACAATTCATTTGCACTATTTTTGTACATGCAATTCACAGGCTTACAGAGTACTTGAGTTTCCAAGTGAGAAATATTGATGGGGAACTTGTGGACGCTTTTGATCTTCTAGATTGTGCTACTGGGGCCCCGATTGCCATGAAATCAGAAGCTTACTTTCAGTACACACATTATGTTGGATTCTGATACACATCTAGACAAGGAAACAAAGCAACGAATGATTAAAAGGAAACATTTTCCACTTTTGTTTTCCATTCGTTTTCAGATTAAAAGGGGATTGAATATTTGTTGGTACTAATTTTTAGAATATAAAAATATCATTGTTTGATCTATATTTACAAGTGTAAACTATCAGATTAATCAATTTATCAAGAGTTTTTGAGCGTCAAACATGTCAAAAACTAAAAAAAAATAAAATTCATTTGATATCAATTGATCTCATCAAAGTGGTAAAGGATTCTAGTTACGCACAAATTCTATCTCCAAATATCTATTTCCAAATAGATTTAAAATTATTTTCATATAGATGATTAATTATACTACTTTTTGTTAGCAAACAAACCGTCACTATACGCGCGGAAGCGTTGCCGGATAGAACACAAACAACAACAATAACAAAGAAAAGATAGATGAAGAGAAGTAATCTAAATCCAAGCACACACAACACAAGAATTTACGTGGAAACCCAAATCAGGGAAAAAACCACGGCTGTCAGGACGACAAGAGAAAGTTCCAATATGTAGCAAATTGTTACAACTACACACTCAGGATCTCTCTCTAAATAATACCCCAAACCCAATTACACCCAATGCTCACTTTGAGATCTCTCTAGTATTTGCTATTTTGCTCCACCATAAATAACCTAGTTATTATGGTCTATTTATATGTATTATAGGGAGTTTAAACTAACAAGGAAATCTATCTCCTAGTCATACAAGATTTACTTGTTCCACATAAATACTATTTCCTATTTATGACAAGTCTTTACTTCAAGGAGAAATCCTTTTCCCATTAGAACTCTAGAAGCAACATATTTCCTCTTCTATGCATATTTCCTGATTCAACGCGTGCTTGTGATTAACTACGACTCAAGTTGCAGTTGGCCATCTGCTTCCTAAACCGTGTTGAACTTGACCACTCAGAAGACCGTGATCCACGCGCCAAACCTTGTCGAACTGCTGTGAAAGCCACAGCGCTTTCCACAGCGTGAACCACTGGAATTGGAACCGCTGTTGATGCGCTGCTGAAAATGGCAGCGGTGTCAAACCGCTGCCGGACAGCTTCCGGATAGCTGCCGGACCGTTGCCACTACCGTTGCCTAAGTGGTAGCAAACCACTGCGGACAGTTGCCGGACCGCTGCCATTACCGCTGCCAAAGTGGCAGCTGCGGGGCAATGGTTTGAGCTGTTCGTCGCTTCTCTTGTTCGTCATGTCTTTTCCAAGCCTCCCTCAAACATAACCTCATACTCCCAAATGCTCTCAAGTCTCCAGGAAGTCTCCGTATTGGTAAATCGTGTTTGGTAACCATTGGAAATACGAGCCATATCCAACACTTCTTGCATATAAAAGAAATTACTTAATGATAAGTAGATGATTTTTTTTTTTTTTTTTTTTTTAAATCGTTCTACTTTGAATTTCCAGTTTGGGTAATATGGATTTTTTTTACCAAAATAAAAATAAAAATTAAAGATAAATATATTACATGTGCGGCTTGAGGTGAAGCCGGCTCTAGGATTTTGAAGCGGCCAATTTGAAAAACTATTAAAATTTTAACATAAAAATATAAATAATAAAAACATTTGGGGTAAAATGTTAATAATTTAAAAAAAAAAAAAAAGCCGTGGGGCTTTGGGGGCCATTGCTCCCACTCAAGAATGTGACTTTGCTACTTTACGGTTTAGATATATACTCTCAGAACATCGAGGAGAAAACTATTATTGAGATCAAACAATACATGCACAACTCAGATATTTACTCTCACAACGTCGGAAAGAAAACTCTTTGTGAGATCAAGTAATACATGTGTGGCGCAGATATTTACCTACTCTTACAATATCAGTGAAAAAACTAATTTCAAGATCAACAAACTATATACACGACCCAAGTATATTACCGTCACAACGTCAAAAAGAAAACTCATCATACATGCTTATAAAATTTGCACCGAATAACTTGAACCCTCCGTCGCAAACTTGAAAGTGGAAGTGAAAATTTATTATTCTTTTTTTTTTTTTGAAATTATTTAAATATATGTATTAGGGTGGAATTAGCTAACATGTGAAAGCAATTATTGAAATATGCTTTCCTCAAAAAAAGAAAATGAGAAAATAGCAGCCATTATTGAAAACTGTTGTATTGTTATTGGTAGCCAGACACTTAAAAAAAGTCTCTCCATCATTTTATGAGAGATTACAATTAAAATTTTGCCTTTTTGTTTTGTGGGTTGACACATGGAGGAAATTATTGGATGCCACGTGAGGTGTTAAATTTGCATAATCATATTTGCCCACTAAATTATTTAGTGGGAAAATATGAATAATTTGTTATAATTGATTGATATGAATACAAATTTGTTTTAAACTATTATTATGAGTTGACATTGTTACACCATTTACCTCCATTAACATGTCCTTAAGTGAAAAATATTAGAATCTATTTGTAAAGTAATAATAGTGCTATGTATATATATATAGATATATTTTGTTTTGAAAAAGACAATAAATTATATCTAAATAATTAAAGCCTAAAAAAATTCTAAATAAATACAATATATTTGAGACAAATTATAAATAATAAATTAAGCTATCTAAATCCGGTGAGAATATAAATTGATTCACTTGTATCAATATACAATAATGATACTTTGCCCAAATTTGATGCCTAACTTTGGTGCCCAAATGATGTGTCAATACTCTAACCCATTAATTTAAATTGTATTAGATTTGCATGATTTAAATGAATGAATTATATTGTTGTCATATCATTTGGGCACCAGCTTTTGGACATTAAATTTGAACAAAGTAGCATTATTCAAAATAAAATGAAGGAATTGTCAAAAATAATCCTATAAAATTATTAATTAATAATATTTTTCAATCATAATATTATTATTTTTGTTAAATATAATATATAAATATATTTATTTGTATTTTTCAATCATAATATTATTATTTTTGTTAAATATAATATATAAATATATTTATTTAATAAAATCAAATAAAAACTATCTTGTCATGACCCATTTGTCACTATTATATGTTAACAAACATTATACAAGACAATAGGGGCACTCTGATCATTTGAACCTCTTGTACCGTCCTGTTCCAGCCATACCAAACGCATAAAAGTACAGTTAATAGTTATGTCCCAGACATTCTAAACACAATATGGAACAACTGACTGTTCTATCCTGTCCTGTTCCGGCCTATCCTGTCTTGTCCCGTCCCCCTACCAAACGCACCCTAAAGGATTGTTTTGCCCAAACATATCAAGAAAGGTCTCAGCTTCTTCTTGCCACTTTTTCAGGCATATACTTCATTCTCTAGCATTAAGATTCATATGCTTCGAGGCCACATTGAGGAATAGCTAACGGGTCTTACTAGTTTTACCTATTAATTGGCCAGTTTACATGAATAATTCTTAAAATTAAGGATTAATATTCTAATTCTCGAAATCTTTTTCTTCTCTTGACTGTGCCTATTGATTTTAATTCTAAAATACTGTGACACTGCTGATGAGGTAATCTTTTCTTCTTTGACGAAATGCAGGGACTTTTGGTCTATTACCTAACAGATTTCTGTTCAACATCTGAAAATCCTAATATAATAAACAAATCCAAATTTTTTTTATTTTTTTTTTCAAAAGTCAAACCCAGAAATTTCATCTTCACTGCTGAAGTAAACCTTTTTCATTTTCATGGGACATGTGGATTGGGCCTAACTGGTGTTCTTTTCTTCACATTTCATTAAATAAATTGATAGTCAATGATCTTTAGCATTATGGGTCAATATTCTCCTAGATGGATGACTTTTTATGGTTCTTTTATTATTAATTTTATTACAGGACAGATCTCAAAGTATAGCTTCCAATGTATATTGTTTCTTTCTTGTTTATCAGTTTTAAGTTACTGTTGTTCTTTTATGAATTTTCTTATGCATCTGACACTATTAGTTCATCTAACTTTATTAGTGATAATGGCAAGACCTTGGTTTCTAAAGACGAAAGATTTGAGCTTGGTTTCTTCAGTCCTGGTAGTTCAAAAAAACGCTATGTAGGAATTTGGTACAAGAACATCCCAGTTAGAACTGTTGTTTGGGTTGCAAACAGAGTCAACCCCATCAATGATTCTTCTGGGTTGTTGATGATAAACAGCACAAACAATCTCGTTTTGATCAGCCAGAACAAGACTGTAGTCTGGTCATCAAACTCGACGAAAGAAGAAGCCAGCAGTTCAGTTTATTTACAACTTTTAAATTCAGGAAATCTTGTTCTAAGAGATGAACAAGATGATGATTTGTGGCAGAGTTTTGACTATCCTTCGGATACGTTGCTACCGGAAATGAAGCTTGGATATGACTTTAAGACTGGTCTTGAAAGGCGTTTATCATCATGGAAGAGCCCGGATGATCCATCTCCTGGAGACTTAACTTGGGGGGTGCAACGACAAGGAAATCCTGAGACAGTTATGTGGAAGGGCTCACACAAGTTTTTTAGGAGTGGCCCATGGAATGGCATTGGATTTAGTGGTGCGTTGGCTATAATGCATAGCCCAGTTTTTGAGTTGAACTTTGCCTATAATAAGGATGAGTTGTACTACAAATTCAACCTGAGAGATAAATCAGCATTCTTAATGATTGTTTTGAACGAAACAAGTAATTTAAGAGAACAGTTGACTTGGACCGAAACAACTCAAAATTGGAACGTGTTTTCATATGTGCCGAGAGATCACTGTGACAGTTATGGTCTTTGTGGTGTCTATGGGAATTGTATCATCTCTCAATTACCACTCTGCCAGTGTTTAGAAGGCTTCAAGCCTAAATCAGCAGGATACAGTGACTGGTCTCAAGGTTGTGTGCGTAACAAACCATTAAACTACTCAAAACTAGATGGATTTATCAAATTTAATGTGTTGAAATGGCCAGATGCTACACATTCTTGGGTGAATACAAGTATGAATCTCAGGCAATGCAGGGAGAAATGCTTACAGAACCCTTCTTGTACTGCATACTCAAACTTGGATATTAGAGGAGGAGGCAACGGCTGTGCTATCTGGTTCGGTGATCTGATTGATATCAGACAGTATTCCGATGGTGTGCAGGACTTATTTATTCGAATGTCTGCTTTGGAACTAGGTATTTACCCTACTTCAATATTTTATGCTTCTCCCTAATGAGCATTTCGGTGTTCAAGTGCAGTTAGATCACCAAATCTATTGTTTTGCATGTGTTGTTTTCTTATCTTTTCTGTTCTTGAATTTTTTAATGCATATATAAATCAAGGTAGGCATATGTGATCAGCACATAAACCAGTATCTTGCTATAGCTTCTGCACATATATTTTTGCAGTATTTTGACTTAATTTGCTTTGATTTTAACTATTTTGTTTTGCTTTGCTATATGATTATTGTCTATCAAGGGACAAAAGACAGGCCTAAGATGAAGATAGTGGTGATAGTTATTACTACCACTGCCGTGGTTGCTGGGGTGCTTGTGCTTATTGTAGGCTACTACATTTACAAAAGCAGGACAAATTTAGGTAACATCTCTCTCTTTGCCTTACAAAGCAATCCACACTAGATCAATGAAACTTTCTGCACATGTAAACGACTATAAGCAATTGCGGTGTATTCATTTTTTTTTCTCCCAAAGAAAAAGCATTACTTATTTTGCAAAGTGGAAAATCTGTGAATAGAATTGTAAGGGTGCGTAACTATTGGTCATTAGTTGACTAGTTGATAGAATTATATTAAAAGGTGTGTGTGAAGTCCTAAGGTGGCTTCTAAAAATATCTACTTGGTAAATCTAGTATGTTACATAAATGATGTCTGCTTCTACAATAGACTTCAATTAGTATGTGTCCATTCTAAATTATACGGTTAATACATATATAATATATTCACTATTTTAGAGAAAACAGTAGACAAGGGGGAAATTGATCAGAAGATTGAAGACTTGGAACTACCATTATTCGATTTAGCTACACTTGCTAATGCCACTAATAACTTCTCATTCAACAATAAGCTTGGAGAAGGTGGCTTTGGACCTGTTTACAAGGTAAACTTGCAACATGCAGTATTAGAAAGCTTCTTATTAATGTGTGGACTTTTACTTTTTTTTTTTTTTTTGAAAAGGCAAACTTTATTACCAAACCCAACAGCAAAAACCAAAACAGAACAGCACCAAAAGCAACCCAACAACACAGCCAAAAGCAGAAACCAAACAGGCGAAACAGGCCCCCCAAACAAACAAAAGCACCCCGCACCCAAAGCCAAGCACACAAACAAAAGAAAAGAAAAGAAAGACACAACAAACAAAGCCAAACTACAAGTCACCCCAGAAAATAATATCCCCTCCATCAGCCGAACCTTTCTTAGCCAAGTTGTCTGCTAAGGAGTTTGAAGACCTCTACTTAACAGTTTAAGCTTTTAGGTCTAACGGTTATTGATATCATATAGAACCTTGTTCACTTGCATATCTTGCACAATATTACATCTCATTTCACATAATTTTTTTTCCAGGGTACGTTGGTAGATGGACAAGAAATCGCTGTGAAGAGGCTTTCAAAGATTTCCACACAAGGAATTAATGAGTTAAAAAATGAGGTTATACTGATCGCCAAACTGCAGCACCGAAATCTTGTAAAACTTCTTGGTTGCTGCATTCAAGGAGATGAGAAAATTCTGATATATGAATTCATGCCCCACAAAAGTCTAGATCACTTTATTTTTGGTATGGATCCCAAAAACGTCTACCAATGAATTCAGCTGGTTTAGGATACCTCTATTATGGACATTTCTATTCTGTCAGAAAAAGAACAATTTTTTGTTTTTTTGTTTTTTTTTTTTTAATTTGTTTTTTTTATTTTCAGATTCAAGCCGGATACTAACTAACCTGAGTATTAAATGTGCAGATAAAACTAGAAGCAAGCTGTTAGACTGGCCCAAGCGTTTCCTCATTATTTGCGGAATTGCTAGGGGACTTCTCTATCTTCATCAGGATTCTAGATTGCGGATTATACATAGAGATCTGAAAACAAGTAATATATTACTTGATCATGAGATGAACCCAAAAATTTCAGATTTTGGCTTGGCCAGAATTTTTAATGGAGATGATACGGAAGGAAACACAAGTAGAGTAGTTGGAACATAGTAAGTATTACTTGTCCCATTATTTTTAAAATTGAATCTGCTTTCAATTCTTTAACATAATTTCTTTTCTGCAGTGGTTATATGGCACCTGAATATGCTATCGATGGGACATTTTCGATAAAATCTGATGTCTTTAGCTTTGGTATTTTATTGCTGGAGTTGGTAAGCGGAAAGAAAAACAGAGGATTTTATCATCCAGACTACAACCTTAGTCTTATAGGATATGTAAGTGAATATCATTACATTTCTTTTTCAATAAAGTTTCAAGAAACCATGTCACTTTTCGGCAACTTTAAAATGATAAAATTGTGAATGAAAAATGGATTTGTTTATATTCTAGGCATGGAAATTATGGAAAGAAGGCATGCCTTTGGAACTGATTGATCCATTCTTTGGAGAATCATGCAATGCATCAGAAGCCATACGGTGCATCCACATTAGTCTCTTATGCTTGGAACATCAACCTGACGACAGGCCAAGCATGTCATCTGTGGTTTTGATGTTGGGTAGCGATAACACATTGCCTGAGCCGAAGCAACCTGGTTTCCTGATGGATAGGAAACCACAGCTTGAACCAGATTCTTCAAACAAGCTTGAGTTTTCTTTATCTAATGAAGTTACTATCTCATTGTTAGAGCCTCGTTAGAATTTCTTTTTAACCATATGCCTCATAATATATTATATCTATTTTCTAGCTTTGATCTGGTGCTTTTGTTTTGAAGATCTTAGATAGTAATTAATTTCCTGGATTCTTTTCTTTCCTTAGAAAAAAATGAAGGTTTAAATAGCTCCATCATACTTGTCTTTGGTGGGTTGTCTCATCTTTTTGCGCCACACGGTTTAAGGGTCTGTAAAATGAAAGCTTGCTAGTTTAGTGTGAGGTGATCTAACTAGTGAGGCGACCTAACTAGTTTCAATCTAACCTAGCCTAATTGACCAAAGGAGAAATAAAGAAATTGTTTTGCCCAAACCTATCAAGAAAGGTTTCTCGATCAGCTACTTCTTGCCACTTTGACAGACATACTTGACTCTCTTACAAGTTACAACCTTCTTTTTAGCACCCTTGTGCTTGATTATTAAAATGGAAAATTCCCCATGACTTGGTGATATAACGATGTAAACTTCTAGCAAACTTGAACCCGTCTCATATGATTATTTGCCTACTAAACTCACACACTTGTCACGCACGTGCACAGAGATTTGTTACACTCCATAATTCTGTAAACTTTCATGTAACATGTTTCTTGTTCATTTGAAAAGTGAACAATGTCACATCGCTGGAACATCCTCTTGATATCCCAGCTCATTTGGATTTACTCTACTGACGGCTGGTGTGTAACATCTTTTCTTCACACATTGAATTTTACATCTTCCAGTCACTGCTGTGTAAGGTTCCATAATCTTACAACGTGAAAAATATTTGTCATTCTGTTGAGTAGATACAATTCAAGGGCAATTCATGTTCAGGTCAATGACCTTCTAACTTCTCCTTGGTGGACCATCGTTGTATAATGCTTAAATACGATTGTTGGACAATTTCCTATCAGCTTTGTAAGACCCGAATTTTTTTTCCTCTTCAATTTATTAGTAATAATAATAATATTAATATAAATAGAAACGCATTCATCCAGTTTCTTTTTGTTAAGGCAACTAAATCATATATTAAACCAGAATATTTTGACAACAAACCTTCTTTAGCATTATTCAAGGACAATCCCTGCAAAACAAGTCAATTCCACATTTAGAGAGGGATTTGAATATATTAGCAAAATCAGTAGGATTTGTATATCTTCATTATTTTTATATTAGCAAAATCAATGGGATTTGTATATCTTCATTATTTTGTAATTACTCATACTTGTGTTAATATTCACAAAGTAATATCAATGAAAGGAAACGCTTCCATTCTACCTTTTTATTGAGATTGCTTGTTTATTCTTGAGTGAATATTTATGTTCGCATTGCTTTTGAGTGATTGGCCATCATTTGAATTATCTTTGGTTGTTGTGTTAAGGACCAAGAGATGATGTACGCAACGTGCTCAATTAAATGTCTATTGCATGTTTAGTGAGATAGAAATATACAAACTTGCATGTATAGCCTTTAAATTTGTATCATAGCACTCAATGAACTTGTGTGCATGTCTAATAGTCATCGAAAGATAGATTACTGTTACATGTGAGTATATCCTTTGTTGCTCTAGAGAATATTGGTGAGGATTAAGTGGAGACGGCTTTTAACATTAATTTACATATCTCTTTGAATTGGTGTTTAAATCATTTGATAGGATTAATTTGGTGAAATTAGAAATCCTAGCTATCTCATATCATTATTTATATCACATCTTGCATTCTAGTGGATTTTAGTTGAATTTGCATTAGTTTAGTTTAAATTGTAGTTGTTTGATTATCACCACCATTCAATTATCGATTGTCCAAATAGTAGTAGTTTTAACCAATTCCGGTACTTAGTAACCCAATCCTCGTGAGAATGGTACTTTACTTACTCTATATTGCATGTGCCGACCCGTATGATTGCAGGTAGCTTTAGCATGTGTCAATAAGAACTAAACATCATCATGATGAGGACAGTGATAATTCTTACTCTCTTGGAAAATGTGACTCATTAACAAGAAGAAGATTTTGAAAGGGAGTCAAAGACCTGGAAGAATGGAGAAAAGGCAGGTTCGGGCTAGATGGTGAAGATTCCAGAGTCAGGCCTTAAAATGCTCCCCTATCAGAAAGAATCAAAACCGCGACATTACTGCCAAAAGTGAAAATGCCCCCCGAAACGTTTGAACGGGAAGGTAGACCCTAAAACCCACCTTGACATATTCTGTCAGCATATGGAAATGCAGAGAGCATCCCAGAAAGCAATGTGTTGGATGTTTCCCTCATCCTTCGAAGGACCAGCCTACTGTTGATTCAAGAAAATAAGCACAGGTAGCATCAAGTCTTTTGACCAACTAACCCATGAATTCATAGCTCAATTTCGGGGAGTAAAGCCTGTAAAAGATCCATCACTCTTGCAATTTATCCACAAAGAAGAGAGAGAATCCCTGAAGGACTACATGGAGAGACCACTCAACAATAATAGAGATGTGAGTTTTCCTTTCCTTGAATAATTTATGCCAGAACCTGAGAACGGGTTACCTATGGAACTCTTTCAAAGAGAGGCGACCTGGAAGATACAAGGAAGCTTATACTTGAGCTCTCAAGCAGATAGAGAGGGATGAAAAGTTCAAAATCAAGCATCAAAGTTCAAAATCAAGCGTCAGAAAGAAATGGATACCTCCACCAAGAAATCACCAAATGATAAGCAAGACAAGGTAGCCTCAGCAGCTAGGAATTACTGTCAGAATAGACCATCACTAATCAATGAAGGAGATAACTCCCACGATCCGAAAAGATGAAGACGATGGTTGAATAACCACCAAGAGGCGGGCTTGATGTACAAAAGAGGTCTAAAAGACCATGTACAAGTACGGTCAATTGAATACAAAAAAGCACTTCCATTTTCTTTATTGGTATTACCATTGTGTGTTATGAATGCCTTATTTTACACGTTATGCATGATTATTCTTAGTTAAACACATTTCCTTTGAATGCAAAGATAAAATCTCATGTATATGTCATCACCTTTCTAACCCTTCCAGGAAAGTGCTCTAGGTTGATCCAAGGTGGACCTTCAGCCAAGATCCACCTCGTCTCATAGCTGATTGGACTGATCTTTGTCCAACGTCCAAGCATGAAAGAGTGTGGACCTCTATGTTCTTTGCCATAGTATGGACCATTTGGGAGACAAGAAATCAGCTTGTCATTGAGGATAAGGAACCGAGTGTTGAGAAGGCTGTAGATTTGGTTAAAGTCTGGATAGTGTGGTGGTTCAAACACCTTGGGAAAGGGTCTCAGAATTCTACTGGATTCCACCCATACACCACCCCCCCCCCCCCCCCCCCCCCCCCCCCCCCCCCCACAAACCTCAAATTCAATGTTGATGGTTCCGTTAAAGCAAGCCAGGGCCGGCAGGTATATGAGGTGTGTTGAGGGACTCCAATGGGAAGGTTTTGTGTTTATTTTCCCCTATTATATGGGGATCCTTGACTCTAATGCAGTGGAAATTTGGGCAGTTAAAAGAGCTGTCGATCTTAGCCTCCCCAATTCGAATCTTAGAGACCGGAACATTTCTATTTTCAGTGATTCGAAGGTGGCCGTCTTGTGGGTGAATAGTGGTGATTTCGGGAATTTAGAACAGGTAAACTCTATTTACGACATTCGTAATAGCATGGGATCCTTTGGTGGTGTGGAGGTTGTTTAAGATTCAAGAGCTTTCAACTCTTTTGAGGATAGTTAGGCAAAGATGGGGTCGAGCAAGTTTGGAGATTTTGTGGAATGGGGAGATTTATGACCTTTGTGCGTGTTTGTGTTCGTTTGGTTTGTTCTGGGGGTTGGTTTGGTGTGCCCTGGGTGCCCTGCTTCTTTTCTGTTGCTTGTGAGCTTGGCCTGTTTTGCTGGTGCTGTTGTCGTCTGGTGTTTTTCTGCTTTGTCTGGTGTGTTGTTCGATTTGCTGTTGTTATAGTAAGTTTGGTGTGTGGGGGCGTATGTGATGCCCTGTTTCTTGGTGTGGGAGGCTCTGTTTCATGGTTTTTTGTTTCTTGGTTTGTGTGTCGCTGGTGTTGTTTTCCTTTGGTGTCCCCCTGTTTGCCTTTTTGGCTTTAATGAAGTTTAACCATTTTCAAAAAAAGTTCCCATAGCTGATGAAAACCGTGTAGACCAGACTCAACATTGGCTAATATATCTATCGAAATGGTTCAGTACATAGTCACATTTATGAGTAATTCAATTAGCATGTCAGCAGGTAGATAATGTTAGTTCATAAGATTTAGAAATCACAATAATAATTGACATCATAAACCTCTTCTACAGGATGGTGATCATTGATAATTTATCAACTCTGCAGTCCAATTTTTTGGCTCATTATCGCCATGGGAGTAGGCTGCTACTCACAATGAATTATATGATAAAACAAATGTCGTTTTGATCTGATAGCTTTGTAATCAGCGCACAATACTTTTTTTGTGGATGGACTCTATGGAGTGGACAAGTAATTAAGGAAAGAAATGTCAATTTTTAATTAATTGTGTCACTTAGCAGCTTTAGCAGGAAACCCCTTCTTTCTTTACATTGTGGTGGCCTTTAACGAGGATCTAACAATGAGATTGTGATTTCATTTGTTGAAGATGATTGTTGCTTGCTTGATGATGATGACTCTGGTTCTGTCAAATTCCTTTCCGTGAAAAAACCAGGCTGCCTTGGCTGAGGTAATGACCCTTCACCACCCAACATTAGAGCCACAGTTGACATGCTTGGCCTATCTTCTGGTCCTTGTTGCACACATAACAGACCGACGTGAATGCATCGTAATATTTCAGTAAGAGTAGAAGAGTAATCTAACAGTTGATCAATTAGTTCCACTGCCCTTCCTTCATTCCAGAGTCTCCATGCCTGAAACAGGAAAAAAAAAAATACCAATAATTACCATCCTACTCTTCTATCCATACAAAAGGACCCTGGCACATCAGGAAAAAGGAGTTTCCAAAAGTTAATTTCATGAATTGGCCATCAAAACTGCTAAATGAATTCCATTTGATTCCATTAAAACAACATTCCAAGAGGTGGTATAGAAAGATCACTCATTCTTTAGACTTACATGACCAAGAAGATTATGATTGTGCTCAGTGTGGCAAAATCCTCTGTTTCTTTTTCCACTCACAATCTCCAATACTAAAACACCAAAGCTAAAGACATCTGATTTTACTGAGAAGATCCCATCTCCTGCATATTCGGGAGACATATATCCACTGCAGAATTATTTTGCAAAGAGAGAATGGGTTAACTGATAACATAATATAATGAAACAAATGCAATTGTACTTACTATGTTCCAACAACTCTATTTGTTTCTCCCTCAGTTTGATCTCCTTTGAATGTCCTAGCTAGACCAAAGTCTGAAATTTTCGGGTTCATTTCATTATCTAATAAAACATTACTGGCTTTGAGATCTCTATGTATAATCCTCAATCTTGAGTCTTGATGAAGGTAAAGAAGCCCTCTGGCAATTCCTCCAATAATTTGAATGCGCTTGCTCCAATCCAGTAATTCCCTTCTTGTTTTATCTGAAATTGTTTTCATACAAGTTATTCCTAACCTAAATTCCGAAGAGGAACTAGAAAGATAGTAACTACTATATATGAGTATGACCAAAATTAAAGAGTGGGTTTAGAGAAGATCATCAAACCAAATAAGAAGTAGTCCAAGCTTTTGTTGGGCATGAATTCATAAATTAAAATTCTTTCATCTCTTTGAGTGCAACCTCCCAAAAGCTTTACAAGGTTTCTATGTTGAAGTTTAGCAATTAAAATGACCTCATTCTTGAACTCCTCAATTCCTTGTCTAGAACATTTTGAAAGCTTTTTAATAGCAATTTCTTGCCCCTCCATCAATGTACCCTATAAATCATATATCATTCAATCATTCTTAACAGTTAACATTGTTTCAATTGGAAAAATAATACCATAGTGTTGTGTTACCTTGTAAACAGGTCCATAACCACCTTCTCCCAACTTATTTTTGTCTGCAAAGTTGTCGGTGGAGTTAGCTATGGTGTTCAAATCGTATATTAGTAATTCCATATCATCATTTTTGCTCTCTTCCGTGTTGTCATTTATATCTTGACTGTTATCTGTCTTCCCTGAAATTGATTTTTTTTAAATACAGAAATCAGTATGCAATCTTAGTACTTAAAACAAATGCCTTTTCCTTATTATGCATTAGTATTTGGTATCAATAACTTCTTGAAAACAGTAGAGCCTAAGTTACATTTAATGAAATGGACATGATGATGATATTAATGTCATACTTTACCTTGATTCCTAAGTTTCCTTTTCCACATAAAGATAATGCAGCCAAGCACAAGCACTCCCATGGCAGAAATTACACATGTCACTATTATTATTACTCGTTTCTTCTCACTGAGTTGCCTCCTCTGCGCAATTGGTTGTCTCATTGGATCAATATTATCTGAAATATTGTTGTCAAACATATTCATGGATTTGAGTACAGTTACATCAGATCAAAGCAGTTACTAGATGGATTTTTAAAAGTATAATGCCATTACCGAAAAGAAGATAAGGGGAACGCAGATACCTAATTCTGAAGCAGCTACCCGCACAAAGAGATCTTGTCCATTCACAGCAAGTTTTTTTATGTCAAACAAGTCATTAAACCAGAGCAAACAGCCAGTTCCTCCTCTTCTGACGTCTGAATTTGCATATGCAGTGCAAGAGCAATTGTTGAGACACAATTTCTCACACTCCGCAAGGCTAATGCTGTTATCAACCCAGGACTGACTCGTGTCTGGCAATTTTACAGCTTCATATTTTAGAAATCCATCGCTGTGATTACAGGACAATGGAGCTCTTCGAACACACCCTTCAGTCCAATCTAGGATTTTCCATTCTGTTGGTGATTTA
Source organism: Acer campestre (assembly GCA_954870605.1). Classification (NCBI taxonomy): domain Eukaryota; kingdom Viridiplantae; phylum Streptophyta; class Magnoliopsida; order Sapindales; family Sapindaceae; genus Acer; species Acer campestre. Next base: position 43,181,823 of record OX940801.1, read on the forward strand.
GGTGTGAATCCTTCCAAGCATTCACATACATCAGGAGACTTATTCATGTTGCAACTTGCATTTGAACCACACAAGGCATATTTGTCACACTGATCAATCACCACTGTAGAGAATCTTCCCCAAATTTGGGTTCGATCTATCCATGTGAAACGCTGCACATCACCTGATGGGGACACCGCCCATCTCCAAAGGACTGATCTGTTTTGGATGTCATACGTGCAAAATACCTCTTTCTCATTTGACACGAAGTCATATGTGTATACTGAATTTGGTTGCAGCTGAGGAGTCCCAGTAAAACGAAGGCCATTCCAGGAGCCTCCTCTAAACAGTATTTCAGGTCCCTTTTTAATTACCAGTTGTGGAAACCCACGAAGATCTAACTGGTATGTGAAGTCACCTGGAGCAGGGTCATCTATGTTCTTCCAGGATGATAAAAACCACTCCATACCAGTAACCAAGTTTTTTCCAAGTTTCATGCCCGGTAATAAGTTATCACAAGGATAATCAAAGCTCTGCCACAGAAAGTTATCTGGGTTGTTATCATTTCCATCTTTTACAACCAAATTTCCTGATTCTAAGAGCACTGCAACTGGATTCTGAAGACTTGTTGAGGCATTGGATGACCAAACAATGTCATTTGTACTATTCATCCTCAGTACAAGACTTCCTTGTGCATTGATACTTAGAAATCCTGAGGAATCAGAAATTGGAGTATTTCTGTTGGCTACCCATGCAACTGTGTTCTCATCTTTTATGTACCAAATTCCCAGGTATCGACCCTTTGATTTACCAGGACTAAAAAATCCCAGTTCAAAGAAATTGCCTGGTGAAACTACTGTCTCACCATCTTTAATGGATTGGCCAAGTGTAATGGTGTCCATTGACAGTGTAGTGATGATTGTTATGTATGAAAATATAAAAAAGTAGATAATTAGCATTGTGAAGCCTTCTGTGGACTCTCGGAAGCAGGCTCAGAAGCAGGCAATCACAGTCTATGTAAAACCCCAAATCCGGCAATTCAGACCTTAGAAAAACCTTAATTCACATATAATCACAATTGATGTCATCAAGAATCATGATTTCCTGAAGTCCCCCTCTGTGTTGTTTTTGTTTTTGCTGTCTGGGGGTTGTCCTTCGTGGCTGTTTTTGCTCCTTCGTTTTGGCTGTTGTTTTTTCTTCTGTTTTTTGGTTTCCTGTTTGTTGCCCCTGGCTTGGTGCCTGTTAATAAAGTCGGCTGTTTCAAAAAAAAAAATTATCTGCCAAAATACAATAACCAAACCTAATACCACACATTTCAATTAAATCTACAAGTCAAACATAAGTACAACATTAAATAAATCGAATCCTTACAACACAAGCACACATGGAATTAAATCCCCAAGCCATTCATATCTCCAATATGTCAATGTAAACCTCATTGCTTCTATATCCAAGAGCTCATCCTACAAAATGTTGGTGACGAAGGGTGAGCCTTCAACTCGGTAAGTAAATTCATACATAACATATAAAATAAAATAGCCTTTGTAAAAATCTTTACGTTCAATACTTTTGTTATAAACTTTAACAAAAAAATTCCAACAAGGTAATATTTAATAAAACTTGAATTAACATTTAATACAATTTACAAAAGTAATATCAATAAAACAGTTGAAACAACATTTAAAATCATAAACATTTCATTAACAGTATAAACAACATAAAATCAAATGATCATTTAATAATCATAATTTAAATCTCTGAATTTTTACGATATAAACGGTATGCATTAATCATTTTATAAAACAACAAACAAATAGTTCATGTCTTGTAGTGTCACAAGTACCTGTGTAACGCGAGAACAATATATCATAAGTACCCATATGACATGGTAATAACAATATGTGTGCACACAATTTCCTAGATGCGCCACTAACAATAACAGTAACTACGGACACTGAGCCAAAACATTAAACATACTTTTCCATACCTTTTGAATTACTTACAAGAAACAATCCTTTCAAATAATGAAATAACTGTTGTATATTTGAAATAGCAATTATATGCTCATTTTTCAAGAGATACGTATTATAAAGAATTTATATTCAATGGTCGTTTAAATACAATACATATAATTTATATACAGTTAAGATTGAATAGTTAATAAGAAAATAGGGTCATTTGCTCATTTCAAATCCATGTCGAAAACATTTATAACATTGAAATATAACTTTTAAAACGTAGAGAATGAGCATGTCATAGATGAGTTCACTTACATAATATATATACACATTTGAAAACATTACGTTATGGATGAGTTTACTTACCTTTAGCCAATTCAAGTCTTCACTTCTTTCAAACTGTCTCCAAGATCTAACATGAGTTATCTAATTCAATACACCTTCGATTAACAACAAATTTTGCCACAACCCAAAGTACACGTAAACATCATTATATAAAAATCACTAAGGGGGGGTGTATTGGTTCAAGATTTTATTAGACAATTTGGGGAAGTAAAAGTCTAGTGGTATTGGATTGAGACTTTTTAACAAGTTAGATAAGTCCGGTGGTATTCGATCAAAACTTTTAAGATTTTTTTTAAAAGCTCATATTGTATTGTGGTATTGGATCTAAACTTTTAAGATTTTTTTTTAAAAGTTCATATTGTCTTGTGGTATTGGATCTAGACTTTCAAGAGGTAGCAAATTGTCTGCTGGTATTGGATTGAGATTAAGATTTTTAGGATTTCATGACAAAATAGATTTTCTAGACTATTTAGTGATATTTATAAATAGCTTTAACCCAAAATTGTCTTGTCCTCTCTCTCAATACTTTCCAGACTTTTTATTTTATTTTAGATATTTGGTGGGTGTATTGATATATAATAAATGTGGTGGCCAAACATGCAAAAGACAACATAAAAATACACTTGAAAGTCGAATACCAAATGACTGATAAAATGTCTCTATGAATCAAAGATAGTTTTATGCTAGATTTCCACGATCCCAACACCACCACCGGTATGTAAAATCTTTAGGACTACTAGTAAAAATTGATCAAATGTTTTATCCACATCTATAAAATTTGGATTTAGCAAAAAGTAAAGATAAAGAGGGAGTTGATTTATATATATACACACTTGATTAAAAAAAAAAGCTGGTCCATTACTGATAATATCACCCTTTGTGTAGATTGAGTTCAAAGACAAAAAAAGATGGTTACCATTTCTATTGATTTATTGTCTGAGCGAGTTAAAAAGATATGAGTCTCGCATAAAACCATGCTTCTATAAAATTTAGATACATGTTTTTTTTTTTGTTTTTGAAATCCGATAACCGAAGGGTATGCCGAAACCTGTCAAGAGCAAGCACTAGTTGACCGTTTGGAGTTTTTTTTTTCTTTTAAATATGTATAATTAAATCTTATATATCAATTTTTTTGTTATTTACATGTATATTAAAAAAATTCTTCTCATGCCCCGACCCCCCAAATTTTACCAATGCATACATAGTATGTATATCAACTCATCTCACCGGACTTGAATCATCTATCACTAACATGAAAGGTGGACGTACACTGTACACACCACTAGAGAAAAAAAAAAAAGATTAAAGAGCAGTGAATATTGGAGTTTGATAACATATGAATTAATGAAGTCCAACAAGCCAAACAGAAATACTTCAGTGTTCAAGCTATTTTATTTCCCTATTTCATGTCATTTCTGGTGAGGTAGTGGGGGATGAGTTGTTGATTATTATATTTATTTCATATGGTGACATTTTCTGTATCATATGAATCAACTGAAGGTTATGTGTTTGTTGGTGGTATTTCAAAATTTTATTACTTCTCTTCATAGCTTATACGTGTTTCTTATTCAATTTTTGTTGTTCAATGGGACCCTTAACAAGATTATAGAACACTGGAACTTGGAGAGAAAATTGAATACTACAATTGACTCTTGAAAGTCTATATTTTTAAGAGTCCAAAAAGTCTAGAAATAAAATCTAGATAATCCTAATAGTCTATAAAAAAAGTCTAAAGACTCTTTCAGTATAATCATAATAATCCTAAAAGTATAATCCTAACAATCCTAATAATCCTAATAATCTTGCAAATCCATAAAATCCTGGCACCCAAAAATTGTCTATTAAAATCCTAATCCAATACACCCCCCTAAATCTACCTCCAAACGTATCTCAGGATTACAACTAACATAAATTTCATAACAGAACCACCTTCACTCTCGGATTTTTAATAAATCATTCCCTTCATAAAAACATCTAGAGTTTTTAAGGCTGCCAGTAGACACATGTAATGACTTGCAATAATTATTTTAAATGCATTGAGTATCAAATAATATTTTTAAAATAATTTATTTTCGGGTCCTATAAACATGTCAGAAACATTCCAGCAATGACCCAACATACTTCAAAATTATGTTCTATTTATTTGCAAATCGAAAAATCATAAAATTTAACTAATAAATACTTGACACATAAAAATTTCAGTGTGTTAAATTTAATAATTTTTTTAAAAAATGTCTAAGCATACCAAATAAATTCAGAAATCAGCTTCTACAGTTAAAATAGAGAAATTTCAACTCTGTAGTGAAGACTTTGAAAATCCACCAAAATAGTTTTTTTTTTTCTTTTTATTTTTTAATTTTTTAATTTTTTTTTTACATTTTAAAGTGAAACTAATTTTGAAATACTTGTAAAGATGTCTATGTTAATAATCAGAATTCGAATCATTTCTACTGCCATACCTTAATTCTCACACATATAATTCATCAAATCCCTAATAGAATTATGAATAATCTCAAACATCATATAGGTAAAACATAAATCACTAACCTGATTATTGAAGCTTAGAATCCCTCTTCCTTTGTATAAAGGATAAACTGCTCTTTCTCCAATTTTTATTCTTTTTCTCTTTTTGTTAAATATAAAAGATATATAACAAGTCACTCTTTTTATTGGTGTTCTATTGACTTTAATATTTCCGTAGTATTTTATTCTTCCAAAGGCAATTTCGGGTATTATAGTCTATCTCTTATGTTTTGTTAGCAAAGTCCACCTAGCATGAAATGTATCTGTAAAGTCAAGTCAAGAGCAGTATGCTGCAGTGATGCACGCACAATTGACTTGACCTATCAAGTATCAACCTTTCAAGTAAACTCAGTTTTCGGAGAAGGCCAACTAGCATTTCACAAACCACTTGCATATATTACATTGATATATTATCGTTCTATCTTTTACATCAGTCTTCATCATGAGTAAGATCTTTGAATAGAGACCATTGTTTATAAGGAATTTAGAAGACTAACGTTTTTGACAAGTTCCACAAATCTGATGCTAAAAGTCTTCAAATAGTGGGTCTATGGACCATAGACAAGTGACATTGAAGTTCCCAGAAATTACTTGGTTTTGGAATTTGTAATTCAAAGTCTTCAAACAGTCTGCAAAGTCTTTTTTGCTGGAATTTTCGTCGTTCTAGATGTATTGGATGACCAGATTCACAACAAGAAAATAGGTTTTTATTAAGCAATTTTATCACCGTTTTTTTTGTGGGAGGTGCTTTGAGCTGTGTTGCTCGTTTTGTTCCTTTCCTGTTTCGGGTTGTGTTTGTTTTTGGAGTTTTGCTGTCTTTGCTTGTTTCCTGTTTGTGTTTTGCGTGGGTTTTGTCTGGCGGTGCTGCCTCTGTTGCCTCTGGGGGTTTTTGCCCTGTCCTCTTGCCTTTTGGCTAATAAATTGGATTGTTCAAAAAAAAAATCACCGTTTTTTTTAGGCGTGATCAAGTACTGATGCTAGTTTTTTGGTTCGTCATATATTTATGACACATTTTAAAACTGATATCAAAGTATCATGATCCTTTAAAATGTGCGATAATTGTATAACAATTTTTATTAACCGTGATCAAGTTATCACATGTTTTCTTAACGGTGATCAAAATTATCACGAATTATATTAACAGTTATTAAGTTATCACGTGTTTTATTTTTATGTGTAATCTATAATTATCACACTATTTTATTATCGTGATAAAAAAAAAAAAATTGGTATAATTACACTAAAATTCTAATTTTAAATTCTTAATTACTCAAATTTATGTTACGCTATAATTTATGAAAAAAAATTAACAATGTACAAACGGTCGTGCAGTCTCTTTCTTTTAAATGATAAAAAATAATTGAAGTTAATTTTTTTTTTTTCATATTTAAATATATTATTAACATATATAATTGATAAGTTGGTTTTTTATTTATTTTTATTTAGTATTAATTACTTTATATTTTTTAAGAATTGATTACTTTATTTTGTTAAACTTTACACATATGTAGATGAAATAAATGGACACAAGTTAATATAATAGGGTTGTCCACACTATATCTTTTATATATATTTGGGGTCGTTTGTTTTTTCCACTAAACTTAATGGGTCTTAATCATAATTATTAAGTTATTTTGTTTGTTTTTTTAAGTGGTCAACCAATCCTTGTTTTTAAAGTTTTGAGTCCCTTTTTTTTTTTTCAATCAAAATATCTAAATAATAAGAAATTGACTGTTGATAGGAATATACGTTGTATATGTAAATCCTAGATGTGAAAAGAAAATATGCAGAATTCATCCATAAAATAATAAAAAAAGAATAGACAACTTAAAAAATACCAAAAAATAACTTAAAATAAAAAGTAAAAAACCCTGACTTTTCACTGAATTGTAAATCACTGAATTGCAATAAATGCAATCCAAAATCTTTTCTTCTGATAATATCCCCCATATATAACATATCTCCAATTTCATCATAATTATATATTGTATAGAAATCTTTATTTTAATATACTGCTTATTTTAAATAGCTTTAAAAATAAAAAGGAACCCTAATCACTTCTCATATTGATGTTTAATATCAATACTTTATTATAATATTAGGGGAATGTATTTATAAATTATTATTTTTAGAATGTTTTGTGTGAGTTTTTCTGCTACCCCTTTTATTTATTTATTTATTTATTTTAAAAAAACTTTTTCTTTTCTTAGTAAAAATAAAGTTTGTTTATAATCGAAGAAGAAGATCATGATCATATGTGTTTATATATAATTATTATTTTTGGATTGTTTTTATTCTATATTATATGTATAATTGTTTAACATGGGTATAGATGTAAAATTACTTCTTTTCTGATAATTTTATTTGTAAAAAACAAACATGTTGACAGTACATTCAGATGTAAGAAAAACAAAAAACAAACATGTCATTTAGATTCAAGTTTCAGTCACTATTCAGTCTTCAGTAAAATTCAGGACTATTTAGTCTTTAGACAAAAAAACAAACAACCCCTTATAAGTATCTTAGAAACTGACTGCTAGGGTGATAGACTTTCAAGAGTTGGAAGTGTTTAAGATTTTATGTAATGTTTTCCTTTGTTTTGTTACTTAGAATTTGAGTTTAGGTATTCAGTATTGTCTTAATTTTCCTTTAGAAAGATTTGAACCTTATTGGGTTTTGTTTTGTTTTGTTTTTGTTTTTGTTTTTGTATTTGTTTTGTTTTGTTTTATTTTTTGTTTTTTGTTTTTTGTTGACTATATCTATTAATTTAGGACCAGGTATTTTTTTGAAAGCTTTCGCCATTGGTAGGATTTAAGCTGGAATTGAACCTTATTGTTGGATTGATTTTGAGATATATTTTCATTGGATAATGGCTTATTTGGAGTTATTCAATTATTATTAGTTTCTTTTGGAAGAAATAATTAATGATTTATGATATAATATTCCATATCAAAGTGTTTAATTACTCTTAGAGTTTTGAGGTGTTACAACTTACAACTTGGTGTCAGAGCATTAGGTTTGGGATTCTATGGACTTTTGGGTATTAGTTATAGACAATTTATAGGTTCTAATATTTTACAATCAGTATTTTGCTTTCTTGCAATCAATATTTTAGGGTCCTAAATACTCTTAGTTGAAGTTGGTTAGTGGAACCAAATGAAATGTTAAATCCTGAAGACTATTTGTTTTATGATATGTGTCTCTTGGTGTTTCATATACATGAATAAGTCAATTTCCAAAAGAGTTTTATAGAGTTGATTTTCTGATAAATTTATCTATAAGAGTTATAGAAATTACTATGGTTTCATAGCATAACACTATTATTCTACAAGTTACTTGTTGGAGTTATGGAATGGAAAAGTTGTTAGCCGTGTTTTCTAGGAGATGATTAGGTAAATTGGATTGAAGTGATACTCGTAAATTTTGGGTAAAGTTTGGGGAATTATTATTTGATATGTAATATTTCTAAGTGATATTGAGTACTATTCATGTATGAAATTTATAGGGTTTATTGATGTTCTATGATTTAATTGATAGACTCAGTATTGTTATATAAGGTTATAACTTTATAATTTTGATAGTGAGATCACTGCCTACATTTGAGAGGATTTGTTGGTGACATGTACATAATGCTCGAAGTTGATTTATTCAATTTGGAGTTGCATGACTTTGGTGCAGTCTTTGATAAAGATAGATTTTTCTTTATGATGTTAGAGATGTAAGTTGTATTTAAATTGATTAATTGATTATGATGAGTGATTTTTAAATCTTATGGTTTTCTAAAGAAAAGTTGTAAGGCCTCCTTCGTTAGTGATAATTGAATATGCCATTGAATTATTAGGTTGATAAAAGATGAATTAATAATTCTTTGATGATATCTTCTGGTGTTATCATAAGCACTTTTTACATTCATGAATCTTGTTATCCGAGTGATTAGAGATTTCTGATACGAATTAGTTTTGATGATTGTGATGAAATAAAAAGGGAATCAAAAGTCTAAACACTTTAGTGTAATTGTAATCTACAGTGATACTACTTATAAGTGAATTTTTCATAATGTGATACTTTAATTATTAGAGAAAGCATATTCATAGTTTTATGACTTAAGGATTGAATCATTTTCTACATCCAAATATATTGCATAGTGTATATGGATTTTTTTTTATAAAAAAAGAAAAGAAAAGAAAAGAAAGTATTTCATCAACTTTCAAAAGATTTTTGTCTATAGGGTCTTCCACAACATGTAATGCATGTTGTGAAAACTCTCAACAACATACATATGCAAGTTGTCTAGATGTTTCTACAACTTAAAATGCTTGTTGTTAAAAACTTAAATTCTACAACTTAGTATGCATGTTGTTCTACAACTTAGAGTGCTTTTGTTAAAAATTTCAAGTAAATACTTCAAACAACTTGCATGGGAAGTTGTACAAGACTAGATCTTCATGAATTCATTCATAGTAATGTTTATTATATACCGTCAAAAGACAAAAATCTTAGAACAAATATTTTTTTAAATAACCAAATTGCAATACAATATTTTCAACTTATGAATTTACGATATTCTAATATTCCTACTCTACTTGCATATCATATCCAAACTCATTCTAAATACAAACCGAATACACAAGCCATGCAATTGTACTTTCTACAAACCCACCAAGCTTATAGCCACCCACCTGTTTTGCTAATTTGCAGCACAGTAATACCATTTGGAAATGAAATGTCTGGAACACATGGATAAACCCTGTTTCTGTCGTAGAGCAAATAACTGATTAAGGCAACATTTACAGCAGCATGCTCTGCTGCCTTTCTACTTTTGAAGAAATTTGGGCTCTCAAAGGCATGCCCGTCGACTGTGACTCTCACCTTAAAGCAAGGGGCAAGGGGCATGAGCAGGGCCCTCTCTCGTACTGGTATACGCTGGTGAATCGATCTTTTTCAATCGACAATGCACATCTATAAGCACAAGTTAACTTACTTGAAAGATCAAAGAAGAGATGATAATCATGCAAATTTAACATAGCAAAGATCAGACAAATTACAAGAGAATTGCAGTAATGACAATGACCATACATAATGTAATTGCAAAGCAAGAACTCCTGACAACAAAAGCTCAGCAAAACTGAAATCGAATGGCTGAACCACAGAGGCAATGAAGAGGATACATATCCTGAAGCATCTAGTCTAAGCCTGATAAAATAACGAGAAAAATCTGACAAACGTTGCTAAGAGTCTAGATTCTAGAAAGAATTTAAATCTAGAACCAGCTCTCAACAAGTTTAATATATTGTGTAAAAGTTAGTCCTAATTCCAAAATACAAAAACTTGATAAGCATTTAGTTATGGTAATTTGCAGAACACGAACACTTTTTAAGCATTAAATTGACAAGTGAAACAATAAACATTTGTAGAATCATCTTTTACATTCATCAAACATGTTACTACGATCGCAAAAAAGAACATGAATTATACATATAGCATAAATACACATGACACATCAATAAATCCAAGAATATCAAAATGATGAGTGGTAAATCAACACATGCATAAATAAATTATGTAAAACTTAAACACAAAAGAGCAATAAAAGGAAAAAAAAAAAAAAAAAAAACAAGAAAAAACTTACTCCACATCTAAAGGAGGAACTCTCTCACCCCCAAAACCATGCATCCCTGAAAACCAAATCATCAATGGTTATTATTACTACACTTTCTAATCGTTGGAAATGAAAAATGAAATATTAAAAGTATCAAAATCAAAAGACAATGTAGTATAATGGAAGGTTTGAGCTATACTTAGTAACAAATATCAAAATCAAACTTCAATGTGAACACGAGTTATCTCTAATAACTGCTTATTGAACACAAGTTTCAAATGGAAACAAAATGAGTAGCTAAATGCAAACTCTTCTCACAATGTACATCAGAAAATTTGAGAAAACCATGCTCACAACACAATAATTCTTTTCAAACCTGAATTGTCAAAGGATACAGAGTTTGTCAACATGTTCTGTATTGAATGTAAGTTGAAAACTAAAGCGCAGACATGCAATTACTGGTGTCTTTTTTTTTTTTTATATGTTAATAAAGCATTTTCACAAAACTACAAGACTAATGATTGTAAATAAAGCAATTTCTATTTGGTTTTTCAACAGTGACTCTGCCCTCTGCTTTGCTAGAACCAGTTATTTGTAGTTTGGCTTTAAATGTTTTAAAACAGACCAATACCAATCTAAGTAAACACCATTATAGCTCAAATTAAGATGATAAAGCCAACTAAATAAAGTAATTGCAACTTTAATGGGGAATATTTTTGAAACAACTTTTTTTCAATCCAACAGTGGAAAATTTTGAATGTTTATGCTATACTTCATCCTTATTACATGAAAATGATATCTCAATTGAATCACACAATTGAAATTTGGCCTATTTCATTCTTTTTGTGAAATAAGGATCATCCGCAATGATATCTCAGCAATTAGGAGCATCCGCACTGATACAAAAATCACATTGCAAGGAGGAATTAAAAACTTCACTGATATACAAAAATCCTACTAAAATGAAAGAAAAAAACAGGATGCAGAACAAGATCCACGTTAATATTTTTGAACCAAATTAACATGCTAAAAATTAAATTAAAAATTATTAAACTCACCTAAATCAAATAACAGCGGTAGTAGAAATCGAATCCCTAGATCACAAATAATTCGAATTTCAGTATCTGACACGTTTATTCAAAATCAACCAAATAAGAGAGAATAAACGAAAAAGAAAGAGTTAGAATTTTTTCAACAATTCACATCGGTTGAAATTCATACAAACTTCAACGATCGAAAATCGAATTTCAAGCAACTGAAAAATGGATTCGAACTCACCTTCTGATAACAAATCGCGGTGGTTTTGGTGGTTGTGGTGGTCGCAGTGCTCACGGTGGCTGTGGTGGTCGCCAAGCTCACGGTGGCTGTGATTGTCGCAGACGGTGGAGAAATTTTCATCGTGAGACACGCGAGAAAATAGACTTGAAAGAAAAATGGAATTGCACAAACACCCTCAAGGTTTAATGAAATTGCACATATATGGCAGTTTTTGTCATATACACACAAACTTCCATCAACATTTGAAAATTGTTACACAAACATCCCCTACCATTATATGGATCCGTTAGTCAATGGTCAAAAGTGTAAAAAGTCTAAAATACCCATTATTTTTATTTTAAATAAACAAAAAAATAAGATAAAAAAAAATTAAAAATATATATTTTAGATAACATGAATATATCTTAAATCTAAAAACTGGAAAAAAAATTCATCTTCACAAATAAAAAAAAATAGTTCTTAAAACAATTTAATAATAAATAAATTTAAAATTTAAAATTTATTAAAAATTAAGGGGGAATTGCACAAACTATATATATATTTTTTTAAGATGAATTTTTTTTCCAACTTTCAGATTTAAGATACATTCATATTTTCTAAATAATTTTTTAATATTTTTTTATCTTATAATTTTTTAATATTTTTTATCTTACTTTTGAATTTTTTATTTGGTTTAAATTAAAAATATGGGGTATTTTAGACTTTTAGCACGTTTGACCATTGACTAACAAATCTATCTAACGGTAGGAGATGTTTGTGCAATAATTTTCAAATGTTGAGGGAGGTTTGTGTGCATATAGTCAAAACTGCCATATTTGTGTAATTTTATCAAACCTCAGGGGTTTGTGCAATTCCCCCAAGAAAAAACTATAAAAGATAATGTTAGAAAAAGTAAAAAAATAATTAATAATAAAAGAACTCGTAAGTATTCCGGTAGACTTTTAAAATTGAATTTAAATTGTCGATAGCAAAATCATCCACATATATGGATATCTAAGAATTTATTTCATTCAAAATATGGATGGATACTATAATTTTGAGGATGGAGCGGGATGAATGTCATTCTAATATCCATTTTATTTTCGGGGACGGGGATGGATATCATCTATGGATATCCACCCTCATTCGTATCCATTGTATATTTTAATATTTTCAAAAAAAAAAAAAAAAAAAAGATATTATGTACCATACATGTTAGTTACATTTTTCTCTTGTAAAATATAAAAATTAACAATTACATTTTTTCATCTGATACGGATATAGAAAGAGTGGAGATGAATATCTCCGCCTCAATTCGGGGATTATCGGAATCCACCTCGCTCACTTAGAAATATGGATGGATGCGGAGATGTGGATATATATCTCAAACAGATACGGGGATGGATATTGGGGTATCTATCCCCAATCTGATCCATTGTCATTGACTCATCCCTACCTGTGTACATGATAGTGGTTGACATAGATGAATTTGGTTGATTAGACTCCCACCTAGCGGTAGCCCTAAATAAGTGATAGGAAGGGACAAAAACACACACCTAAAAACATTTGCCCATAAGATCTCCTCCGAATTCATCTTCCCAACTTTTACCAAACAGGTTTTATGGAAATTGATTTTGAGTCCTGAAATCAACTCAAAACACCTTAAAATCCTTTTGGCATTTAAGAGATACTCCAAACACGAATAAATGAACAACATAGTATCATCAGCGAATTGAAAATGGGTTATATGAACTTCGTCATTGTTAAAACCATTCCCTTTAATCAATCCACAATCTCTAGCTCTGTCAAACAACTTACTTAAAACTTCCACCACTATGTTAAATTAAAAAGGTGATAATGGATCCCCCTGACGAAGACTTTTTTCCATCCGAAATTCCTTAGTAGGACACCTATTAACCAGAACCGATAATGATACAATAAAGATACAACCCCTTCTCCATTCTATCCATCGATTGCCAAACCCCATCAACACTAGTACCTGGATCAAAAAATCATGATCCACGCTATCATACGCCTTCTCAAAGTCAAGCTTCACTAAAAGTCCCCTTTAGCCATCCTTTCTCCACGGATGAATTATTTCCTCAGCTATCACAAAGCTATCAACCATTTATCTACCCTTTACAAAAGCCATTTGATTCGGACTAATGATTAATTCCATCACTTTCTTTATCTATTAGCCAAAACCTTAGCTAGGATTTTGTAAATAGCACCAACCAAACTAATTGGCCTATACTCCTTTAACGAACTCGGATTTTTGATTTTAGGGATAAGCACCACAAATGTGTTATTCAAATGTTTCACAACATAGCTATCCCTATAGAATTCCCTTATGAAATTCATCACATCATCCTTGATTGCCTCCCAATTAGCTTTAATGAAATTTAAATTGAATCCATCAGGCCTAGTTGCTTTGTTTCCATCACACTCACAAACTACCAGCCACACCTCCTCCAAAGAAAATTCTGTTTCAAGCATTTTACTGTCAGCCTCCGAAATTTGTTTAAGTGGAAATTCAGGTAGTGTAGGCTTTCTTCTTTCATTCTTCTGAAAATGTTCCTTGAAAAATTGGAACACCCCATCTCTAATTTGGCTCAGACTAACGCAAAACTTGCCATTGACATACATATCTCCTATTACATTGACCTTTCTTCTCATGTTAGCCATAAAATGAAAAAATCGTGTATTCCTGTCTCCATCCTTCAAACATTTAATCCAAGAACACTGCCTCCACCTTTGTTCCTCTTGCCGAATTATCTTCCACAACTTCACCAGGCAATGTTTGTGTTCTTCTCTCAAAGTTCCAGACCAACCCATCCCTACAGCCTTTTTTTCAATAACATCGAGTTCCTCTTCTAGTTGCTTGGATTGATTGCTTAGTGGTTTATCCTCTTTCACCCGGGACCACAAACATTGTTTCACTACTCTAGCTTTCCTAAGTAAGGTAGCACTACATGAGCTTCCACCCTTTTTCCTCTTCCAAGACTCCCTAACTTCAGACATTAACTTCTTATCCTCCAACCATTCATTCTGAAACCTAAATGGTTTAGGACCCCAATCTATTGTTTCAACCATTCTTAACATAACTGGATTATGATCCAACAAGCACCTACCCAAACCTTGTTGGTAAAGATCTTCGAAATCAACCAAATAAGAGAGAATAAAAGAAAAAGAAAGAGTTAGAACTTTTTCAACAATTCACATCGGTTGAAATTCATACTGTTATTTATAGTCCAACTTCTGAAGCCCAATGATAAAATGGGTTGAAATCAGTAGATGCCCAAGACCTAAGTGCTCCCAACCAAATCCATCACTTACTCAACACGACGTCATTTCTTGGATATCTGAAGAGATAATGCTTAGTCAAGTTTTCGTGCTGATTTGGAAACAAATGATTGGCCACACTTGTGTGATCTGGACCTTATCTGATAAGGAGTATAAAAGTGGAAGCAATGGAGAGAGAAATCACCTTTTTGATTTCTAGGGTTTCATTGCTTTTCTCAGAATCTCTTCTCTGTATTTTTTTCTTGGTGTTCTTGGTATTCAACTTGAATATCAGGCTTCTATGTAGTGAATATAAGTGAGAGATAGAAGGATAAAAGAGAGATCTGAGTGTTGTGCATCTACTGATACTATTTTTGTTTCATTCTGGGTTGTAATCTCAGGTTGAGTTTTGTGTATTAGGTCAATTGGTTGAGTGGTTTGTAGGTCTGGGTTCTGGGCTCCTTTTGAGGGCATTCTTGTTTATTTTTCTGGGTAGATCAAGGCTGTAAAAGATATTATATAGTGAGAGGAGTCTCTGAAGAGGCTCAACGTGGATGTAGGCCCCATTGTTGGCCAAACCACGATAAATCTTTCATGTTCTTTTTGATCTGTATGTTCAATATCCTTTGATCTATATCTTCTGGTAGTTTGGATTGCTTTCATCTCTTTATTTGTAAGTATTTCTTGTAGGTTTTTCTAAAGAGAAGGTGGTTAGGGTTTTTAGTCGTACAAAATCCTAACACATACAAACTTCAACAATTGAAATTTTGAATTTCAAGCAACTGAAAAATGGATTCGAACTTACCTTCTAAGAACAAATCGCGGTGGTTTTGGTGATTGCGGTGGTCGCAGAGCTCACGGTGGCTATGGTGGTCACCGGGCTCACAACTTTCATTCGGCATGTTGTTATTAAACCATTAAATTTGATGATAATAACTTTCTAAATTTGAAAGTTGTCATTAAATTTATTTTACAACTTTCATTTTTGTAGGTTGTTATGTCCTTGTTGTTAAAAACATATTTTGGTGTAGTGAATTTGTTTGAATATGAGTTAATTTGTGATATGACATTTTTTTTCCAATTCTCTTGATTTGAAAATTTTGAAATGATTTTCTCAATCTTCGTTCAAATTATAATTTCTATTTGTCTTGATAATACCTTAATTTACATTCAACAATTTGAGTTCATTATGTTTTAGCTATATCTTTTATATACAATAAAATTTGAATGGCCAACATAAATATATATATATATATACGGTTAAGGGATCTCTTGGTTCGGCGGGGATCGGGGGCGTTTTGCGCGATCATATGGGCAAGATTTTGTGTGTTTTCTCTTGTCAAGTAGGAACTCAAGATGTCATTTTGGCAGAGTTGTTGGCGATTCTGAGTGCGTGCGAGCTATTTGGTTCGAAAGCTGATTTTGTTAGTAGACCGATCACTATCATAAGTGATTCCAAGACTGTTGTAAGCTGGATTTTGAGTTGCATTCCCTAGAATAATAGTCATGATCAGGTTATTAGTAGCATTAGAAGTTGGCTGGATAGTTTCTATTTGGCGGCGGTGGAGTTTCGTCCAAGATCATTATTCTTTTGCGGATATAATAAAATCGTTTCTCGAATTTTTTTCAAAATTCACCATCTGATTTTGACTTAACTTAACTATTCATATTTTAGCCCCACCAATTTAATTGTTGAATTTGATTATGTTCTATTCATCTTATCCTATCATGTGCTAATATGTGATTTGAATATCAATCGATCATGCTGTAGGTTCATTAGTTGTATTGATTTGAGATTGATGAATACTAAATTATTTTGTTTAACCTTAGTTTGTTTGTAATCTTTTGGATAGATGAGTTCTTGATATAGAATTTGCAATTGGAAATCATTAACATGATTTTGGATTTGGAGATGACCCGATTGTGTAATGTGTGAATGGAAACTTGGAGTATAACAAAAGGATTAATAGGATTATATAATTTTTTTCCGATGTGCCAATATAAGTGAAAGGTGAATTCCCTAATATTTTGAAGTTCGAGAATCATACAAATTTCGAGGACGAAATTTTTTTAGGGGGAAAGAGTTGTAAGACATGAATTTTTTTTCCTCTTTAATAATAATAATAATAATATAAATTAACAGTCTCTCCTCTAGGGTTTTTGCTTTTGCGTTTGGCTTTTGAGGTTGGGTTCTGAGTGTTCTCTGTTTATTATTGGTGTGTGTGGTGGTTTCTTTGTTTGAGGATGGACATAGGGTCGGAGGATATTGTTAAGATATGTGCTTCATTAACACTGAAAGATAGGGAAGGACTGGTCCACAAGTTGCGGGCTGGTTTGAAGGAGGGTGGGGCTCAGAAGATGGCCCTTTGTCTGGCTGGTAAGATTTTGTCACCAGATTTGGTGAATCAAGAAGCTTCCAGATCGGTGATTTTGAAAATCTGGAAGTTAAAAGGGGTGTAGAAGTTGAAGTAATCACTAATAATATTTTTGCTTTCCATTTCCAATTGCCTAAGTACCGTTGGAAAGTTCTTGTGGGGGCTGGGGTGCCTGGAGTTTCGATGACACGTTTATTGTTCTTGAGGAGCATACAGGCAATGGAGCTATTAAGGGTTTAAAGTTTGATATGGTCGAATTCTGGGTATAGTTATCCAATTTACCACTATTGTGCATGACTAAGGAGATTGTTAGTTTTTTGGGAAGCATCATAGGTGATGTTCAAGAAATTGATACGAGTCCAACTAGAGATTGCTTAGGAAAATTGTTAAGAGTTCGCGTTGCTATCGAGATTGGTAAACCTTTGAGACGGTTTATGCGTGTCAATGTGTTAGGGGACGGAGAGGAAATTGTTATGCCTATTCAATACGAACGATTGTCGAACTTTTGTTTTCGATGTGGTTTGGTATATCATACCATTCGAGGTTGCCCGGAGGAAAAAGGCGAGGTGCCTATAGCTGACATAGAATTTCAATATGGTGCCTGGTTAAGAGCTGCAAGCCCTAATAAGACAATATGACAGCATGGCTTGGGGTTTACCAATAACTGTGCGAGTAAAAGTAGTTACAGGCGGCCGGGAAATCTGGTTGAGGAGGTCATGAGGTACAAGCAACGATTGATGATGGTAGGTAGTTGATGTAGCGGAAGCTATGTCGAGAAAAACCTGCAAGAAACAAATTGAAAACAACCTACTAACGTTCCGTTGATTCGCGCACGAATACCGGAATATTAGGCTTCAAATACGATAATCGACTTCGCGCACGAAGGATAATGTAAATGGATAGTTGAGAAACATCTCTGAATTTTATTAATCAAAAGCTACCTTTCAAACCCTAATACAATCTACTTAAATAGAATTGCAAAACTTGACTAACAAGAAAATCCTAAACAAAAGGGAAAGAATCCTAAATGGAAAATAAATCAAATCTCCTAAAAATCAAAAGAATCCAAAAACATTAAAAACCTATCTAGAAAAGGAAATTGGATTTGATTTAAAAATCAAATCATAAAATAATTAATAACCTAAAAAACCATAAAACAAGAAACTGCTGTCTTGGTGCGCCAGAAACTAAATGGCTAGATTCGGATATGCTGTGGCCCGTTATAGAAGACGGAGTCTTCATAACATTTGTAGGGATCGTCTTGGGCTTTCCGGAAACATATTATAAGAGACGATCCGACCTCATATGCTCTCTGTAGAGGTCCACGAAAATCAGCCCGGATCATCTCGTCCAGCTCACAGCGTCCAGCTCAAATCTTCGCGCAATAATCTAGATGGCCGAAATTGGATATTCTGCAGCCCTTTATAGAAGACGGAGTCTTCATAAAATTTGTAGGGCTCATCTTGGGCTTTCCGAAAACATATTATAATGTCAATTTTGAGCTCGTTTTCCCTCTGAAAAGACCCCCGAAATTTGACCATTCTGACCGTTTCGACCATTCCGACCATTCCGACCAAGCCGAGTCTTTGCTTCCTTCTTTCCGCACCCTTTGACTTCAAGTCGATTCCTCCGCTCCATGAAATCCAAACCTTTGTTTGCCGTATCGTCTTTGATGGCTGCATCAGTAGTGATCCGATAAATAAGGGTGTAGCGGTGAAGTTTCATGCGAGTCCGGGTAGTGAGCCTGCTGACAAATCTCTAGGAGGTATTCACGCGGATAATGGAGAAATATTAGGAAAGATTCTTCAAATTCAAATCTGATTAATGATGATGAGTGTTTTTATGGGAGAGATTTACAAGGAAATGAGATGTTTCAGGGATTCAAATGGAAGCTATCGTAATGAGCAAGGAAGGAGGGCCATTTGAGAGGGAAGCAAATTTTTTGAATGCTAATGTAGGTGGAATTGGCCCAATGTTAGATGTTGATATTGGGCCCGGTGGTGGGCCTGATTCCTCTTGCAGTATAGACCCAATTGTGGATGACATAATTGGGCCTAGTGATGTTGCCAAGTTTCCTAATAAGAAAGTTGAAGTATCTAGATCCCAGTTGTCTTATAGATTAAATGAGGGCCTGGAGGGAGGAAGGCCTCTATCTTCTTGTATTACTGCACTAGATGATATCGATTTTGCTAAGGGGAGGTCTACGGTAGTAAATAAGAGTCAAGCAGTGGTTTTAGATAAGGATAGGAAGGGAAAATGAGTTAGTAGAAGGAGAATCGGGAAATATAAGAAGTTAGCTAGGAACAATTATACGGTGGAGGGTGCTTTGAATACTGATTTGGTAGGTGGTAAGAGAAAGGAATATGTGGTCAGCGATGGTTTCACTGATGGGACTAAGAGGCCCAGAAATGATTTATTGGAGACGTGTGGAGGAGTTATCAGCCAGCTAGACCCCCTTGGCTCGCCGGTCTCAATGAATTGCTTGGCTTGGAACGCTTGTGGGTTAAGGAATCAACATGTGTTCCATACGCTGTTGGATTTAAAGAATAACTTCAATCTAGATGTGTCATTTTTTATGGAAACAAAAGCAAATCACCAGCTTATGGAGCCAATTCGCATAAGGCTAGGGTTCTACGGTAAATTGGTTGTTGCAAAGGTTGGTAATAGTAGTGGCTTGTGCATGTTGTGGACTGATAAGGTTAGTATCGAATTGTTATTGTATTCCAAATTTCACATTGATGTGAGAGTCGAATCTCATGCTTCGTTAGTATAGATACTCTCTGGTTTCTATGGCAACCCAGAACCGACTTAGAGACATCATGCATGGACACTTTGGCAGTGGTTGAAGGGAATGTCTCCCCTTCCGTGGATGTGCTTAGGAGACTTTAATGAGATTTTTATTGAGTCAGAGAAATATAGGGGTATTGCACATTCTCAGAATCTGATGGATGGGTTTAAGGTGGATTTGGACGATTATGAACTGGGAGATTTGGGTTTTGTGGGGCTGTGTTTTACATTGTCAAATAGGAGAGACAATGGCTTGATTTTGGAGAGGCTAGACAGAGTAGTTAGTTGCTTTGCCTGGAAGCAGATGTTTCCGCATTCAGTTGTGACTAACTTGGATTTTTGGTCATCGGATCCTAGAGCTGTGTTGGTTGAAATCAGGAAGGTGGTGGGGCGTTCTAGGTTGGACCATTTGAAGTCAAAGAGAAGATTTCACTTTGAAGTTTGCTGGGCCAATGAGGAAGAATGATACGACCTTGTGGGAATGAGTTGGGGTGTTCAGAATAGTTCTTGTAATATGTCCCTGGTGGTGGAGAGAGTTTAGAAATGTGCTATGAAGTTAGACAAGTGGAATCAGGGGAAGCATAGGGCGTTGCATAAAGATGTTGATAAGAAGAAAGAACTTTCTGTGGCTTCAAATGACTTGAGGTCGGGTTCTTGGAAGGTTGTTAGACGAATCGAAAGTCAGTTGGATAGTTTACTTGAGAAAGGGGAGCGTTATTGGAAGCAACGTTCCCGATAGGATTGGTTGAAAAGTGGTGACTGGAAAACCAAATTCTTCCACTCGAAAGCTAATGCTAGGAGGGTGAGTAATAAGATTAAGGGGCTAGTAGGTGACGATGGTGCGATATGTGATAGCAAAAGCGATATTCAGGAGATTGTTGTGGATTACTTTACTGATTTATTTCGATCGTCCCAACCGTCAAAGACCCAATGGGAGGTGGTGCTAGACTTTGTTCTACATAAGCTTACCTATCAGAGTAGTGAGTTCATGGATGACCCTTTCACTACTGCAGAAATTAAAAAGGTAGTTTTTGACATGTTCCCCACGAAGGCTCTAGGGGTTGATGGTATGCCGGCTTTGTTTTACTTTAAATTTTGGGATTCAGTTGGTGGTAACGTCACAGCTACATGTCTTCGTTGCCTCAATGTAGGTGAGTCCTTGGAAGCAGTTAATAGGACCCTAATTACTTTAATCCCTAAAATTTCGTAGGCAAATCTAGTGGCTGATTTTCGGCCTATTAGTATATGCAATGTCTCTTATAAAATTGTGGCTAAAACTCTGGCGAACAGGTTTCGTTTGGACTTAGGGGATGCCATCTTTAAAGCCCAAAGTGCTTTTGTTCCAGGGAGATTAATCTCTAATAATGCGGTCATTAGCTTTGAATGCATACATGGCCTCCGAACTCGGATTTGGAAGAAGGGATCAATTGCTTTGAAGCTTGATATGTCCAAGGCTTATGACAGGGTTGAATGAGGCTTCCTATCTGCTATGATGTTAAAGCTTGGTTTCACTCAAGCTTGGGTTGAGAGAATTATGCGCTATGTATCGTTGATGAGCCGTCGTTTGTGTACTTAACAAAATAATATTTTAAATGTGATCGTTTTGAAAACCAATTTCATCACTTAAAAATCCGCTTAGATAGAAAATTAATAAAGTGGTAAGCAAGGATTCGTTCCACAGGGAATTAGAGTAATTAGTTGAATTATTTAACAATTCCTAAAAATGCAAATAAAGTAAATTATGGTAGTTTGAATGGTGTATGAAGCAATAAAATGTAAAGAGAGTATGAATAGATAGGAATCCAATATCAACAACCTAGATAAGAAAATGGATTAAACAATTAATTGGGAGTCTAGGGAAATGATAGAGTAGCTAATGGACTTTGAGCAATTCGTCAATGGCTTCATTAATGTACTATTCACGCAATCAAGGGCCGATCTTATTCAAAAGTGTTGTTTAGATCGTTACTACGAACCCTAAACAACTTCCCACCGCAATGCCTAACCGATTAAGGAGAGGGGGTCATGGCGGGATCGGTTAGTGATGATCAAATGGCCTAGGTAATCATGGTAGGCCTTCCCTCCAAAAGCCTATCCTATTCACTATGTGCCATAATCAATCAAGTGTGTCAATAACTTAATCAATTTTATCACAAATTATCCTACAACATATTGTAATCAATAATGTGTCAATACTCATTTAATCACATAAGTGCATGATCTAATTAAAAAGTAAATAAAACTTTAATTATGCAAACATAATATTGAAAACCTTAATAAATACTCATTGTCCAAAAGTGTTTCAAATCATCCCCTTAGAAAGGGGGTTTAATTAAACATAATTACAAACAAAGAAAAGAAGTAAAATGGAGAGAAATCACCCTTGGGTCTCTCTTGTAAGTTTGATCATTCCTTGAGCTTCCTTGCTTGAGTCTTGTGCAAAGATTGAGTGTTGTCAAATGGAAAGTGACAAAGGAAATGGGTGGAGAAGATGGAAAGAGAGGAATAATTTATGTGGAGTAATCTAGGTGTTTATTGGAGAGGAAAATGGTGGGATTATGAATGGTGGAGAAAAGAGGTTTCTTGATGAATAAGAGTTGTCAGGAGTTATCAAATCTTAGCATAAAATGATGCATTTATATGTTAGAAAAGCTAGGGTATGAAATGGGCATGAAAGAACAAGAAAACCCCTCCAAAATGTCTTGAAAAATGTCCATTTCACTGCTTTTAGAAAGTCGTGTCACCCTGGGGTCGCCCTAGGGTCGCCGTGGCGACAGGGAATGCGCAATAGTTACTAAAATGGGCATAACTTTCTCTGAAAGACTCGAAATTGAAATCCGTAAAAACCATTAGAAAGTAGACTTCCGAGGATTTCCAAATATATATAATCTGAAATGTGGTTCAATCTGATGAGAGAGATATGCCTCTTTGAAGATGAATGATATGCACACACTTTTTACAATTTCGCCCCTTTTGCCACCAATATTACTCCAATGTCTTTGAACTTTATAAATACTTGAAAATACTTAATTCACACCATTAAATCATTGGATATTGCCTGAGAATCAAGAAAAAAAAGAAGGAAGTGAGGGCCAAAATCATACCAATTTTGGTTTGATCAATCGTCTGTCACCTTTTCCTTTTTTTATAAATGGTGAGATTTGTAGTGATCTGAAACCTTCGAGAGGCATCCAACAAGGGGACCCCCTCTCCCTCTACCTATTCTTGATTTGTTCGGAGTGCCTTTCTTGCCTAATTGATAGTTCAGTTTCTTCTAGAAGCCTGTCAGGGTATAGGTGTGGTTGCACAAGGCCATTCATTTCGCACCTATTTTTTGCTAATGATAGTCTACTTTTTGCTAGGGCTTCTAATAGGAATTGCAAAGCTATTAAAAGGATCCTTCAAGCTTACGCGGCTACTTCTTGTCAAGCCATTAATTTCAACAAGTCGGCCTTATGTGTTAGCCGATCAATTCCTCAGTCTTTTGGTATTCGGTTAGCTCGTATTGTTGGGGTGGGCTTGATGAAGTGTCATGAGCGGTATTTAGGTCTACCGAGTTTTGCTAGCAGGAACAAGCGTCGACTTTTTGAGAGTATCAAAGAAAGGATTTGGAAAAAAGTTTAGGGGTGGAAGAGTCGTCTTTTCTCTACCAGTGGTAAAGAGGTGCTCCTTAAGGCGGTGGTGTAATTCATCCCCACATATGCTATGAATCTTTTCATCTTCTAAAGGGGCTGGTAAAAGATATTCATCGCCTTTGTAATAGATTTTGGTGGGGGAGTAAAGATAATGATAGAAGAATTCATTGGTGTTTGTGGGAACGGTTATGTGACAGTAAAAAGGTGGGGGTCTTGGTTTTCGAAATATTTCTCTTTTCAACTAGGCTATGTTGGCCAAACAATGTTGGCGGTTAATCACTAGGCCAAATTTGCTCGTGGCGAGGGTTATTAAAGGGAGATATTTCCCTACTTCTAGCTTCTTGCAAGCTGATATTGGTAGTTCGAGTTCATATGTTTGGATAAGCTTCCTCTGGGGTTGCGATCTATTAATAGCTGGGTCTAGGTGGAGAATTGGTGCTTGCTCGTCCATTTCCATCTAACCGATCGATGGATTCCAAGACCACTCTCTTTTAAAGTTCAATCCCTTCCGGTCCTTGATGTGAATGCACTGGTTAGTTCTCTGATTATTGAGTCTGGGAGCTAGAATAATCAGCTAGTTCAGTCTTACTTTGCAGTAGACGAAGCAAATAACATCCTTAGTTTGCCTCTAAGCTCTTTGCAGGTGGATGATTCTCTCGTGTGGCATTATGAGAAGTATGGTTCCTATACTATTAGGAGTGGTTATAAGCTTGGCAGATTGTTATCTTTTTGGAAAGACCCTTCTTGTTCTAGTGCAGTTGATTGGTGGAAATCTTTGTGGAAAATTTGAATCCCTTTGAAGGTGAGGAATTTCATTTGGAAAGCTTGTCATAATTGGATCCTGACTATGTACAATCTAGCTGGAAGGGGTTTGCAGGTTGAAGGGACTTTCCCCATTTGTTGAAAAAATCCAAAAACGACAACTCATGCGCTTTGGGGCTGTAGTGGAATTAAAGGTGTTCGCAAGTCTTGCTATTTGTTGAAGGATGTTTGCTTGAGAGATGATTTGTAGTTCCAAGAGCTGATAATCTTATGTCTTCGGATTCTGCATGAGAAGGAAATGGAAATTATGTGTGTTGTGTTCTGTTCTAGAGGTTATGGTATTGGCGTAATCATATTGTCCATTCTTCCCCTTTTTTTAGAAGTGAGGATGTGATTGCTTGGGCAACGGGTTATAAAGAGGAATTTTGCGTGGCTAACTTTTTTGTTGGTCATTCACCTATAAATATCAATACTGATAGGAATTTGAAGTGGTCTAAGCCGGTGGTGGGGTGTTTCGAGATCAACACTGATGTGGCCTTAGGGGAAGCTGATAATCTGGTTGGTTTTGGTATAGTTATAAGGGATTCTACTGGTGCAGTTAAAGCTTCCTCTTTGTAGAAGATGGAGGCCTACAACTCTCCCTTGGTGGCTGAGGCTGCAGCTATTTTAAGAGGTCTTCGTTTTGCTATTGACTACGGTTTAGTTCCTGTTGTTTTGGAGAGTGATTCGAAGGGGGTGGTGGAGCTTATTAATGCTATGGCTTGTCCCTTTACTGATATCGGCTCTGTTATTGGCGATATTGTGGCTCTTGTTAGACAATTTGATATTCCAATTTCCTTATTTGTGCCTATGAATGCTAATAAGGTTGCCCATGCTTTGTCTAAAATGGTTGTTTTATCTGCTTTTGATTACTTTTGGCACGAGTCTTGCATTTCTTAGTTTTCTATTTCAAATGGGAGTCTTGCTTTTGGTTGTTATATTTCTTAGTGTTCTTACATAATAATATTCAAAGTACAACTTGTGGAATGTGCTCTTCATTGAATATACTTGTATGTGAGATACATTGTTTCTTGGTATATGTTTTGTGGACTAAGGGTGGTGAACTAAGCATTCACGTGTTAATTGTTTTCTCATAACAATCATGTTAAAGGTTAATTTTGTATGCTCACCAAGATTTTGACATAAGTCACGAAGTAGTTTTAAAATTAGAGTGTCAACCTATTCACCCCCCATCTAGTTTGTTTAGTATAACCTTGTAGGTATTTTCAATTCCTCAATAGACCTGTTCAAAAAAAAAAAAAAAAAAAAAAAAAAAAAAAAAAACTCCCCACCATTCCATACTACTATACCAATGCTTTATTGACCAATTGCATTGAAGAAAGAAATGATTCACAGATTCAGTATCACTCTTACAAAGCGGGCATTCAATAGAAGCTAACTGAACGAAGCCTAACCGATGGATCACGTCCCTCACCGCAGTCCTTTCTTTAATCACTTGCCAAATAAATACCTCCACCTTCAGAGGAGCAATTCCTTGCCATAACAGATTAGAAGAAGAGCAAAATAGCCATCTGAATCCTCCAGGCATCTTCTAAAAGAATTGACCGAGAACATACCATTATGACAAAAAGACCACCCAAGGCATCCGGAAAAAAGTGTCTAATCAAGAAACTATCCAACGCCATCAAGAAACAGTTCTACTGATCACGCTCCCAATCGAATTAAGGTCTTCTCAACTTCACATCCTAAACCCATTTTCCACCAGCCCAAGAACCAACTTCCACCACCCTACTACTTGCTAAATCAAAAATATGCGGAAATGCAATTCTAAAAGGATTCGAATCCCATACAATGTCCACTCATAATCTTATTCTTTCTCCATTACCCACCCCCACACGAAAACCATCGTCAATAACTTGACGAGTCCGACTACCATCCTTAAACAGCCTTGACGAAGGCAAAGCCAGCTTTGATTCCTTGCAATTCCATAACAATGACTTATTATCCACCTCGTACTTGGCGCATATGACCGATTTCCATAAAGAATCCTCCTCCCTCCAAAATCTCCAAATCCGTTTAGCAAGCAAACTTGATCCTATTTCCAAAATCCTACCAATCCCAAGACCCCCATTCCATTTACTTTCACTAAAAAAAAATGGTCATCAGCGAGGGCTAAATGCCGTCGAAAAAGGTGGTTTGCCATCGAAAATACACTTTTTCAATGGGAAAGGCCTTCAAATGCCGTCGGAAATATGCTCTTCGGAAATAAACTTTCATCGATGGGCCGTCGAAAATACCACTTTTTTTGACGGTAATTGCCGTTGTAAAAATGAAAATCATCGTCGATAATAGTATTAAAAATTGGTGATGAGCCATCGAAAATACCACCTTTTTTTTTATAGCCATTTACCGTCAATAATAGTAATAAAAAAATGGTCAAAATTAATTGTATTTTTGACACTCCACCACGTCTTAGAGCCTTCTCAGGGAACCCCAAGATCAACCAAGTACACCCCACATCACCTAGATCCTTTGTTAAATCCCAAATAATTCATGCAACTCACATGGTTCGAACCTTGAACCTTGAAGATGGTAAGTGTTGCTTTTACCATTTTGCTATAACTTTATATCTAATATATTTTGCATACTATTTATATATAAACTATTGATATATTTTACACATTATTCAATTAAATCTATATATTGCATATCATTTAATATGTTTTGATATTGTTTTTCAAATTAATATTTTATTAAAATATTCTCTTATTTGATAGGAAAGTATGACTTGTTTTTACAATTTTACTACACCTACATATTTTAATAGGTAATGCATATTATATCCATATTGATTTTTATTTTTTATAATCAACATTTTAGTGGCAAATTAATAATTTTTATTAATTAATAATTTAAACTTATTCCAAAAAAATTTTCTAATTATTTTGTAAAATATACAAATAGATATAATTTCTAAAAAAGTTTTTTTTAGAACATTTAATATAGTATTGTTTAGTAAACATAATTAAAAATAACTAAATATTCTTGTAATTACTAATAATTTTGTTATAAATCATACTTGATTAATTTAGCCTGATATATCTTTAGAGTAGACTTCTTATTAGTGATCGTCGCAAATTATAAGTTTTTTTTTAATTAATTTATATTTTAAAATTGAACCAAAATACTTGGTGAAAAAAATCCATGTAGTGATTTCGATAAAAAAAATATAGTGACAAAAAAAAAAAAAAAGTACCTATTGTGATGCATTTAAAATATCAACCTATAAGTACCTTTTTTTTTTTAGTTTATATATTATCACATACATAAATATATTCCATAATAATTTATTAATTAATATTATAATATTTAACTAATTATATTTTTCATGACAATACCGGAACAAGTAATATAAAAAATAGTACCAAATTATTCGACTATTTTTGATGGCCGTTGGGCCGTTAGAATTGTGATATTACTTCTTTCATCATTTTCAACGGTATATGTGCCATCGAAAAGGTGGGTCATTTTCGACGGTACAAATAATACCGTCGAAAATATGTGTCATTTTCAACTGTACAAATAGTGCCGTCGAAAATGTGGGTCATTTTCAACGGTTTATTCGACTATTTTCGACGGCCTTTTGCCATCGAAAATGTGGTATTATTTTTTTCATCATTTTTGACGGTGTTGAAAAGCCCGTCGAAAAAAGTTGAATCACCTACGGTAATTATGGCTGTCGAAAATAGTTGGTCGCTAACAGACACTTTTTTTTGTAGTGTTTTACAAAATGTAGACCAATCAATAAAATGAATTTTCCTCTTAACGTTGCCATCATTCCAAAAAAATTCCAAAAAAATTCCCTTTGTAATTTTTCTATAATCCTTGCCACACTAACCAGAATTCTAAAAACCAGGGGTGGACCCTGAAAATATTTGTTACCCGGGCTAAACTTATATATGTGTAGGGATATAAATAGATTATTTTTTTGACATAAATGATTCTACACATATGAACATTTACTTTTAAAGACTAGTTTGAATTGTTTAATATAACAATTAAAAAGAAATGGAGTGAATATGAAATGCGTAATCTAACAATTAGAACAAAATCAAGTGAATATAGAATGTATAATCAAACAATTGAAACAAAATCAAGGAAATATTTTATATAAAACATGCATAAGATTACATATTTATAAAGACTACTTAACCCATGCAATGTTTTTATATTGAGTTAGAGTAGGTAATTGATTGAATTTGGTTTTTATTATTGGTAAATTATCAAATATTAAACGCACTAAAACCTATAAATTAGAAGTAATCTAAGGCTAAAGTTCTATAAATCACAACCCAAACAAATGAACAAATATCATATGCCAAATACAAAAAATTAAAAGTAGAGTATGAAAGAAAATAACATTGGATGAAAATTAAATAAAAGGCAATGTCATGAATAATGCTATATTTAATGGTAAGTTTAATAATATAATATTGGTTGAAGTTAAATGTAATTTACTAATAATAGAAGGGTTTAAAGGAAATTATGCAATAATTGTTGTTTTTTTTTTTATTATTTTTTTCATAGAAGGCTGCCCGGGCTATAGCCTGGGTCAGCCCTCTCTAGGGTCCGCCCTTGCTAAAAACTGATATGAAGTACATTGGCATGCTTGATAAAACCGACTTGATCAACACCAATCTCCCACCTTTTGACATGAAACCTCTTTTCCAAGGGGCAAGCCTCTTTTTAATCTTGTTAATGATTGGGTTCCACAAAGCCACTTTATCTAAATTACCACCAACAGGAAACCCCAAATACAAAAAAGGAAGTTTAGCCTCAGCACATAGAAACGCACCAGCCCAATCCTCTACAACCCGCTCTTTCTTCCCCACTTTCACCAGGCAAGACTTATGGAAGTTAATTTTCAGACCATACGCTAGTTCAAAACACCTCAAGATTCTCTTAGCATTTAACAAATACTCCAGCTTAGGCTCTAAGAACAAGATCGTGTCATCAACAAATTGCAGGTGAGAAATATGAATACCCCTATTTCCCAACACACAACCTTTAATTAACTCTAGGTCTCCTGCCTTAACAAATAAGACACTTAACACTTCCACCACCAAATTAAACAGGAAAGGCGACAAAGAATCACCTTGACGTAAACTCCTCTCTAATGGAAATTAATCCGTCGGACAACCGTTAACCAAAACTGAAAGAGAGGGGGTAGCAATGCACCACTTAATCCACTCACACCATCTCTTACCAAACCCCATTCTAGACATGACCTCCAAAAGAAAATCATGATCCACACTGTCATAGACTTTCTCAAAATCCAATTTCACAAGCAACCCACCACACCTGTCCTATTTCCACAAATGAATAATCTCCTCAGCAATAATGAAACTATCAACAATATGACGATTTTTCACAAAGGCCATCTGAGTAAGACCAATGATAAAATTCATCACTAGCTTTAATCTATTGGACAATACCTTAGCAAGTACTTTATACATTGCTCCAACCAAACTAATAGGTCTGTAATCCCTAATTGACTCCAGTTTAACCAACTTAGGAATGAGAGCAAAAAAGACTTATTTAAATCCTTAATGACCGAACCATCTTTAAAGAACTCATTCATAAAATTCATAAAATCTACTTTGATGAAATCCCAGTTAGCCTTCACAGAGCTTAGATTCAAACCATCAGGGCCTAGATCTTTGTTCCCATCACAACAAAAAAGCGCATTCCACACCTCATCCACTGAAAAAGTGACTTCCAACTCCTCCTTCTCAGCCACTGAAATCTTCTTAAGAGTAAGGTTGCTTATAATAGGTCTGAACCTTCTAGGATTCTTAAAATGCTCCTTGAAAAAAGACAAAATACCTTTTCGAACCAGAGTTGGACCACAGCACTTGACTCCATTAATAAAGACATCGTCAATGAAGTTAGATTTTCTTCTCACAATTGAAAAAAGATGGAAGTACTTAGAATTCCTATCGCCCTCCTTAAACCATTTCACCTTGGAAATTTGTCTCCATTTTTGCTCTTCCAGCTTAATAACTTTCCACAGCTTAACTAAACATGACATGTGATCTTGTTTTAATCCCGGCAACCAACCTAGACTTTCAGATTTTTTTTTCAACCACCAATAGTTCAGCTTCCAACTCATTAATTTGAGTAGTGCCCGTATCTCTACCTTTAACCCATACCTTTATGAAATTCTTCACAGCGCCTTGACTTGAGCAACAACTTATGCCCAACATAACCCCTCCCCCGATTAAGCCAAAATTGGTATGATTTTGGCCCTCATTTCTGACTTTTTATGCTTGATTCTCGGGCATTTCCCCGTGTTTAATATTGCAAAATCGAGTGTTTTAGGTTTTCTTAGGTTTCAAGAGCATTTGGGAAGAAGATGAGGACTTGGGTGCAAAAAGACCCACAAATAGGAGAAACAAGGCATTCTCGCTATTTGAACAAGAAGAGGTCGCCACATGGTCGCCATGGTGAAGAGGAAGTTGTAAATCAATCAGGTGTGTTGCCATTTAAGGTCGCCATAGCAACCCACACTTGCAAATGGTGACCTTACAATTTTAACTCATGGTCGCCACTTGTTCTTAGGAGCGACCTTAAGTATCAAATGGCGACTTCATTAGAAAATGCACAAGGTCGCCACTTGCTCTAAGGCGAAAAAGATGACTTTCATGGTGACATCTACATCGTAACCGTTTTGTGCCCCAAGGTCGCCATAGCGACAAAATGGTGAACTTCGCGCCACATCAGCGAATCAAGCAATTATTAGTACATGTCCATCTGCCAATATAAATACAGAGCCCCTTCGTCTTCAGCAACGATCCATCACCATTTAGAGCACGAATTCACTCAGCTTAGATCTAGATTTTCTCCTTCATTGTTCATCTTTCCTCATCCTCCATTTCTATACTTGAACTTACCTTTTTCCATCCAAACCTCAACACCAAACCTTGACTACTTCCCTAAATCATTCATCTCCTACCATTCTCTACACCCAAATACCTTTGTCACTCTCCATTAGACACCCATACTTTAAGACACATCCTCTTCTCCCACTATTTGCATTAGGAGCATAAAAGGAAAGGAAGGATCAAGCATTAAAGAATTAGGCCCAAGGGTGATTTCCTCATTTATTACTTTTTTTTTCCATTTTATTGCTAATATGTGTAACTAAACCCCTAATCTAGGGGATAGATTTGAGGAACATTTGGTTGTGGGTATTTGCTTTAGCTTTGTAATGAATCTCTTTATGTGTTCTATTCATTTATTCATTAGATTCTATTCACTATGTGATTGACTTGTATATCCACTTGTTAATTGCAATCTTGTTTAGAGTAATATGTTATGCAATCATATTTGGATTGACACCCTTGTGTGATTAAGAACCCAATGAATAGGATGGATTAGTGGTGGGTATATCAACCCCATTAAACTAAGCCTCAATTGGCTAACATAGAGAGATTGGTCCATTAAAGTGGCTAATAAGGCATTGCCCACACCCATTTGCTAATCAATCTATTCCCTAGCATCCATATTAATTGTTTACATCATTTATCTTATCACGGTTGTTGAGTCTTCTATTTTTCATATCACTTTTGCATTTTCATTTTTAGTAGTTAACTTTGGTGGTTTATGAAACCACACATCTATCACATATTATGATTTATTTTACTTGTTTAGAAATTAGTCAATCTATATAACTTAGCACTCCATATCCCTATGGAACAAACTTGCTTACCACTTGCTATTAAATCACACCTTAAAGGATTTAAAGTGGCTTAAAAAGGGTTTTCAAAAGATCAAATTAATTACATCATTTTTGTGAGCACACGACGGCTCATCAAAAATTGGTGCCGCTACCGGGGATTGGTAGCGTTTGTTACATAGATTGACTTCTCTTTATAGTAACTTGTGTAGTTTAGATTGTTAGCTAGTATTTTGAATATATTGGTTGTTAACTTTTTCATAGTTCTTTTTTACCCTTTTCCTTGTATCTCTTTATCTATTCCTTTTTTAGGTACTCAATTTTATGCAGGTAGGAGGTCTTTAGGTAGAGGAGTACACCCCTCATTGGAAGGTACTAGCCGTGTGAGAGAGTTTGAAGAGATTCCTAGGCAAGTATGAGTACGGAAGGACAACAACCTAGGAGGGAGGAAGAATCCCATTTTAGGGAAGAGATGACTGAAGAAACTCACACTACCCATGGTCAAAGGATGACCATGGGAGAGTATTCACTGCCAGCTATCGGGAATCAACCTTCACCGATTGTGCTAAACCTGGTTGCTAGGGGATATGAGCTTAGGACAATGCACGTCAATCTTTTGCTCGCCTTTCATGGGAAACTGAAAGAAGGTTGCCTATAGTTTATGAAGGAATTCAGTGCAATTATTGAGACGTTCCCTATCATGCGTCTTTCTCGTGAGTAGTTGCATATGTGTTGTTTTCAATACTGTTTGAAGGACTTGGCTATGAAGTGGCTAATGAGGCTTAGGCTGGGGTCATTAACAAGCTAGAGTCGGATTTGCAAAGTTTTCTTCAATAGGTTTTTCCCGGCTAGGAAGGCAAAGGAGTTGAAGGTTAAGATTACAGATTTCTATGAAAGTGAAAGAGAGTTATTTCATGAATCATGGGAGAGATATCAACTTCTCTTGGCCCAATGCCCTCCTCACAGGTTCACCGAGGAGTACAAGGTATCTTGCTTCCAAGGTGGTCTCACTTGTTTTTCTCAAGTTTTGGTGGATAATGCTTGTGGAGGCTCATATGACACAAAGACTGCCGCTGAGATATATGAGATATATGAGATGCTAGCACAAAACTCTCAACAAAGAAATGCAAATAGTATTCGAAGTGGAAAGTTTGATGTGAGTGCGACCACGGAAACAGCCATTGAGATTTCTAGGATAAACAAGAAAATGGAGTCTTTGACTTCACACATTAAGAGCATGGGATTTCCAAAGGCGGGAGTGAAGATGTTAGTAAGACAAGAGGGAAGCTCTAGTGGTCAATTCAGTGAGAATGAAGGATTTGATGACACAAATCAAGGGCAAGAGCAAGAGGAAGTATAAGCTATGGGTTTCCAAGGGCAATGAAACAATTCCTACTCAAACAATTACAATCAACCATGGAGAAATCATCCCAATCTCTCTTGGTCAAACAACAACAACATCTTGAACCTACAACCTAAGAACCAACAACAAGGAGGAAATCAATAACAAGGAATGAACAATCAAGGTGGTAACCCACAACGAGGATACCATCAAAGAGAACAACAAGGTGGATACCCTCAAGGAGGAAATCGATGGGGAGGAAATCAATGGAGCAACAACAACAACGCTCAATCTAGCTCATACCAACCTCGTCATAACATAAATGAAGAAATGAGAGGGATGATGCAAGGCTTCCAAAGGGCCAAGCACACTTTGATAAACTTTATGCAAGCTAGTGGCCAAAGGTTTGGCAACTTAGAGGCATTGTTTGGGAAGTTGGAAACTCAAATGGGGAAAATTGCTGAAGCTCTCCAAAAACAAGAGAAGGGGAAGTTTCCAAGCCACACTGAACAAGCCAAGGAAGGGAACTTTGTCAATATGGATGGAGCTAGAGATGAAGCAATGATGCTTGAAGAAGCATTTCCACCAAAGGTTGATGATCCCGGAAGTTTTGTGATCCCTATATCCATTGGTGATAGTGGGTTGCTTAAGGGAGTGCTTGACTTGGGTGCAAGCATTAGTGTGATGCCCCTATCGGTTTATGAGAAATTGGGTTTGATAGGTTTGAAGCCAACTGGGAAGAAACTCATGTTAGCGGACTGAACTTCACTAACATCACATGGTGAGATAAAAGATGTGCCTATTTTGAGTGATGGAATAGTGGTTCTAATCGACTTTGTGGTGTTAAACATCGGAGACAAATCCAATGACAATAATGAGTGGCAAGTTCTACTTGGTAGACCCTTCATGGCTACCTCTCAAATGAAGATCGATGTTTGCAAAATGAGAGTTTCTATGCACTTATTTGAGAAAGAGCTTGAGATTGACACATGTGCAACGATGATCTAAAAAGCATTTGTAAGGATTCTCTTATTGATTGGCTTATTTCGTAGACAAACCACATTTGGGGGTTTTGTTGTAAGGGTAGATTAGGCCCTCAAGACCTCAAGAGAAGAAGCACTTCAAAGGTATAATTCTTAGTGTTTCTAGTAATGAAGAGAAGTAGTTGCACACACACACACAACACTTGCACAATTCTTATTCTTGAATTTGTTGTGTCTTTATTTTGTGTTTGCATTATTGATTATTTAATCTCTCTTATTGCATGTGTATATTGATTGCATCCTATGTTTTTTAAATGTTCATCATGTTAGAAATAGGTTGCATTGTCCTCACCCTTCCTTACTCTTGCATTTGCTTGAGGATGAAAGGGAGTGTGTTGTGCGCTGGTTACCAGCGCAGATCGCCCAGTGGTCTGTCGCTGGTCGTGCACTAGTGCAGCCCTCACCAGCGCAACTCGTCCAAAGATTCGTCGCTGGTGTGGCGCCTGTGTTTAGCGCTGGTCCACCAGCGCCTGTGCAATTTTTTCACTTTGCGCTGGTGGTGCGCTGGCAACCAGCGCAAGAGGTCATACCTGATGCTTTTTGTAAAACGACCTCACTCCACTAATGACCTCTATATATACATATCTATGTTTTTAGGTCAGTTTGAAGAGTTCCAAATATCATATTTTTCACTTAGAAAATATTTCAAGAGAAAAATCATCAAGAACTCACCTTTAAACACTCAAACCATTTCCTTTGTTCATCAAAGTTCATCTAGGATCATTCATGACCATTTAGGATTTATCCGTGTATGGTTTTGCATCATCACATCGTTTTTGGTATGTTCTTCACTAATCTCGTCTAATTTTAGTGTTCTTCATATCAAGTCTTCTCTTTATTCACTTGTATGTTTTTTGATTAAATATTAGATACAAGATAGAGATTGATTGTGATAGCTATTTAGGGTTTGCTTAATCTTGATTAGTTAAGCTTTATGATATGTCATTTAGCTTTTGATATTTAGGATTGTTTAATTGATATATCATCATCCTAGATAAGCATAAGCATATAGGGTTACCTAGCTCTTTGTGCATTTTGAGTATTTCACATATTCACATAGGTTGCTTTCTCTTTATTGAGAACTAAGTCTTGTGTTGCTTCTGGGATTAGGTAGCTTAAATCACAAGCAATTGGATTAGGTTCACTTATATCGGGATTAGGTAGGTGTGTGATTACTTCCGGGATTATGTTGTAATCTTTCTCACACTTAGTGGATTCGAGGTTCGAGTATGGCTCACTTACTAGCCCGTGGTTTTTCCCGTGAGGGTTTCTA
The DNA here is from genome assembly GCA_954870605.1 of Acer campestre. Classification (NCBI taxonomy): domain Eukaryota; kingdom Viridiplantae; phylum Streptophyta; class Magnoliopsida; order Sapindales; family Sapindaceae; genus Acer; species Acer campestre. The sequence goes on from OX940801.1 coordinate 43,217,721, forward strand.
CGTAAATATCAAGTGTCATTTATATTTCCGCATCTTATTACACTTGCTATATTTGTATTGACTATTAGGGGTATTTTTGTAATCTTGCCTATTAACGAAAATTGGGTAAAAATCGGATAAAATCTATTCACCCCCCCTCTAGATTAATATTGAACACACCATAATTTGTTTCAGCATTGGGAGTTGCTATGTGGTGGAGGTGCAACCACTGAAGACTAAGGGAGGAAAAGTATGCAACTTGGTTCAGTTGCATGAGAAGAATAGCTAAGAAGATGAAGATGAGAGCATAGGTGATTCTGAGATTGAAGGACTCAAAAATGCAAATCAAAAGCTCATGTTTGAGGTAGAGGTACTCAAGGCGGAGAAGTATGCTCTTGAGAAGAAGCTTGAAGACCTAGCTAAGAGAAATCATAAGCTTAAGAAGATCAATGTAGCTCTTACCAAGGAGAATGAGTCAACGATGCAATAGCTTGATGACTTAGCCAAGCTCACCAAAGAGTTTGAAGAGGAATCTTCAAGAAAAATGAGGAAGACCCTCATGAGTGTAGAAGCCAAGAACAAGGCACTTGAGGAATTGAAGGAGGAATTAATCAAGAAAGAGATGTCCTTGAAGATTGCGAAGGTGAAGGAGTGTGATTATTTGGTGGAGATAGATCGGATGGACCAAGCCATCAAGAAAATCACCAAGGATGGTCACTCAAAGCCTCAAACTCCAATGCAAAAAGGGAGAAGTCCTTCTTATCATCTATCTTGTTATTTTTGTCATAGAAAGGGTTATATTAAATCTAGGTGTTTTGAATTTTTGAAGCATACTAATCATGAAAGAGCTAAACCTAGAATGAGACCTAACAATGTTAAGAAAATTTGGGTTAGGAAGGATTTGGTGAACCAAGTCTGGAATGAATCTAAGGGACCAATTTGGGTAGTCAAGAGAATGATGAATGAATGCTTAGTTGACCCTTGTGATGATCATCATGGTCCCAATTTGCATGTTAGGATGCGGTAGTGCGGACTTGCATTTTTACATTTCATGCTTTGAATAAATATTTGTGTGTGTTTTAGTTTAGCTTTTGTTGTGTCTCCTTTTGCTTGTTTTGCCTTTCGAATAAGTGTTCAAATATCCTGTTTGAGTTGTGTGTATTGTGAACTTATGTTGTATTTGGTGATACATTGCAGGATCCGATTCAAAATGCACTTAGTATGGCACTTAAGTGATTGTCAATGTTTGGTCGCCATAGACAAATAGCGACATCATAAATGGCAACCCTCACTTAAGAGGAAATTCATGGTCACCATTTACAAGGTCGCCATGGAGACAGAATAACGCAAATGGCGAACAAAGCAGACCTGATGAGGTCGCCGTGAGGTCACCATGGCGACAGAGAGACACAAATGGCGACCACATGCAACAAAAAAGAATCCTTCGTGGTCGCCATGGCGACAGAGATTGGAAATGGTGACATAGGGCATGCAACATATAAGTGATCACAACAAATTAGAACGTTGCTCAACAACAAAATCAATTCCTCTCAAATTCTCTCAACTTCTCAAGCCATGGCACACACGAAATCATTGAAATTGGTAAGCAATCACTCTAGTTCTTCAATTTTTCCATTCAAATTCGTCCTAAATTGCTTCTAGATACACTGGGGGTGGTTTTGAGTTTGAATTGAAGTGAATAATGCATAGGATTGGATTTTGTGGTAGTATTGTGCATATTGGAGTGTTGGAACATTGGTGGAGCGATTGTGATTGATTGTGGAACACTTGGAGAGTGTCGGATTGTTATTGAAGCATCGTTGTGCTATCGGATTTTTGTGTGATTTTCTGTATCCGAATTTGTGATGGAATGGCACCAAAGATGAAATTACCAAGCAAGGGAGGAAAGGGTAGTAAGGCCCCCACACCTAAGAAGAAGTTGGTTCCAGAATGTACATTGAATAGAAATTTTCAGGACCGAATGGAAACATTCAGTGAGAAGAAGATTTGGCCTGAGAGGGGAATCGATTTGGATAGTTTGGTAGATACCCCGGTCCCAGTAATGGTGAATGATATGGGATGAGGAGGATTAGCAGCTACTCCTTCGTATTATAGTGAGAGACTCGTGAGGGAGTTTTATGCGGGAATGAATCCCGGGGAGTACATGTGGGGTGGTCCTATTTTGGTTAGAGGGGTTCCGGTTCAATTGAACGTATCGGACATTAACATATATTTTGAGACCACATTGTTGGATTTTGAGGAGTTGCGAAAACGTATGGTAGAGGGGATTACTACAAACCCTTTATATGTGAAGAATTCGGTAGATTTCGCAAACACTTTGACTATCACCCCTATGACTATCTGGATGGCGAAGAGATACCCTCTCAAGCAGTCCAACTTAAGGATTGAGCCCACTTTTTGGCACATTTTCCTCAATTCATCACTCAAGTCGGTTTCCCATAGATCTACAGTTCCATTTGAGGTAGCACAGATCTTGCATAGTATCATGGAGAGGCAGCCCATTGATGTGGGAGTTATAGTAAAGATGGAGATTCAGAGGATTGGGAGAAATGAATTAGAGTCAGATATTCTTCCTTTTCCATGTCTGATTATAGAGATGTGTAGATTGGCAGGTGTGGATATATTTGGGGATATGCTTAAACCCCCTAGTTCTGATATGGATTTGACCACATGGCGTCGCTTGATGAGCAAGTGTGGAGAGTTACCAACCGGTGGGAAACGGAGGAGAGTGCACAGTTTAGGGACCGGCACGAGTGCCGAGGCAGAGTTTGAGAGAATTGTTCTGGATGAGGAGCGTTTTGATAATGATGATGAGGATGATGAGACTCTTGCTATTGTTGATGATCCTAGGCAGCCTTTAGGTCTTCGGATTTTGGACAGAGTAGAGCACATCATGGGCACTCAGATCGGTGATTTTGATATACTTCATGTTGATGGTCTGGTTCTGGAAGCAAGGCTGAAGGCCCTAGAGAAGAGGCAAATGACTTTGGGGAGTCTTATTTAGGATTTGAACGAGACCGTGATCATGGGATTTACAGACCTCCGTCATGATTTGAGGCTTACTCCATATGTCAGAAGACCTAAGAAGACTATCACAGGGACTCCATCTGTTCCAGCCACAGCATCAGGACCTAGTATGGATGCACCTAACTCTGTACTTCAAACTGCACGTCTGCCGCTGAGGAGGCAGCCCAGTTATAGGAGGCTATGGCCCGTTCCATTACTGATCAGGGAGTTCGTTATATAGGAAGTCCTTCAGTAGATGAGGCAGCTGAACATAGGAGATGGAGAGATAAGCAGGCCAAAAGAGTGGCTGTAGCTAGAGAGCAGAGGCGGAAGGACCCGAAAGGGAAGTGTAAGGATTCCCGGTTTTTGATTGGCTTATTTCATGGACAAACCATATGTTGGGGTTTGTTTGTAAGGGTAGCTTAGGTGGTGAAGGATCAAGCTCTAAGGCCCTTTTCAAGACCTCAAGAAAGGAAGCACTCCAAAGGTATATTTCTTAGTGTTTCTTGCAATGAAGAGAAGTAGATGCACACACACACAACACTTGCATAAATTCTCATTCTTGAATGTGTTGTGTCTTTATTTTGTGTATGCATTAATGCCTATTTAATCTCTCTTCATGCATGTTTATTTGGTTGCATCTTGCTTAGTATTGCATAGCATGGTTAGATTTTAGGATGCTCTATCAGGTGCAATTTTGCTCCCTGTTCTGCGGTCAAGGCCGCATAAATTAGGCCGCAGAAGTTAGACCAGAATTCACATTCTCTGGTCTCTTTTGTGCGCCCTTGGGTTTTGCGTTTAGGGGCCGCAAAACTGTCAGGTGCATTTCTGCGCCCCTGAGTTCTGCGGTCCCTGGCCGCATAATCAAACCGCAAAACTGTTGAGTACAGTTCTGCGCCCTGTGTTCTGCGGTCAAGGCCGCAGAATCAAGGGCGCAGAAAAGGCGGTCTTTTGCAAATTTTATAAAACGGCACCACTTCACTTTGGCATACTATATATATGCCTCTTTCATTTCTAGGTCGTTTTTAAGAGTTCAAAAATCATATTTTTACTTAGAACAATTTTTCAAGTGAAAAATCTTCAAGAACTCACCTTTATACACTCAAAACCATATACATGGGCATCAAAGATCATCTAAGCATTTTCTAGCATAGTTAGTTTGCTTATTTGAATGGTTTTGCATCATCACATCTTTCTTGGTATGTTCTTCACTAATCTCATCTAATTTTAGTGTTTTTCATATTAAGGCATCTCTTTTATTACTTGTATGTTTTTAGATAATATGCTAAATACAAGATAGAGATTGTTTGTGATGACATGATTGAGTGTTGTATTGTGATAGCTATCTAGGTTTTTATAATCTATGTTTAGCTAAGCTATTTGACATGTCATTTAGCTATTGATATCTAGGATTGTATTTATTGTTATCTAATCATCCTAGATAAGCATATAAGGTTACCTAGCTTTATTTGCTCATTGAATATCATCATATATTCACATAGGTTGTATTATCTCTTCATTGAGAATTTAAGTCTTGTTGGCTAAGGTTGCTTAGGCCACAAGCAAGATGGACTAGAGCCACTTTTAAAGGCCCGCGTGGTAGAAGTGGGGGGTTACAGACCGGAGTGTTAGACGAGGTCTACATAGGTTGTAAACTTCATTTCAATTAGTGGATTTCGAGGTTCAAGTGTGGCGCACTAAACAGCCCGTGGTTTTTTCCCAGTGGTTGGGTTTTCCACGTATACATCAAGTGTCATTTATAATTCCGCACCATATTACACTTGTTGTTTGTATATTGACTATTAGGGGCATTTTCGTAATATTAACCTTAAACGAAAATTGGGTGAAAATTAGTTAAAATCTATTCACCCCCCCTCTAGATTGATATTAGTATACACACCGTGTTAATTTGTGAACTTTCAGGAAGGGTAAAGTGGAGTATGAGCAGAATGAAGAGGATTCGGAGTAGTTGCCATCCTACTATCTTTAGACTTTATTTTGGACCATCATCATGTGCATCATTTATTATTTTACTTGGATATTGTTAGCACTTTGGTTTGTTTTGTTTGATATTTTATTTGCTTTATGTTTATTTGCTATTTCCTTATCTTTCGTTTTTATTTCATTATTGCTCTTATTTCATTTTTGCATAGAATAAGTGTGTGGTTGGATTTTGGTAGAGGATTTAGGACATATGTGCTTTATTGATATATTTTAATTGATTGGATATTGTGCATGTTAGGATGAAAAGGCAATTTGCCAAATTGTTGACATTTATTGTATATTGCCTTTGCTTGATGAATTCTTGCCTGAAACTTGTTGGGTTGTGCATTTTTCTACCTCCCATGAACATTGAGGACAATGTCCAATTTAGGTTTGGGTCTACATTTGCGTAACACCATTTTGCTTGGTTTTTAAAACTGTGTGCCAGATTTTTCAAAATTTTTGCGATATTGTCATATTTAAGCATACTTTGCTTGTTGAGATTGTGCTTTACATGATGTAGTGAGGAATTGTGCATCTTTGCCATTGTTTGGTTTAGATTAACATCATGCCACTTAGGGTGTCGCTGAACAAAGTGCGTTAATCTTTTTCTCTTAATGTTGAGTGAATTATCAAATTTGCTTGAAGGCTAGGAATTAATAGTGGAGATTCCCGTGAGGATCACAAACACGGCCTTTAAAAAGCATATTTTGAGTTGTCAAAAATTTCACTCTTGAAGCACTCACTCTCAAACACTCATACAAGCATGTAGTGGTCTCATTTGCACTAAAATGTTGTTTGCCATAGAATATTATGGACTGCTTTTGGATGCCTTAGTTTGCTTAATGGACAAGCCTTTAGAAATGATTTTAGGCGATGTATGTAAAAAACCACTAATTGGCCTAAAATACTTCCTACCGATCTAAATATGTGTGCTCCCAAGCCCCTTTGAAGTCAAACATGTTTTAAGCTTTTCATTCACGAACCACATCTACATGAACCTTATAAGCCTTAAAATATTGACTTACCTTGACCTAATGATTTACTAAGGCTTAGGAAATCAATGTAAGATCTTGTACTTGAAAATGTAAAGGCTTGTACCTAGGCATGTAAATGTATGCAAAGAGTCTTGCAAAGTAAGAAAGCTTTAAAAGAAATTGAAAAGCTTGAAAAGAGAATGAAAAGAAAAGAAAATAAAAAGTATGCAAAGAAAAGAATTGGCAAAGCAAAGAAAAATAGAACCAAGAGTTAGGCACAATTGGCCTAGAAGAGAAAGAAAGTAAAAGGAACTACTCAATATGAAAATGAGAGTAGAATGCACATGTAAAATTGAAAGCCTGGATGCCTTTTGTGTGATCAATATGTGTGAAGCTTATGGAACTCATAATTAGAAATGTATGCCTTAATGTAATCATTGGGTTGTTTGTAATCCATTGTCCCATTCTTTGTTTCACCATTATCTAAGGCCCCATTACAACCAAAAGAAAGACCTTCATGATATTTAGGATTGTCCATTGTGTGAAATTTGGTTGATACATGTTCTTTCTAATTCATGGCTTGCAATTCCATTCATGAGACCTACTTTTCAGAAATTGCATTTTTAATGATTATCATGTGCAATCAATTAGATGTCCATAACATGAATTCATATTGCACATGTATTTTATTGAGTGAAACCTAGGAGTCTTAGAGAAAAGAAGAGAGAATCCGGTGAGGATTAGTATCAAGGCGAATTACATTCTAAATCGAATAGCACCTTTGCTTTGAAGCTTTGGCATTTCGAATGTAAGATCGCATTACGTACAATCATATCTAGAGTGGCATGTTTTTAATCTTTACTTGACATTCTTTTACATGTAGAAGTCCTCACTATTGCATAATTGTTTAAATCTCTTCATTTTGGTTTCGCATATTGACCATGAGAAAGTAAAAAGCCTTTGAGATATCTTGATGCATGTTTTTGGGGGTTTGCTTGTGATTGTTTTGCTCGAGGACAAGCAAAAGATAGGTTTGGGGGTATTTGATCAAACCAAAATTGGTATGATTTGGCCCTCATTTCCGACTCTTTATGCTTGATTCTCGAGCATTTTCCCGTGTTTAATATTGCAAAATCGAGTGTTTCAGGTTTTCTTAGGTTTCAAGAGCTTTTGGGAAGAAGATGAGGACTTGGGTGCAAAAAGACCCACAAATAGGAGAAATAGGGCATTCTCACTATTTGAGCAAGAAGAGGTCGCCACATGGTTGCCATGGCAACAGAGGAATTATTCAGAGCATCAGAGGGTTGCCACATGGTCGCCATGGCGACAGAGGAAGTTACAAATCAATCAGGTGTGTCGCCATTTGAGGTCGCCATAGCGACCCACACTTGCAAATGGCGACCTCACAATTTTAACTCATGGTCGCCACTTGTTCTTGGGAGTGACCTTGAGTATCAAATGGCGACCTCATTAGAAAATGCACAAGGTCGCCACTTGCTCTAAGGCGAAAAAGATGACTTTCATGGCGACATCTGCATCGTAACCGTTTTGTGCCCCAAGGTCGCCATAACAACAAAATGGCGAACTTCGCGCCACATCAACGAATCAAGCAATTATCAGTACATGTCCAAGTGCCAATATAAATACAGAGCCCCTTCGTCTTCAACAACGATCCATCACCATTTAGAGCACGAATTCACTCAGCTTAGATCTAGATTTTCTCCTTCATTGTTCATCTTTCCTCATCCTCCATTTCTATACATGAACTTACCTTTTTCCATCCAAACCTCAACACCAAACCTTGACTACTTCCCTAAATCATTCCTCTCCTACCATTCTCTACACCCAAATACCTTTGTCACTCTCCATTAGACACCCGTACTTTAAGACACATCCTCTTCTCCCACTATTTGCATTAGGAGCATAAAAGGAAAGGAAGGATCAAGCATTAAAGAATTAGGCCCAAGGGTGATTTCCTCATTTATTACTTTTTTTCCATTTTATTGCTAATATGTGTAACTAAACCCCCAATCTAGGGGATAGATTTGAGGAACATTTGGTTGTGGGTATTAGCTTTAGCTTTGTAATGAATCTCTTTATGTGTTCTATTCATTTATTCATTAGATTCTATTCACTATGTGATTGACTTGTATATCCACTTGTTAATTGCAATCTTGTTTAGAGTAATATGTTATGCAATCATATTTGGATTGACACCCTTGTGTGATTAAGAACCCAATGAATAGGATGGATTAGTGGTGGGTATATCAACCCCATTAAACTAAGCCTCAATTGGCTAACATAGAGAGATTGGTCCATTAAAGTGGCTAATAAGGCATTGCCCACACCCATTTGCTAATCAATCTATTCCCTAGCATCCATATTAATTGTTTACATCATTTATCTTATCAAGGTTGTTGATTCTTCTATTTTTCATATCACTTTTGCATTTTCATTTTTAGTAGTTAACTTTGGTGGTTTATTGATCGTGCCAAAATTGTGTTACATTTTGGCCCTTAGTATCATGTCCTTTAGCTTGTTTTCGAGTGTATTAGGTGGTTTAATGTGTTTTGTTGAGCATGTGTAGGTCCATTCCCTTTAAATGATGTTAAATCTTATTTTGGAAGAAAAAAAGTCAAAAGATGGAGAAAATGAGCAAATTGGAAGAACCATGGAAAGTTGATTTTCAACCAGTGCAGAACAGCCAGGTTGCAGGGCCTATATCTCTCAGCTTTGATTGAATTGTGTGTCCTACTACCTATGGATTGAAAGCCCTGGAAGTCTAGTTTTTGGCACACTTTTCGAATCACAATTCCAATGTTTCTAGAAGGAGTTATGTCCATTTCTGTGATAGTGAGCAAGGCTGAGAAAGTCCAGGTGTGATCACTGCCAAGGTCGCCACCGCAATAGCCAATGTTCCAGCGACCTTTTTAGTAGCCAGGGGCAGTGATGTTCACCCCCAAAGTGGTCGCTACCACAATAACAACTTTGACAGCCACTTTTCCGTGCCAGCTTAGCAAATGACGAATTTCAGACCTAATTTTTTGGGCAGCCATATATATCATGTTTTCTTTGTTCTCAATAGACACACATCAGATTTTTCACACCTTTTCCACCCTTTTTACAAACACCCATCACATTTCTAAACCCTAGATCTAGGAATTACCTCTCCACACCCAAATCCTTTCACATTCCATCATTTTCTCTCATACAAAAATCACCCAAGTTCCAACCTTTTTACATTCTTCCATCATTCCCTTCACATATTTCCTTTCACACACCCATTTCCATCCATTTTTGGAAGCTTATCCAAGGAAGGAGAGGAAGGAACTCTAAGAACAAGGGAGAGCTCACATGGATTTTATGGGTTTTCTCTACACTTTTCCCTTCTTTGTTTATTTTCCATTAATGTGTAACTAATATTAGCTAGGGGATTAATGTAACCATATTGGACTACTCTATGTAATTAACTAGTCTATTTCTCTTAATTCAATTCGATTTTAGTCTCAATTATAGAATTAATTGCTCTAATTTATCTACTCATGTTTTATTGTGACCACAAGGGACATGGGTTTGAGAGTTATTTTATGTAAGAGGTTGAGTTTAGGTGTGGGTCGCCATCCCATCTAAATCTCACCACAGGCTTAGTAATTGGAAATGTTGGTTTATGCATGGCCATGCTAGACCAACTTGGCTTAGAGTTTTGTGTTAAATATGGGTTTTGACTATTGCTTGTTATATGACCTTGTGGGAGTAATGAGAAGGACCCTAGAACTTAATTGATCTATTTTCTAAAACAAGCACTAAAATTGGATTGAAATGCTTAATGAGACTAAGTGAGAACATAGAGTGGTCTAAGGAAAGTTGCATCGATTCCCTAGTGTTTTCTCCCATATATTTACTACTTGTGTGTTTCTTTGTTGTGTTAGTTTAGTTTTAATTCACAAGTTTACATTTTTACTTTAAAAGTTTGCATCTTTAATCACTTGCAAGAATCCAAACCATTTTCTAAACCCCAAAGCATTATGCAATTTATTTTTCACGCACTTAGAGTAGATTTTTCCTATGCTAATTAGTTTTCAACCTATTGAATCACCGATCCCAATGAACAAACTTTGATTTAAATTGAAAGTGAACATCTTTACTGCATCATTTATGAAACCACACATCTATCATATACTATGATTTATTTTACTTGGTTAGAGATTAGTCAATCTATATAACTTAGCACTCCATATCCTTGTGGAACGAACTTGCTTACCACTTGCTATTAAATCACACCTTAAAGGATTTTAAGTGGCTTAAAAAAGGTTTTCAAAAGATCAAATTAATTACATCATTTTTTGTGAGCACACGACAACTCACCACCCCCCTCTCCCCAGCCTGATTCTTCCAACATTTTCTAGCAGCATCCATCATCATTTTATCCTCCAACCAATGATTAAAAATTCAAAACGGTTTTGGACCCCAATCCGCCACTGGTTCCCTAATCCAAACTGGATTGTGATCCGACACACTCTTACTAAGACCCTTTGAACCAAGCCCGAAAACCAGGACAAAAACACCAGGTCACATAGAAATTGATCCAACCTACCATATGACTCATTCTCCCTATTATTAGACCATGTGAACAACATACCTTGCAAGGGGATGTCCACCACTATAGCCAAATCGATGAAATTTCTGAAATTCCTTATTGACGAAGCGCATCCCAACCTTCTCGTCCTTTTGCACGGCTCCAAGACAGTATTAAAATCGCCCCCTATTACCCAAGGAACAGGAAAATAGTTTTGAGCATTCAGAATAAACCCCTAGAGCTCCTTGCTCTCAATCTCATTATTTGCAGCATAAACATTGCAGAAAACCATATGTTTTTTCAACCTTAAGAATACAACCGACACAATTATGCATCTATCACTAGAGATGCATGCTTGAACTTCAAAAAAATCCTCATTCCAAAGCATAATTAGGCCTCCCGCAGACCCTAAAGCTTCCACCCTAATACCTTTATTAAGCACCGAACCTCCAAGCGACTTAACCACCCTATTATCAAAATAATTTAGTTTCGACTCCTGAATAAGAAGCATAATAGGTTTGTGTAGCTGTACCAATCTCCACACCATTCTCCTTTTTTTAACGCGACCCAACCCTATAATATTCCATGACAATGCTATCATCAAGAAAAAGAATCCAACACCGATCGAACCAGCCAAAACCTTCACAACAAATTTGTGAAATGAAATGGTGATCACCAATGATAATGTAAATGCAGCGCGTGCGACAAATGAAATGTTACGATTTTGGTTTTGTACCAATTTATGAAATGTAAATGGCCAGGTCACCGGGGTATTGGTGACACTACTTGACTTGAGCTTGTTTTTATGAAATGTTAATAATCGTTATCATACACTGAAAATGTTACTTTTTCAAGTTTACTTGTATTTGAAAATGTTACTTTGGCAAGTTTACTTGTATATGAAAATGTTAGTTTTGCAAGTTTAATTGTATATGAACATTTGAAAATTTACGTACTCTTTCAATGTTATTGTAAATTCCATAAATGTTTTCGATCACGTATTATGCAATACTTATTGAATTGACAGCTCACCCCTTGTCATTTAATATTTTGCAGACTAAGTATCTTAGAAGCTGACACTAGGGCGATAGACTTGAAGGAGTTGGAAGTGATTGAGATTTTATGTAATGTTTTCCTTTGTTTTGTTACTCATAATTTGAGTTTAGGTATCCGGCCGGTATTGGCATGGAGCTTCCAAGAAACTGAATTTTCTACCTGGTGGCCTGCCAAGAAAGTCTCAGCTCCTTTAAAGATGACTTACAGACAACAATTTCACATTGATAATTGTTACTCCTGGTCTACAATTTCAATTTCTCACCAAAAGCTAACGTGTCTGACTAGTTTAATATATTAATTGGCCAGTTTATTACATGAATCATTCTTACACTTTCTGCTAAATTCCATACACTTATGTCAAACTTTTCATTTTCATATGTAGAAATTTGTGTCTCATTTTAAAGTGAGAAGAAATTTTGTAAGTTTCAGCAACTGGTGTAAGTTTTTCATTCATATGCTGGCAGAAATTTTGAAATTTCAGCTACCTGTCACTGTCGTTTAAGGTTGTGAGCTAGGATGGAATATAAGTCAACCATCATTCAGTTTCAGGTCAATAATGTGTTGTTCTAGAATCTAGATTGATCATTTTTTATGCTGTTTATTTTTGTTGACTTGTTGCATACGGAGAGAGCTCTCTCAATTCTAGACATCAATGGATATTCCTTCTTTCTTGTTGATCAGTTTGAAGTTACTGTTTTTCTTTTACGAATTTGCTTTTGCAATCGCCAGTATTAGTTCGTCTGAGTCAATTAGTGATGGTGGGAGGACCTTAGTTTCCGGAGTTGACAGTGATTGAAATTTTATATAATGTTTTCCTTTGTTTTGTTACTTAGAATTTGAGCTTAGGCATTCGGTATTGTTTTAATTTCCTTTAGAGTGGTTTGAACCTTGTTGTAGGATTTATTTGGAGATATATTTTCATTGGAGAATGGCTTATTTGGAGTTATTCAATGATTATTAGTTTCTTTTGGATGAAGCAATTAATGATTTATGACATCTACAAATTCATTACATAGCTGTAGTTGGTTTGTATGATACATATTGTGCATCAACCGTTTGCTGCAGTTGGTTTGTATGATACAAACCACCTTCTGGGGTTGTATCATAGCCAACTCAAGTCATGAAATGCATCGGTACAGATTTATGCAACTTGGAATTAAAATCTTACTATCATCGCCAAAAAGAAATGAAAAGTCTATGCAGCACAATTGACTTGACCTATCAACCTTTCAAGTAATCTCATTTTCGTGGAAGGCCAGCTAGCATTCTAAAAACCACTTGCATTACATTGATGCATTGTTCTACCTTTTACATCAGTCTTCATCATGAGTAAGGATCTTTCATTTGTAGAGACCATTGTCTACACGGAATTTAGAAGACTAACGTTTTGGGGAATTTCCACAGATCGTGACAAATTTGATGCTAAAAGTAAAATTATCACCAATAATAAGTTGAACCATCTTCATCCTTACAAGTCAATTATAATTGTGAGGTAGTACAAAATTAAGGTAATCACACAAGCCACAAAAAATTGTAGTGCATCCTCAAAAAGAAATGAAAAGTCTAGACAACACAATTGACTTGACCTATCAACCTTTCAAGTAATCTCATCTTCGCGGAAGGCCAACTAGCATTGCACAAACCACTTGCATTACATTGATGCATTGTTCTACCTTTTACATCAGTCTTCATCATGAGTAAGATCTTTCATTTGTAGAGGCCGTTGTTTACAAGGAATTTAGAAGACGATCTTTGAATTGTAGAGACCATTGTTTACACGGAATTTAGAAGACTAATGTTTTTGGGAAGTTCCACAGATCGTGACAAATTTAATTAGATGCTAAAAATATTCAATGATCTGTGGGTGGTCTTCTGGTCTGTTTTTCGTAGGCTTGTTGTTTGCCTTTGTTTGTTTGGGGGCTGTGGGCTCTTGGTCAGCTAGTTGCTCTTGTTGTGTGTTGTTGGCCTTCTTGGCCTGTTTTTATAATATATTTGCCTTTCAAAAAAAAAAAAAAATATTCAATGATTATTAGTTTCTTTTGGATGAAGTAATTAATGATTTATGACATAAAATTCCATATTTAAGTGTTTAATTACTCTTTAAGTTTTGGGGTGTTACAAGCTTAACCTTTTAGGTCTCTATAGTTATAGAGCTCGGTTTGACTCAGAAGTTTTGGTTCGAGTCCTCTACGTGATTGCATTTGAATTTGTTATTTGTTGTCTAAATTTGTATACTAACATCTATCTATACTGACTACAAAGAGCTCTAAGTCTAGACACCATTGACTTGTTATCCCCAATATATATATATATATATATATTTGGCATGCAGCTTCCAAGAAACTGAATTTTCTACCTGGTGGCCTGCCAAGAAAGTCTCAGCTCCTTTAAAGATGACTTACAAACAACAATTTCACATTGATAATTGTTACTCTTGGTCTAAAATTTCAATTTCTCACCAAGAGCTAACGTGTCTGACTAGTTTTACATATTAATTGGCCAGTTTACGTGAATCATTCTTACACTTTCTGCTAAATTCCATACACTTATGTCAAACTTTTCATTTTCATATGCAGAAATTTGTGTCTCATTTTAAAGTGAGAAGAAATTTTGTAAGTTACAGCAACTGGTGTAAGTTTTTCATTCATATGCTAACAGAAAATTTGAAATTTCAGCTACCTGTCACTGTCGTTTAAGGTTGTGAGCTAGGATCGAATATAAGTCAACCATCATTCACTTTCAGGTCATTGTTATGTTGTTCTAGAATCTAGATTGATCATTTTTTATGCTGTTTATTTTCGTTAACTTGTTACATACTGAGAGAGCTCTCTCGATTCTAGACATCAATGGATATTCTTTCTTTCTTGTTGATCAGTTTGAAGTTATTGTTTTTCTTTTACGAATTCGCTTTTGCAATCGACAGTATTAGTTCATCTGAGTCAATTATTGATGGTGGGAGGACCTTAGTTTCAGGAGATGGAAGATTTGAGCTTGGTTTCTTCAGTCCTGGTAGTTCAAAGAATCGGTACGTAGGAATATGGTACAAGAAGGTCCCAGTTAAGACTGTTGTTTGGGTCGCGAACAGAATCAACCCCATCAACGATTCTTCTGGCATGTTAATGATAAACAGCACGGGTAGTCCAGTTGTTGTCATGAGGCAGAACAAAACTGTGGTTTGGTCAGCAAATTCGACGAAAGAAGCCAAGAGTTCAGTTGTATTACAGCTTCTGAATTCAGGAAATCTTGTTCTGAGAGATGAACAAAGTAGTGGTGATGGTTTTTCAAGTTACTTGTGGCAGAGTTTTGACTATCCTTGTGATACGTTGCTACCAGAAATGAAGCTTGGATGGGACTTAAAGGCTGGTCTTGAAAGGCGTTTATCATCATGGAAGAGCCCGGATGACCCATCTCCTGGAGACTTCACTTGGGGGGTAGAACTACAAGGAAATCCTGAGGTTGTTATGTGGAAGGGTTCAAACAAGTTTTATAGGGGTGGCCCGTGGAATGGAATTAAATTCAGTGGTGGTCTAAACTTGAGGCATAACTCAATTTTTGAGGTGAACTTTGTCAATAATTCGGAAGAGTTGTACTACACTTTCAAAATGACAGATAAATCAATGTTCTCAATAGTTGTTATGAACAAAACCAGAAATTTACGAGATCGATTTATATGGAGCGAAACAACTCAAAATTGGAGTATGTATTCATATGTGCCAAGAGATAACTGTGACAATTATGGTCTTTGTGGTGCCTATGGGAATTGTATCATAACTCAATCGCCAAACTGCCAGTGTTTAGAAGGCTTCAAGCCTAAATCAACTGGATACGGGGACTGGTCTGAAGGTTGCGTGCGTAGTAAGGCATTAAACTACTCAAAACTAGATGGATTTATCAAATTTAATCAAATGAAATTGCCGGATGCAACAAATTCTTGGGTGAACAAAAGTATGAATCTCGAGCAATGCAGGGCGAAATGCTTAGAGAACTCTTCTTGTATGGCATACTCTAACTTGGATATTAGAGGACGAGGCAACGGCTGTGCTATATGGTTCGGTGATCTAATTGACATCAAACAGAATTCAAATAGTGAGCAGGACATATTTATTCGAATGTCTGCTTCGGAACTAGGTATTTACTTAAATATTTTATGTTTCTCTCAAATGAGCATTTGGGTTTTTGTTTTCTTTCCTTGAATTTATTAATGCATATATGCGTATGTGATCGGCGCATACACTAGCATCTTGCTATAGCTTCTGCATATATATATATATATTTGCTGTAATTTGACTTAATTTGCTTTGATTTTAACTAATTTTCTTTGCTATATCAATATTGTCTATCAAGGTACAAAAGAAGGGCCTAAGAGGAAGATGGTGGTGATAATTACTACCACTGCCGCAGTTGCTGGGGTGCTTATAGTAGGCTACTACATTTACAAAAGTAGGACAAATTTTGGTAACTTCGCTCTGTTTGCACTAAGCAATCCACACTTGATCAATAAAACTTTATTTTTATTTTTTTAACAGCAACCAATTTTATTCATGTGTGTGAAGTCCAAAATTACTTTTATAAAACTTTTATTCATGTAAATGAGTGCAAGCAAATTACTTTTATTCATTTTTTTTCTCCCCTAGAAAAAGCATTACTTATTTTGCAAAGTGGATAATCTGTGTATAGAATCATAAGGGTGCATAACTATTAGTCATTAATTGACTAGTTAGAGAATTATGTTAAATGGTTTGTGTGAAGTCCAAAGAAAAAAAATATCTATTTGGTGAATTTAGTCTGTTACATTAATAACTTATGCTTCTACAATATACTTCAATTAATTTGTGTCCATTCTAAATGATATTATGATTTTAGTTCATAATGCAATGTTACTGACAATTAACACATATATCCACTATTTCAGAGAAAAGTGAAGGCAAGGGGAAAACCGATCAGAAGATTGAAGAACTAGAACTACCATTATTCGAGTTAGATACAATTGCTAATGCCACTAATAACTTTTCACTCAACAACAAGCTTGGAGAAGGAGGCTTTGGACCTGTATACAAGGTAAACTCGCAAAATATAAGTGTTAAGAGAGCTTTTTATTAATAGGTAGGCTTTTACCTAAAGGCTTAAGTTTTTGAGTCTAACAATTAACGATAAGATATCGTAAACTTGTTCACTTGTGTATCTTACACAATATTACAACTCATTTCACATAAAAAATTTCCAGGGTATGCTTGTAGATGGACAAGAAATCGCTGTGAAGAGGCTTTCAAAGATTTCCACACAAGGAATTAATGAGTTAAAAAATGAAGTAATACTGATTGCCAAACTACAGCACCGAAATCTTGTAAAGCTTCTTGGTTGTTGCATTCAAGGAGAGGAGAAAATTCTAATATATGAATTCATGCCCAACAAAAGTCTGGATCACTTTATTTTTGGTATATACGGATCTCTAAGAAGTCTACTTATGAATTCAGCTGGTTTAGGATATCTCTACTATGGACATTTCTTCTTTGTCAAAAAAAATCAGTTATTTTATGTTTTATTTTTTTTATTCAAGCAGGATACTAAACTAACCTGAGTATTAAACGTGCAGATCAAACTAGAAGTAAGCTATTGGACTGGTCCAAGCGTTTCAACATTATTTGGGGAATTGCTAGGGGCCTTCTCTATCTTCATCAAGATTCTAGATTGCGGATTATACATAGAGATCTGAAAACAAGTAATGTATTACTTGATCACGAGATGAACCCAAAGATTTCTGATTTTGGCTTGGCCAGAATTTTTAATGGAGACCAAAATGAAGTAAACACGAATAGAGTAGTCGGCACTTAGTAAGTATTACTTGTCCTGTCATTTTTATAATTGCTTGTGTTCCATTATTTAACATTATTTGTCTATAAATATACTTCTACAGTGGTTATATGGCACCTGAATATGCTATTGAGGGGATATTCTCGATAAAATCTGATGTCTTTAGCTTTGGTATTTTATTGCTGGAGTTGGTAAGTGGAAAGAAAAACAGAGGATTTTATCATCCGGACTGCAACCTTAGTCTTATAGGATATGTAAGTGAATATCATTACATTTCTTTTTCAATAAAGTTTCAGGAAACCATGTCACTTTTTGACAACTTTAAAATGATAAAATCGTGAATGAAAAACGGATTTCTTTATATTTTAGGCATGGAAATTATGGAAAGAAGGCAGGCCTTTGGAACTGACTGATCCAATCTTCGGAGAATCATGTAATGAATTAGAAGCCATACGGTGCATCCACATTAGTCTCTTATGCTTGGAACATCAACCTGACGACAGGCCAAGCATGTCATCTGTGGTTCTGATGTTGGGTAGCGATAACGCATTGCCTGAGCCAAAGCAACCTGGTTTCCTGATGGATAGGAAACCACAGCTTGAACCAGATTCTTCAAACAAGCCTGAGTTTTCTTCATCTAATGAAGTTACTATCTCACTGTTAGAGGCTCGTTAGAATTTCTTTTAAACCATATGCCTCGTAATATATTATCTCTACTTTGTAGTTTTGTTCTGGTGCTTTTGATTTGAACTTCTTTGATGGTAATTAATTTCCTTTCCTGGAATCTTTTCTTTGTCATTTTTTTTTTTTTAAACTGCAGTTTATTAATAAAAAGCCTCAAGAGGCAAAAATAAAACAATTCAACTTAAAAGAGGGCCATCACGCCCAACCCAAAGGCCAAAAACCCTCCGCCAACATACAAAGGAAATAGAGGAGAACAAAAACTAAACAACACAACAACCTAACAGCACGAAAGACACCAGATAACATCAGACATCTCCCCACTCCACTCTATCTCCGCCACCACTAGATGCAGCTTTAGCAAGGCTGTCTGCAAATGAATTCGACTCCCTTGGCATGTATTTGATATCAAAACCACCCGAAGACTTCAGAAATTGACGAATGTCGTAAAGAAAATGAACAAGCTGAAGGTTGTCAAAATCTGCACTCTTAATCCAGCTAACAGCAGATTTCGAATCACTAAAGATAGTGATACACCGACGAGCTATAGAGTCTTTTTCAGAAATCAGCTGGCACACTTTATGAAAGGCCAACACTTCAGCAGATATAGCATCAAGAGAACCCACGTGAATCGAAAATAAACAAAGGATCCTACCCTTCGAATCGGGCAAAACGCCGTCAATTCCAGCCTTCCCCCAGGCTACCCCTAGCGGAGCCATTCACATTGAAACTTAAATATAATACAGGCAGATGAGTTCCAACCAAAGCCTTTTGAACCTTTGAAGCTGGAATATCCAGACATCTGTTATCTATATCCAAAATGAGCATTGTTAAATTGATATTGGAACCACAACCATGAAACTTGAACCAAAGAGCGACACGAAACTTAATCGTATCAAACTGCACCCAAATCAGAATTTTTACCATTAAAAACCACCTCATTTCGACATTCCCAAATCGACCAAACTACTGCATGTGAAAAATAGGGTGTTCCACGGTCTCTTTCAAGACAATGAAGGACATAAACTATTCCAAACAACAGCCCAATCCCTGATAGTAGGAGAGGAACACGATGACACGCCCCACCAGCCCATACACCTTCTCCAAACCCCATCAGACCACGCACAAAGTAGGAATTAATGGTCAATCGATTCATTCCCACCACCACACAATGGACAGATAGCACTCCCCACCTGCTGCACACCAAAACTTAGCAAGACCTCTCTTACCATAATCCTTCCCTTCAGTAACTGCCAAGCAAAAACCTCCACCTTAGGGAGACAAATCTCCTCCCACAAAAATTCACAAAACGGATCAGCCACCACATTATTGTCCTCCAAGTACCTCCTGAAAGAACTAATAGAAAATAAACCATTTGAAACATGAGACCATGCCAAAGCATCAGGAACATCGATTCTCAACTTAATATTCTCCAAACACAACATAAAACAATTCCACTGATCCAACTCCTAATCAAACAAAGGTTTAAGTAAATTGACCTCCCAAACCCACCTCAACTCTACCCATCTACCAAACTCAAAAACCGACCCATGCTTGTTAGAAGCTAGAGCGAAAATTCTCGGGAAGGCACCCATGAGAGGCACCGAATCCCACCTTATTTCCTGCCAAAACCGAGCCCTCTTTCCACTACCAATCACCACTTGAAACCCATTTTTAACTAAATTGCAGGCTCTATTATTTACACAAAAGAACTTATTGATACTCCTTACAAAATGAGAGCCAGAACTAATTATACACCCATTCCACATCAACGAACTGGAATTAAGACCATACTTAGCACACAACACTTTCTTCCATAGAGAAGAATCCTCTCTCCCAAACCTCTATAACCACTTGGCCATTAAACTTAAACCTTTGTCTCTCATCCTACCAATTCCCAAGCCCCCAAACTTTTTATGCTTGCACATAGACTCCTAATCAGCGAAATGAATTTTCTTATGTACAAGATCATCGTTCCAGAAAAAATTCCTTTGTAATCTCTCCAACTTCTTCGCCACAATCATAAGAATAGAAAATACCGACATGAAATAGGATGGGAGGCTAGACAACACAACCTTGATAAGAACCAACCGACCTCCTTTTGATAAAAAAAACCCCTTTTCTAAGGAGCAAGCCGATGTTCAACCTTATTAACAACAGGGTTCCAAAACGCTTCTATACTCGGATTACCACCGAGAGGAAGCTCCAAATATGAAATCGGCAAAGATGCCTACAAACACCTAAAAATCCCTGCCCAATCAATCTCACAAGCACTTTTCTTGCCCACCCTTACTAAACAAGACTAGTGGAAGTTGATCTTTAATCCAAAAATTATTTCAAAACACCTCAATATCCTCT
This sequence comes from Acer campestre, assembly GCA_954870605.1. Classification (NCBI taxonomy): domain Eukaryota; kingdom Viridiplantae; phylum Streptophyta; class Magnoliopsida; order Sapindales; family Sapindaceae; genus Acer; species Acer campestre. Next base: position 43,238,169 of record OX940801.1, read on the forward strand.
TAGCATTCACAAGGTACTCCAATTTAGGTTCCAAGAACAATATCGTATCGTTAGCAAATTGCAAATGAGAAATATGCACCGCACCATCACCAAAAACTGCCCCATTCAACATACCCAAATGTTTTGCTTTAATCAACATACAACTAAGGACTTCCACCACTATATTGAACAAAAAAGGAGATATTGAATCACCTTAACGAAGCCCTCGTTCCATAGAAAATTGCTTAGTTGGACACCCGTTAACTAACACCGACAACGAAGGAGACGATATGCACCATTTAATCCAATTACGCCATCTCAAACCGAAACCCATCATTTCCAAAGTTTTAAGCAAAAACTCATGATCTACACTGTCATAGGCCTTTTCGAAGTCCAACTTAACTAACAAACCAACTTTTCCATTTTTCTTCCATGAACGAATTACCTCCTCAGAAATAACAAAACTATCAATAATCTGTCGGTCCTTCACAAAAGCCATCTGAGTGGAACCAATCATCGAATCCATTACCCCTTTCAATCTATTGGCTAAAACCTTAGCTAAAACTTTGTAGATTGATCCCACCAAACTAATAGGCCTATAGTCTTGCAAAGATATTGGGATTTTAATCTTCGGGATTAGAGAGATAAAATTGCAATTGAAATCTTTAATCACTGAGCCATCATGATATAAGGCATGAAAAAAATTCATAAAATCACCTTTGATCACCTCCCAATTAGCCTTGATGAAATTAAGACTGAGACCATCCGGACCAGGAGCTTTGTTCCCATCACAATCATTCACGCTTTCCATACTTCCTCAACTAAAAATTCCACTTCTAAATTTTTCCCCTCTTGTTCCGAAATTTGGCTTACATGCAGCCCATCCAATCTTGGTCTACACCCTTCCTTCCTTTGGAAATGGTCTTTGAAAAATGATAACACTCCCTCTCTTAGTTGAGTCAGACCCTTGCACAAACTCCCCAAAATAAATATATCACCTACAAAATTTGCCTTCCATCTCACGTTTGACATGATGTGAAAATATTTTGAATTCCTATCACTTTCCTTTAACCACATCACCCTAGAAACTTGCCTCTACCTCTGTTCATCCAACCGAACCTATCTCCATAATTTAACTAAACAAGACGATCGTTTACCTCTCAAACCAACTGTCCAACCACTAGACACCGCATCACCTTCTATCTTTGCTAATTCCTCGTCCAAATTTGTAAGGTCTCATTTATTGATTGACTTATTTCGTGGACAAACCACATATTGGGGTTTGAATTGTAAAGGTATAGTTTAGGTGATTGAAGATCATACTCAAAGGCCCTTTTCAAGACCTCAAAGTGACAGGCACTCCAAAGGTATAATCTCTAGTGCTTAGTTTTCTTTGAAGAGATTTATAAGCACACACACATTTAACATACTTGCATATGTATGCATACTCTTCACATGTCACATTACACACTAGCACTTTGTTGTTGTATCTTGTTACGTGTTTATGTGTTTTGTAATTCGTTTCCCAAATATGTTTGGAAACACCCGTGCATGCACGTTGGTGTGCTTGGTTTAGCGTGAGGACTGCCCACAGAGAATGCCCTTGGCTTCTCTCTCGGTTTCACCACATTTGGTGAAACGGCGGTTACGATCAGCAGCCACGACCGCCGTTCATACCTGATTGATTTTTCTCTCAAGTTTGATTTTGCAGTTGGATTGACGGTTACGAAACAGCCGAATGAAACTGTCGTTATTACCCTATTTTTCTTGGGTCAATTTGGCGATTGTGATCGGCAGCCTAGTCGCCGAATTAAACCGCCAATCGTGCGTTTTCATGGGCAAACTTGTCTTTTCACATGCACTGTTCTTGATGTCTATAAATATACCACTTTCTCATTCTCTAAAGTCAGTTCTCTTACTCTAAGAACCCTAAACTTCAAAGAGAGATATTTGAGAGAAAATCAAATCAAGAACTCATTTTTAACACTCAAAAACCATTCTCATATGCATCAAAATATAATCTAGCATTTTCTAGCATAGTTAGGATGCTTGCTTGCATGGGTTTTGCTCAACACACTTCTTTTGGTATGTTCTTCACTATTATCATATATAATTAGTGTTTTATTTATCAAAGCATCTCTAAACTTATTTGTATGTTCTTAGTTCATATGCTATTATACAAGATAGAGATTGTGTGTTGTTTTGATTGAGTGTTGTATTTTGATAGCTATATCTAGGTTGTTTAAATCTATGATTAGCTAAGCTTTATGACATGTTATTTAGCATTTGATATCTAAGAATGATTTAATTGTCATCTTATATTCCTAGTTAAGCATCTAGTGTACCCTAGCTCTATTTGCATATTTGGATATCTTTGTATATTCAGTTAGGGTGTTAATCTCTTTATTGAGAATTAAGACTTGTGGCTAAGATTACTTAGGCCACAAACAAATTGGACTAGGTCCGCTTTTATAGGTCCGTGGGTAGTAGTAGGGGGTTATAGGCTGTGAGAGGTTGAGGTTGAGGTCAACCTAGGCTATAAACTCTATTACAATTAGTGGATTCGAGGTTCGAGTGTGGCGCACTTACCAGGCCGTGGTTTTTCCCATGAGGGTTTCCACGTAAATATCTTGTGCTATTTAAATTCCACACTTTACACTTGATATTTTATATTTGACTAGTTTGGGGTATTTTCATAAATTGGCTTAACGTGAAAATTGGGTAAAATTGTTAAAATCTATTCACACCGCCCCCCCCCCCCCCCCCCCCCCCCCCCCTCTCTCTTTTCTAGATTATTATTAGAACACACTGTGAATTATTGACTTTCAAAATCTTTAATCAATTTACTGTCAGCCTTTATGTTTTTGGCATATGCTTTGATATGACGTCTTACTGCACTAATCTTGTGCTTTAAAATATAGCCGATGTTCCATATTTGCACTTCATCCAGCTACTTTGTACCCCTTTCATTAGAACCTTATCTTCCATCCAACCATTTAGTAAACGAAATGGTTTGGGACCCCAATCAACCACCAATTCTCCTAAAAACACAGGATTATGATCCAACAGACTTCGACTAAGGCCCTTCTAGACAAGCTGAGGAAACCACGAAAGAATTTGAGGGTCACACAAGAACCGATCGAGACGAGCCCAAGACTCAATTTCCCTATTGTTTGACAATGTGTTGCCATACCCTGCATAGGAAAATCAACTACATTCGCTGCATCAACAAACATCTTGAAATTTCTCATGGATCTAACTTTCCCATTGCCATCCTTTCTTTCACTATGATTAAGAACCATATTGAAATCCCCCCCAATAATCCAAGGTCCTAGTAAAGAACCTTTTGCTGACAAAATAAATCTCCACAAATCTTCTCTCTCATTCAAATTATTCGCCGCATATACATTACAAAAAACCACCTCCGTGTTTATATCCGACAACAACCCTGAAATAATTATGCATCGGTAATTGGTAATACATGACTTTACATCTAAAGCATCTTCATTCCATAATGTTATGACACCACCAGCCGACCCTTTTGATTCCACACTGTTAGGTTTTTAGTTTGTGTTGGCATATATTCCATATCAAAATGATGTTTTCTTTGTATGTGATTAATGGTTATAGGTTGATGATTTGAAGCTTCAAAGAAAGATGTGGCCAAAAGATCAATCAAGAAGATGCCTTTGAAGGGGAATGGACTACTTTGCACAATTAAGGTAATATAGACCTCATTCTTCTTCAAGGAAATAGGCACACACACACAAATCATTTATATGTGTCCTTGCATCATTGTGCAATATTTATATAGCACATTCACATATTATTACATGCTCATGCATTTGACTCAAATTCTCATACATTGTAGAATTGCATGTTCTAAGACTATGTTTAGGAAACGGTATACATGTGTGATACTGTGCTTATATGTTTACATTTTATTGTTTTTGGACTTGAACATGATCTCTTATGATTCCTTATTGAGTCCTGGTCAGTTTGGTTACTTATACATTTGATTTCGAGTCCAAACGATGTAGCTACGCTACTTTTTGTTCTCATTCATTGAGTTGTGTTCGTCTTTGTTTTTCGAGATGAATTCTCAACCTTTTGTTAAAGTTTCATTGTCGTTGTTGTGCGTGAGGGAGTCACGATTCATAATCCAAAAATGGATTCAAAATCAGAGTTCGGAGACCCGGATACGGTCGAAGAACACGAGTGGAGCGCGAGAGGAACAAGCAAGGCCAAAAGGCCAAGCTTGTTGTCCACGTGTGAGCCACATGTGACACATGGGCTGGACAACCCTCTGTCCATGTGTGTCACACGCGGTCCACATGTGGCTGACACGTGGCTGCTCTTCATTGGGTGGCTTCTCTCTCTCTCTTGCTTTCTTTTAAATATTTACATTCCTTCCCATTTTCAAGTTAGAAGAAAGAAAGAAGAAAAGAGTGAATCAGTCCAGAATTTTCTACCAAGTTTTTCTCACCTTCCAAACACCATAACTTCTTCATACGAAGTCGGATTTGAGTGATTCAAATTAAAGATTGTTCGTAATTGAGTCCTCTACCTTTTTCAAGTGATTTTGTAGTCATTTGATTGAGTTTTCAAGGTGTTCTACCCTGAAAAACGTGACAGCTCTTGATTTGGAGGTATTGACTTTATCTTTGTGATTTCTTCTTTTATAACCTTCAATTTGCTTGAGGTTTCTTCTTCTATATGTATGTATATGTTTAGTGAATGCTATTGAGAAAGATAGCTTCATAATCAATCTTAATCAAAAGTCTAATTAGAGACAATTGTGAATTAGAATTTTTGATTCTATGTTTTTCACATGTTTGAGAGTTGTATTGTGATTAGATTGACATCTAGGATTATTTAAGACTTGATTGAATGATTTTATGATTGATAATCCTTAAAATGTGTTTTGATTCTTTTATTGATGAAATCTTGGATTAAGGCTCTTGTATGTGTATTTAGAGATATCTAGGATTTAATTGATTTATCAATATATCATTTCTCTAAATCTTTGGCTAGATTTCTCATTGAATACATTCTATGTTTCTAGCATTTATTTATATGTTTATAACATCTTGAAATTGTGCTTCATGATTATGATATATTCAAGTGTTATATGTGTGAATGGAATTATGAGCTTTTGTGTTTAGGTGTTTTCACATGCTCTAGTGTAATTCATGTTTTTGCTTCTAGACTTTTATGCTTGTGTTCTCACATGTTTAGGTCTAGTTGTTCTATAGAATATATTGATCACATGTTCTATGTTGTGTTGATTGTGATTTGTATCATTTGCATCACTTAGATCATTTGCCTTGAGGAAACGTTGAAGTCTCTTTCAAAGTGAGTGAAGCTTTGTATTGAGCAAGAAGTTTTGGCTAGGAATGAGTTCCGGATAGCCAAGCGAAAGTCTTAGCAAGGAGTTGCGTACTCCAGATGGTTGAGCTAGGGGAGCTTAACTAGGATCCTAGTGATCTAGACTGCTAAGCAAGGGAATCTTCCTAGAGGCTTGAGAGCCTTGGATTGAAAGTTGCTTCCTAGAGGTGTAGGACACACCTTAGATAGGGAGTAGGCTTAGTGATTCACTAGCCCGAGGGTAGATTAGGATTTGATAGCTTGAGACGGATATCATAGAGTTGATAGTCTTGAGTGTGTATGTCCTTTTCATATAGTGGATTTGCTTTACCGGTGATCGTGGATTCAACCCATGGATGTTTCCTCTTCGGAGGTTTACGACATAAAAATCTTGTGTTCATTATCTCTTTCTCTATCTCTTTTATATTGTGTATGTGTTAACTTGTTGAATATGATTTACTTGTGTTGTATATTTGAACAAGTACTTGTAAAAAGTGATTTGTAGAACAATCCTCTTTAAATCAATTTGTATTTGTAATCTTTTATATTTGGTCATTCTTGTATATAGATATATTTGATCACTCTTGTAATAACTTTGAACAATATTGATATTCAAGATATTCCTTGATTTTGTATTTTAGTGATATTATATCTCATACAATAACTTGTTATATGTAGACATTGCTTAAATGATGATATGCAAATCTTGTCTATATATGAATGTTCCGTTTATATGTTGTATGTAAAGCTACCTTGAGGGACAAACATAAGTTTGTTCAACGGATTGAAATTAGGCGAAAAACCTATTCACCCCCCCCCCCCCCCCCTCCCTTCCCCTTCTCTCCCTCTAGGTACGCTTTAAGCAATTTAACCTTGTTTGTATACTTTTACACACCAACACATTTTGACAACAGTGAAACAAAATACTCGAGTGTATTCTAATATTAATCTAGAGGGGGATTGAATAGATTTTAATAATTTTACCCAATTTTTGCTTTAATCAATATTACGAAAATACCCCAATCTAGTCAATATATATAACAAGTGTAATATGTGCGGAATTTAAATAACACTTGATATTTACGTGGAAACCCTCATGGGAAAAACCACGGGCTGGTAAGTGTGCAACACTCGAACCTTGAATCCACTAAATGCGTTAACGATTACAACCTACTCCCGGTATATAATCATACACACCTACCTAATCCCGGTATAAGTGAACCTAGTCCAATTTGCTCATGTGACCACCTAATCTCGGTGTACAACCTAATCCCGGTTTATCAAACAAGACTTACTTCTCCGAAGAGATCAACACCCTAAGTGAATATGCAATGATATCCAAATATGCAAGATAGAGCTAGGGTACTTTAGATGCTTACCTAGGATTATATGATGACAATAAAATCAATCCTAGATATGAAAATAGCTATATATCAAGGCATACAACTTTAGCTAAGTAAAGGATAACTAATCCTACATACAAAGCTATCATAAATAATCCACAAACATTCAAAGGATTAACTTGTTGATTTAAAAAACAATCTATCAACCTAGTTATCAATAAATCACACAAGAATGTTTATGGCATAGCTTTTAGGCAATAATGACCTAATCAATTAAGCTATCTAAAAATTAACCCAGTCAACACATAATCTCAACCATGTATGTAGAAATTAATCTAAACACATACAAGTAATATAAGAGATAAAATGGATAAGTAAAACACTAAAATTAGATGAGATTAGTGTTCAACAAATCATACCATGTGTGTTGAAGAAGACCCATGCTCAAATGATGTTGAATGATGCAAGATGGATATGGGTTTTTGGGTTTAGAGAGTTAACGAAGCAATCTTGGTGCTTTCTCTCTCAAGAATATGGAGCCTCTCTCTCTAGTGTTTTATTTTGTGGCTCTCCCCTCAAATTGATGAGAAAGATATGTATTTATAGTGCCTAAGTGAAACTATGTCGTTTTGGAAGAAATAGAAAAACTATGGGCATTTTCACGGTACTCGTGACAGTGCAGTAGCTCAAGATTCGAGCACTCCGAAACATAACCAAACGACATCGAAACCTTTTGTATAATATATCATTGGAAAGGTATGGATGTCTAATTTTTACTTGTTTTAATAGAATGACATTTCAATATCTATAGAAATATTTATGGTCAATTGAGTGACCAAAGGTCAGAAACGGACAACAACATAGTTGCCATGTTTTGGTGGTCACTTTGGAGATTTCAAAACCAATCCAAACGGTCATGAAATATTACGAATAATATACTGTTGGAAAGGTATGGGTGTCTAGTTTGTACATAAATTTTCAAAACTCATTTTAAAGCTTTGTATAAAAAGTTATGGTCACATGAGACCTTCTTTTGAAACTAGACACTTTACTCCAATCAACCAAACCAAATCTAACACTTATCCAAGAGAAGAATGAGACCTTCTCAAGTGGTCAACCATCGCGCTAAGACATGCACACCATCGTGCAAGCGTGAACATTTCCGATCACACAAACGGAAACGAATTACACCACACTTAAGACTAACATGAAGTGCAAGTGTGGGAATTGAATGCATCCTATTGCCTATTATGTCATGGCATTATCATAGAACAAGATGCAATCAATTCAAACAAGCATGAATAAAATTCATGACTTTGCATCCTAATGCCTAATCATGTTATGGCATTTCAATAAGATAGATGCAATAACTAATCATGCATGAAGAGATATTCAACAATTATGAATGCACACATATGAAAACACACAACATACAAATATAGAAATGTGCATGAGTTGTGAGTGTGTGTAACTATGATCTCTTCAAACCATGTAAGCACTAGAATATACCTTTTGTGCTTCTTCTCTTGAGGTCTTGAGAGGGTCATTGGATGATCACCAATTCCTAGGCTATCCTTACATTTTGTCCACGAAACAAGCCAATCAACAAATGGGAATCCATACAAATAGCGAACTACCCAAAGACTTGATAATCCTAGAATCAAAATAGTTTAATTTAGATTCTTGAATGAACAAAAGAGTAGGTTTGGAATCTCTAACCAAGTTCCTCACCACTCTCCTTTTTTTCCACCTTTCCCAAGCCCCTAATTGTTGGAACTTAGGGTTACAGATTGCGCAGCGGAAAAGTTTTAAGATTTTTAAATACAATCATCAAATAAACCTATTTGTACAGTAATAATCGAAAACAATAAGGAGTAGAAATGATTTCATACCAACATTTATAGGCTCATTCACTTTAATATGATCTGCTCTTGATTTCAACCACTTGATCTTCCTCGCTATCTCCCGGAACTGGTAATGGCGTGTGGGCATGTCATGTTACTTAGGAACAATAACAGAGGTAGAAGAAGAACACACAAGAAACAACTCTTGTTGTTTGTGTTAGTAGAGTTCAGCCACCATTTTTGTCAAACAAAAAAACAAATTCTTTTATATATATATATTTTACACTTTGTTGGCCACACCCACTATATCTGTTTTTGTTTCTTCTTATGCTTTTTTCTTTATACTCAAAACCCCTTTTGATTGTATATTTTTGTTCTGCGTGTATCAAAAATCAGTTTTTCTAAAAAATATATCATATATACATCATTTTTTAAACTAATTAAACCATTTAAAAAAAATATCTAATATCCTTTTTTAAAGTTTGAATTTAAACTTTTTAAATTCAAATTCAATATTTAATTAAAAATAAAATAATCACATTATCTTATCTTTCAAAATTAAATATCAAAGAACACCCTCCAATAATGATTAATTACATAAATTAGATAATCTAATTATTTAATTAACATATTTATTATTTTCCATTAATTAAATAATCTCATTATTTAATTAACACGTGTCACTTTCGTAACACAATTAATTAATTGGACAATCCAATTAATTAACCGTGACCCTTGTTACCTAAATCGATCAGGCTAGCAAGGGGACCTAATGGACCCATAGTATTTTAAGCTCCAATAATCCTTAGAAATAATTAATTAAAACTCTTTAATTAATATTTCATGGTTATTAACTTCGGTGTTATTCCACTAAAAACCCGAAGCTGCACTTTCTCAACTGTAGACGTTTTACACAAATCAAAAACTCTTGGTGTCCATCGATATAGCTATTACATATGGTATGATCCTCCACAAGTATTTCATAATTAGAGCTAGGTCATAATGTCCGTTATACCCCTCTAATTATATCTTTCCGTTAAGTACTATTAATTCTTTAATGAATAATAAATCCTACATTCCTTACGGAATTAAGAGAGCGCTCATATTGTTCAAGCCCCGAATCAACCCATAATGGAACTACTATCTACTTCTCATAAGAAGGAGTGTATTTCACTATTGTGTGCAAACCTTCCCAGCTACAAGCCAAACCGTAATTCCAACATACGGAATTATTGACCGGGAATGCAACTCCGATCTCACCCATGGTATATCAAAAACGTACCCATGATCTAACCTGAAAGAGTCGATAAGACACTCAGGATTAAGATCACTTATATATAGCCATCATTTGTTGATATATATGAATCTCATCTTATAACAGATCTTGGTGAGAGATTCATATAGATCATGACCCAATCCTATATGATCACATCATATAAGGTGCCTTCATTCTCATATCACCATATGAATAGTTTAGGTTAAGATCATCGTATATTACGGAACGGACTGCAGCTGTAGATTAGCCACAAATAAAGTACCTAACTCCATTTGCTATCTACGGACTCTTTAGATTGCCCATCTCAAACTGAATACCTCTATATATGGCACTCATATACTCAGTTAGAGATTACATCCGGCAATCTTAGATGTTAAGTACACATGATATAAATAAATGTATGAGACAATTTGAATGAATAAACTACTTCTTTTATTTATGTTTCATTCACATTTACAAATTACAAACTTTAAAGCAAAAACCCCAACAATCTCCCACTTGCACTAAAGCATGTGAGACATGTCTTGTAAACCTAGACTCTCTAGGTGACCCGTAAACACTTTAGCCTTAAGGTCTTCGTAAATGGATCAGCAATCTGTACATACTAACGGGATCAAATCCTATAATGAATACACTAGCATATAGTTTCTCGTTCTTTGAAGATACTTGAGAATAGTCTTGACAGCAACCCAATGATCCAATCCTAGGTTAGACTGGTATCTGCTGGCTAATCCCACTATGAAGCAAATGTCCGGTCTCCTGCATAACATAGCATACATGAGACTACCTACTGCTGGCGTATAGGGAACACGTCTTATATCCTCAACTTTTTGAGGTGTCTTAGGAAACTGTTCCTTAGACAAGTGAACTCCATGCATGGAAGGTAAATTACCTTTCTTGGAGTTCTGCATCAAAAATCGCACAAATTTTTTTTCGATATACGATGCCTGAGACAGTGCTATAAATTTGTTCTTGCGATCCCTTATAAGTTGGATCCCTAGAACATAACTCGCCTCTCCCAAATCTTTCATTTGGAATTGGCTGGCCAGCCAGCCCTTTACATCAGACAATACTCCCACATCATTCTCAATGAGTAGGATGTCATCTATGTATAGGACCAAGAAAACTACTTTCTTGTCAATGATGTTTATAGACACAAGGTTCATCAACATTTTTCTCAAAGCCATAGGTTTTGATCACATCATCAAACCTTCTGTTCCATGATCTAAATGCTTGCTTAAGTCCATAAATGGATCTTTGCAACTTGCAAACCTTTTTGTCTTGATTTGGAGACATGGATCCCTCTGGTTGCATCATGTAGATGTTTTCAACAAGATTGCCATTCAAGAATGCAGTCTTGATGTCCATTTGCCAAATTTCGTAATCAAAATAGGTAGCAATGGATAAGAGAATTCAAATAGACTTAAACATGGTTACTAGCGATAAGGTCTTTTCATAATCGACCCCCTCTTTTTGGGTATAACCCTTGGCCACTAACCTTGCCTTAAAGGTCTCTACCTTCCCGTCTACTCCTCTCTTTCTCTTGTAGATCCATTTATATCCTATGGGTTTCACCCTATCCGGTAAGTCTACAAGTTCCCAGGCTGAGTTAGAGTACATGGACTCCATCTCGAGATTCATAGCTTTAAGTCATTCCTCTTTATCAGGATCTTCCATTGCATTCTTAAATGTCAATGGATCATCCACACTATCAGCAGAGACAACATTTTATCCCTCACACCCAAATAGCGTTTAGGCTATCTCACAACCCTCTTACTACGTCTAGGTGGTAGTGTATCCTGACTAGGAATCATCTGACTCTCAGATGTTAATGGATCAACAACTTTTGTTAACTGAGAACTGGTTTCACCAGGCTCCAATTCATTCAATACAATTTTAGAACGAGGCTTATGGTCACTAATATAGTTATCCTCAAGAAACGTTGCATTTGTCGATACAAACACTTTGTTATCTTCAGGACTATAGAAGTATCCACCTCTGGTCTCCTTGGAGTATCCTACAAACAAGCAGACCACAGACTTGGGTTCTAGCTTTCCACTTATATTCTTTAGCACGTGTGCTGGACACCCCCATAAGCGAAAATGTCGCAAACTAACTTTACGACCATTCCACAACTCTAGAGGAGTCTTAGTAACAGATTTGAATGGCACTACATTCAAAATGTATGCCACTGTTTGTAATGCATATCCTCAAAAGGAATTTGGTAACGATGAGAATCTAATCATAGATCTCACCATTTCCATTAAGGTTCTATTTCTCCTCTCCGTGACACCATTCTGTTGAGGTGTACCGGGAGTTGTGAGTTGGGACACTATCCCATACTTGACCATGAAGTCTTCAAACTCTTGGTCAAGGTACTCACCTCCATGATTTGATCGTAGAGTCTTGGTAGTCTTTCCTAACTGATTCTCAACTTTAGCTCGAAATTCTTTGAACTTTTCAAAAGTTTTCGACTTCCGTTGCATTAGGTAAACATATCCGTATCTTGAGTAGTCATCTATAAAGGTGACATAATACTCATAACCACCTCTTGCTTTAATATTCATCGGTCCACAGTCATGAATCTTGTTAACCGAGTGATTAGAGATGTCCAATATGAATTAGTTTTGATGATGGTGATGAGAATAAAAAGGGAATCAAAAGTCTAATTAAACACTTGGTTAATGGTTGCGCTAGTATAGATCACCCTTGATACCAAATGATACGAGCACGATTTGATAACCAAAAATAAAATGTTGGTTTGCTTCGAGGGAAACCAAAACATCCCAAAATGTTAGAAATACTAACACATATTTGATAGATTTTAACTCATTCTTTAATTCATTGATAGCAAGTCCTATTTATAGGACAGATACATGAAATTCAAATAATAACAGTAGAGATTAAATAGGATAAGAATTCTATCAACTAACAACTTATTTAAATTTAAACTAAAAACAAACTATTTTTATTTTCTTAAAAACGTGATCATAACATTCTACCACGCTTCCGATCTAACGTCCTCGTTGGTCAACATATCAACACTGACCCGTCACCTAACTATCAGTATTCGATGCAATAATATTATGCCCATACATAATACTAACACATCTTAATTTAGCCTATAAATTGCCGACTGAATTCATTGCTCCAAACAGCGGAATGGTAGTTCGACACGAACCTAGCGGAAGTGCTTCATAACCGGGTTTGATACCAAATGATACGAGCACGTTTATTTCAATTTTAAAAAATTGATAAATGTTTGTTTTAGATTTAAATTTAAATAATTTGTTGTTATATTTGATTTTTATCCTATCCATTCTCTTTGTTATCTTTTAAATTTCTTGTATTCTCCTATAAATAGGACTTGCTCTGTCAATAATAAAAGATGAATTAATTTGGCTATCAGCTATGTGTTAGTCTTTTATGACTTTTGAGAGGTTTTGGTTTCCCTCGAAGCAAAGCAGCATTTTATTTTTTATTCAAAGAAACGTGCTCGTATCAATAATGATACAGACCCAAATGTCATAAAATAAAAAGAACAGATTAATTTGAGGAAACCTTAAACCTCCCAAATATTGATGTTTTGAGGAACCAACAACAACATAAAAGTTGCAGACAATAATTCTGATGCCTCATTTTATTTCATAGACCCCTCTTTTTACAAGTGAATTTGAACAATATCTCAAGAATCAAGGAAATGGAATCGGTCCACTACTCAACTTTATCTAGCTAGCCACTCCGAAAACATTGCAACTAACAAAGTAAAAGTAACAAAGTAAAAATAACAGAGCAACAATAACAGAGCATGGGTACCAATGCGGAACATGTGTACCAACGTGGGCCTTAGTGCATGAAATGCGTATGAGGTTTGTATCATCACTCCTTTCAAGATAAACTGTAATTGTAATCATATTCAATATAAAGTGTAATTGTATACATGATACTACTTGGAAGTGAATTTTTCATAATGTGATACTTTAATTATTAGAAAGCATATTCATAGTTTTATGACTAAGGATTGAATCATTTTCACTATCCAAGTATATTGCGTAGTGTAATGGATTTTTTTTTAAAAAAAAAAAAAAAAAGTATTTCATCGACTTTTAAAAGATTTTTGTTTATAGGCTCGACTCTTTGAAATGTTTTTATGAAAGTTGATATATTTGCTTTGATATTACTTATTTTATTATATGTATGTATTTCTAATTTCTAATTAAGATTTTCCATAGCTATTGTTTTGGCACAAAGCTTTTTTTTTTTTCTTCGACTATAGATGAAAAACAAAAAAAAAAAAAAAAACTTTATTGTCTTCAAACAATTCTCTTTCTTTATGCTAGCTATTCAAGTATTCAAGTTATTTCTAAGTCTGACGGACTTTCAAGGTATATTATTGTTTTTATGATACCATATTATTTGAGACTATGTTTAGAATATTAAGATTGATGAAAGTGAATTTGGTGTAATTAATCGCATATCCATTTTGTATATCCATTTTGTTTCCACACGATTTATTTTCTCTAGTTACTATTGTATTAAACTTCTTTCACTACAACAAAAAGGGTCTCAACAACATTACATGTGCAAGACCAGATCTGTTGTTAAACATATTTGAAGTTTCTACAAATTACAGTGCTGTTGTTAAAAACTTAAAGTTCTACAAACAACTTGCATGGGAAGTTGTACAAGACCAGATCTTCATGAATTCAAATTCGTAGTGATGTTTATTATATACAGTCAAAAGACAAAAATCTTAGAACAAATATTTTTTAAAATAATTAACTTGCAATACAATATTCTAATATTCCTACTCTACTTGCATATCATATCCAAACTCATTCTAAATACAAACCGAATACATAGGCCAAGCAATTGTAATTTCTACAACCCCACCAAGCTTAAAGCCACCCACCTATTTTGCTAAATTGCAAAATGTCTGGAACACATGGATAAACCCTGATTTTGTTGTAGTAGAGCAAATAACTTCTTGGTCCTGTATGCCTTCCCACACTGGAGTCTGAAATCGATGGAGCAGAGCAATCAGCATGAATCATTGGAGGAGAAGACAATGAACCTCCTTGGACTGCGGCAGGCATATGGCAGGATTCAGTTAGGGAACTTGCCTCTTGAGAGCCGTCAAATGGAAAAGACATTAAGGCAACATTTACAGCAGCATGCTCTGCTGCCTTTCTACTTGCGAAGAAATTTGGGCTCTCAAAGGCATGCCCGTCGACTGTGACTCTCACCTTAAGGCAAGGGGCCGGCAAGGGGCATGAGCAAGGCACTCTCTCATACTGGTATACACTGGTGAATTGATCTTTTTCAATCGACAATGCACATCTATAAGCACAAGATAACTTACTTGACAGATCAAAGAAGAGATAATAATCATGCAAACATAGCATAGATCAGACAAATTACAAGAGAATTGCAGTAATGACAAATTGACAATGACCATACATAATGTAATTGCAAAGCAAGCACTCCTGACAACAAAAGCTCAGTAAAACTGAAATCTAATGGCTGAACCACAGAAGCAACTGAAGTGGATGAATAACCTGCAGCATCTAGTCTAAGCCTGATAAAATAATGAAAAAATCTGACAAACGTTGCTAAGAGTCTAGAAAGAATTTAAATCTGGATCCAGCTCTCAACAAGTTTAATATACTGTGTAAAAGTTAATCCAAATTCCAAAATACAAAAACTTGATAAGCACTTAGTCATGGTAATTTCAGAACACGAACACTTTTTAAGCATTAAATTGCAGAGTATGAAGGACAAGAGAAACAATAAACATTTGTAGAATCGCCGTTTACATTCATCAAACATGTTACTACGATCACAAAAAAGAACATGAATTATACATACAGAATAAATAAACATGACACATCAATAAATCCAAGAATATCAAAATGAGGAGCGGTAAATCAACACATGCATAAATAAATATGTAAAACATAAACACAAAAGAGCAATACAAGGAATAAAAAAATAATAATAATAATAAATAAATAAATGAAAAAACTTACTCCACTTCTAAAAGAGGAACTCTCTCGCCCCCAAGACCATGTATCCCTGAAAAACAGTCCATCAATGGTTATTACTACACTTTCTAATCATTGAAAATGAAAAATGAAAAAATGAAACATTAAAAGTATCAAAATCAAAAGACAATGTAGTATAATGGAAGGTTTGAGCTATACTTAGTAGCAATTATCAAAATCAAACTTCAATGTGAACACGAGTTATCTCTAATAATACCACCATAGCAACTGCTTATTGAACACAAGTTTCAAATGGAAACAAAATGAGTAGCCAAGCCAATTTAGGCTACTAAATGCAAACTCTTCTCACAATGTACAGCAGAAAATTTGAGAAAACCTTGCTCACAACACAATAATTCTTTTCAAACCTGAATTGTCAAAGTATACAGGGTTTGTCAACATGTTCTGTATTGAATGTAAGTTGAAAACTAAAGCGCAGACATGCAATTAGTGGTGTCTTCTTTTTTTTTCTATGTTAATAAAGCATTTGCACAAAACTACAAGACTAATGATTGTAAATAAATCAATTTCTATTTGGTTTTTCCACAGTGAGTCTGCCCTCTGCTTCGCCAGAACCAGTTATTTGTAGTTTGGCTTTACATGTTTTAAAACAGACCAATACCAATCTAAGTAAACACCATTATAGCTCAAATTAAGATGATGAAGCCCTGCTTCTGGGTGTTGCTTGGTGCTTGTTGCCCCTTGTTGTGGGGCTTGTAGTTGGCTGTTTGCCTCTGTTTTAATAAATTTCATCGTTCAAAAAAGATGATAAAGCCAACTAAATAAAGTAATTGCAACTTTAATGGAGAATATTTTTGAAACAACTTTTTTTCAATCCAACAGTGGAAAATTTTGAATGTTTATGCTATACTTCATCCTTATTACATGAAAATGATATCTCAACTGAATCACACAGTTGAAATTTGGCCTATTTCATTCTTTTTGTGAAATAAGGATCATCCGCAATGATATCTCAGCAATTAGGAGCATCCGCACTGATATACAAAAATCACATTGCAAAGAGGAATAAGAAACTTCACTGATATAAAAAAATCCTACTAAAATGAAAGAAAAAAAAACGATGCAGAACAAGATCCACTTTAATATTTTTGAACCAAATTAACATGCTAAAAATTAAATTATAAATTATAAAACTCACCTAAATCAAATAACAGCAATAGCAGAAATCGAATCCCTAAATCACAAATAATTCGTTTATTCAAGATCAACCTAATAAGAGAGAATAAACGAAAAAGAAAGAGTTAGAATTTTTTCAACAATTCACATCGGTTGAAATTCACACAAACTTCAACGATCGAAAATCGAATTTCAAGCAACTGAAAAATGGATTCGAACTCACCTTCTAATAACAAATCGCGGTGGTTTTGGTGGTTGTGGTGGTCGCAGTGCTCTCGGTGGCTGTAGTGGTTACCGAGCTCACGGTGGCTGTGATTGTCGCAGAAAGTGGTGAGATTTTCATCGTGAGAGACGCACGAGAAAATAGACTTGAAAGAAAAAAGTGTAAAAGATAATGTTAGAAAATAATATTGAAGAATAATGCAATGTTCATATCTTAAATTAAAGAATCTTTATTGACCATTTGATTTCTTAAAAGTACTCCAAGGGTTAATATCGAAGAATCTTTATTAAAAACTGTTAATTTGAAACCTGTTATACTGTTAGAAATAAAAATTCTATCCGGTAGCCAACAATTTTTTATTTTTTTTATTATTATTTTTTTAATCCAACAACAAAAAAAATAATAATAGCATTTGTAGTTTAGTACTGTATTTAAATGAAGTACTGTATTTGTAGCTATAGAAAATTAGAAATAGTAGACTTTAAATATGTTCATATCTTAAATTAAAATTATTAATTAGACAATATTTATTATAATATAATGGGAGAATCGCAAATACCCCCCCGACTTTTAACCAAATGACAAATCAAACCCTCTGGTTTGAAGAATCAGCAAACAACCCCCTACAGTTAAGAACCCTTGCATTTTTTGCTGCATGTAGGGCGTTATTTGCTGATTTGTAGGGGGTTATTTGCTGATTGTTCAAATTTGTAGGGGGTTGTTTGCTGATTGTTCAAACCAGAGGGTTTGATTTGCCATTAGTTTAAAAGTCGGGGGGTATTTGCGATTCTCCCTAATATAATTATAAAATTGAACAAATTTATTTTTAAAAAATATACAAATATATATTAATAATAAATTTTATAAAATTAATTTAATTAAATAAAAATAAACGTATATAATCTTATTTTAATAGTGCTAAGAATAAATTAAGCAAATTCAAATTCAAATAAAATATTAAATAATTCTTAAAATTGGTTACAATATGGACAAGTAATACATAGACATAGAATTTAAATAATAAAATTAATAAATGTTAAAATTAGCAATGATATTGTATTTATAGACATAGAATTTAAATAGTAAAATTAATAAATGTTAAAATTAGCAATGATATTGTATTTAATAAATACTTGCTACACATTAGATGGATTTGCTACATGCTACTTAACGGTTGGATCTACAATTGAGAGGAATGGGCACCAATAACCTGCAAAACCAAAAAAAATAAACTTAGAGCATTTGGGACATCAAGGTGGTGCTAGCCAAAGAGACCTTGACGCTCAATTCAGTAAGCTGACAAGTAGACAGATAAAAGAATGATAAGCAAACTGTAGGTCATAGAACAGAGGATGGTAGGACCTTGATAGGTTCAACGGTAGAAAAATCAAGTTTAGTTGGCAAGAGGATTGTTATCAACATGAAGTTCAATCGGTGAGATTTGTTGACTAGGGTATTTCGTTCGACAAGCGTGGTAATTAATCAGTTGAATATTGCATAAGTAGTTCTTCCGTAATCAGAAAATGGAATCCCTCAATTAAAGGTGTCAATCAGATTCATATTCGAATTATCCGAATCAGATTTTTTCAGTTTTTCTAGATTTTCGGATCCGGATCGGTCTTGGTTCAAAAAATTTCGTAATGGATTTTTCAAAAAAAAAAAAAAAAAAAAAAAAAAAAAAAAAAAAAAAAAAAGCCTCCCAATCGGATAATTTGTATCGAGCACGGATAATTTGTATCGAGCAAGGATATGAACTTTTTTACACTTTTAAATATAATTGTTATATATTACGTTAGAGTGGTTACGTATAGCATGAGTATGGGTACATGTAACGTCAAAGTTGCAACATCATGTTAACTTGTAGCATTTATGTATAAATGGTTACTAACTACATTATATTGTTTTACATCATACATTAAATTTGCAACATCATATTAACTAACAACTTTTACGTTCGAATGGTTACGGGTTATGTCAATTGGGTACAATTTAAGTTCTAGTTTTTATACTTTAAAATATAATTGTTATGTCCTTGTTGTTAAAAACATATTTTAATGAGTTAATTTGTAGTGAATTTGTTTGAATATGAGTTAATTTGTGATATGACATTTTTTTCCAATTCTCTTGATTTTAAAATTTTGAAATGATTTTCTCAATCTTCGTTCAAATTCTAATTTCTATTGTCTTGATAATACCTTAATTTGCATTCAACAATTTTAGTTCATTATGTTTTAGCTATATCTTTTATATACGATAAAATTTGAATGGCCAATATATATATATATATAACTTTTGTTTTTTTTTTTTATCTATAAATTATTTGTGTAAAATATTTTATCATTGTTTGAATTTCATATTCTATTTTGATAATTATTTGACTGTTTTCTCTTTTGCAATCTTCTGATTAAATTTTAATCAAAACTTCTTAAACTTAAAAATTCATTATGTGAAGTGAAGTATTCTATATCTATTTTGATATTTCAAAAATTAGATTTAACGGGATGTATGTTCTTTATATTTCAAAATTATACTTACGACATTTCTTTTCAATTTAGAATCATATCTACAAATTTCAGAATTTAACTTTAGTACTATTGATTTGAAATTAGTGAATTGAATATATGTCTTAAATTATATATCTTTTCAACTTATTCTGATTTTGTCTTTGAAATATATTTATGTTTGTTATATAAGTTCAATCCTCAAATTATTTAACTCCAAAATTTATGAATATATAGATACATATATTACTATTAAAACATTTTTATATCAATTGGTTTTATTTAAAAGAATTTCATAAATTGTTTTTAGTGTTCACTTATCCATATTAAATCATGATGTGATAGTGTTTGATCTAATGATTTTATTTGCATAGTCTTTTGAATGTAATAAATTATTGTTTTAGATGAGGATTGTATCAAGTTGTTTTAACATATGAATCTTTATCATTTATTGTTTATTTTGTGCTTTTTATTTTCTTGTAACTAGTTCTACCGATGGTTGTTTACTTTTTTCTCTTGTATCCTCTCTTTTTAACATTAATAAATTAGTTTTTAAATAAAAAATAAATATATGTTTTATATGTTACATGCTATTGCACTTCTATTTTTGAGATTTCATGCTCTTAAGGTTTTATAACTATTTTAGAAGGGATTTCGTTATTATACTGCTATTTTTATTTTGAGTTTGGAATCTACTTTTGCTCAACATTATGAATTGTAAATTTTTTAATTGTGATTGGCTTGTTTGCTTTAATATGAGTTAAACTCATACTAAAATTGTTTCTCGAATTCTTTTCAAAACTCACCATCAGATTTTGACTTAACTTAAGTGTTCATATTTTTTTTTTTGAAAAGGCTATGAATTAACAAGATAGACCAAGTCGCCAAAACCACAACCAAAAACACAGAATAGGATAGCTCACACCCAAGTCGCCAACCAGCTGTAGAGCACATACACTCCAGTTTTAGGCTGGGGTGCATGTCGGACACGAGTTGACACGTGTCTAACACGGCCAAAAGCGTGTTCATTGACTTTTTTGGCAGTCAACGAGGGGGACACGTGGGTGGTGGGGGGTGGGGGGGAACGTGGGGTCCATGGTGGGACACGATCAAGACAAGGCAAGGGCAGTTTCACAATTATATTTTTGAAAAAAAGGGATCAAATGATGATTTAAAAAAATATTAGGGGTCAAATCCAAATTATTCAAAATTATAATTTTAGGGTTTTATAACATTTGCTATCATCAGCCTACCACTGTTTGAACAAATTGAAAAAACACAACAAAGACAAGAGGATTAGAGGAGAGAAGTGAAGAAAAGAGGAAGAAAAGAGGAAGAAAAAGAAGAAAATAGGAAGAAGGAAAGAGAAGAAGAGGTCGATTGACACTGACGCCGACGACGAACGCCGGCGAAGAGGAACCAAATAATGTTTGTTTCTATATTGAATTCTAGAAAGTTATTGCTTGTGTTTTATTGAATCGTCTTTATATATATATTTATTTTAAATTTAAAAATATATTATTTTAATTGTCGTGTCCTGCCGTGTCCGTGTCTTAGTTTTTGAAGATTTGTCATGTCCCCGTGTCGTATCGTATCGTGTCACCGTGTCCATGTCCGTGTTAGCCAACCAAGAAGAAGAACATCGAAGATCAAAAATCCCCCCACTCCACAAAATCCACAGACAAGCTTGACCCCATCTTAGCCAAACTATCCACAAAAGAGTTAAAGATTCTCAAATAAAAAACCACCTCCATTCCTCCAATTGAACTCATAATGCTCCGGATGTCCATGATTGAATTAACATGATCTATATTCCCAAAGTCCCCATTGTTAACCCATGACACTGCCACATTCGAATCACTAACCACCGAAATGACTCGGCCTCGAAGAGACGGATTCGATTGGCACAGCTCAACCGCTCTTCGAATAGTCCATAACTCCTTTGAGTTTGAGTCTAAAACCCTCATATAAAAGGAAAAGAGGCATAAAACCTTCCGATTCGAGTCCCTCAAAACCCCGCCAATACCTGCTAACCTTGGCTTGCCTCTTGAAGTGCCATCTATATTGAACTTGAGAATGTCATCAAAAGAGGGAATCTAGTCCGCAATTTTTGACTTCCTCACCATTTTGGGCTCAACACACAGCTCACTAACATTGCATAAAAGTGTGTCCATAGAATCCATTAAACCTTTCCCAAAGGTGTTTGAACCACCACACAATCCGGTTTCTTTCCTTCAAACATGAGGTAGTTCCTAGAATCCCAAATGGTCCACACGACTGCATAGAAAAGAGAATACCCCACTCTCTCTTAATTGGGAACCAGACATAGACCTGGCCAGCCAACCATCCATTCAGGCATTGACTGTAAGATTAGTGCAGTAGGAAACCCCCCACCAAGACATGCATATCAACCAAAGCGATTTCGACCACGAACAATTAAGAAATAGATAATCAATCAATTCTATTTCAACATTGCCCGTATCAAAATCGTACACCGAGTACTAGGAGTAGGCCGACCCAGCCCAGCTGCCTATGTCTTTCTATGGGGCGACAATCAAACAAATCACATGTAGCATCCTTTGGCTCCATTCAGCGAAGCCCTTCCTTATAAGACCCATCTATGCTGCACCAAAGAAAGGGTCAAGTTCGTTATCAAAGACCAGCTAGGAGATATTGCCTTGATAGTGGTTAGCCTAGTCTTTTGCCTGTTAAATCTATTATCTGTTTCCGATTAATAGACTCTTTTCATTAACTTTCTTAATAAGTCTAATCCTAAACTATCTTCCCTTCCTTCTTTCTTCTATCTTCTCTGGATTAACTAGTTTTATCTCTCCTAGCAGACGGAAGACGCTACAACAACAATTAGCAATCCATGTTTTCCCTATGGATAGAGCCTGCTCTTCTCCTATAATCCAATACCTGACGGTAAGTACCTAACTAAGCCAATATGGCATCTATCAAGCAAGGGTAGATCAAAACCCAACTACGGTAACTAGCTAATCAATACCTAATCAACAGAATCTGTTTCCCAAGCAATGTTGTCCAAGTAGCTAGGAGTTCTAACGTTTTTGACACAAAGAATGGGCTGCAGATCAAAACTGGAGTCGACTGAAAGGACTTCGAATGAGAAATTCACTTTATACTTTATAGAGAATAGAGAAGATTCATCCAAAAGGTATAGGAAGGCGTGTTCATAGACGCATTCACAAGCTTTTAGTTACCGAGTGTAGGGAAGGGTATTCTCGCTCAGAAGATGGAATATTTACAGTAGAAGTTACCTTTCCTTTCCCTTCTATAGAGAGGTAGTTGCCCATTTCTCCCTGAGTAGTTCACTCACTCCCATTGCTTACCATTTCTATATACTTTTGAAAATAGAGAGGGAGACAATGAGTTCCACTGCCCGTTACTTCAGTTAAGTGTACGCCTTCTGGTAAAGGTAGTCTGGGGAATGCCATCAAGCAACCAATGAAGTCTTTCCTTCAGCCATCAAGGTAGTTTACTTGCTTATATATAATATAAGGGAAGAAGGCTCATTCATAGCATTCTTCCCTATTTCCTAAGTTTTAGTTTTAGATCAAGATAGAATGAATTCGAAGAAAGAGGCTTGTATCCCTCTCTTTCTATTAGCTCCTGTAGTTATGGGCATGTATGATAATCTATGTATCTTAAAAGGATCATTAGAAAGGACATTCCATATCCACCAGCTGAGCCATACAAAATCTATGAAGCACTTCCTTTTATAAACACTCTACCTTTCCATAAATGCCATAAGAACATCTCTATCTTAGGAGGGCAACGCCCCTGCCAAATGAGCTTAGGGGCAGTATTTGTAGCAGTCATGGAAGCCTCCAACGCTTTACAAAAGGACCCCACAGTGAATATCCCGTTCAGGTTTGAGGACCAAGCTATAGAATCTGGGGTTAGTCTTTGAATGGGAATGTAGGATAGAAAGGAAACAAAACAACCCCATTGAACTTTTTTCTTCAATCAAATAACATTCAACTAGTAGGAATAAACCATAACCAACCAACTACTGAATTCCCTAACCACTCATCTCTTCTTGACAGCAAGCGCAAAACATCTCGGAAAAGCTTCCTTGAGAGGCTTACCATCCACTCCAAACTCAGACCATAAATCCACTCTATCACCATTGCCAACCATCGTAAGGAAGCTACTTTGATCACATTAGCTGTCTAAGAACCCACACTAAAAAGACTCTTAATGGACTTAACAAAAAAGGATGCAAAATTAGAGCCATTTCTACTCAAAAGCTTGAACTTTATACTTAAAGGAAATAACTCTAAGCTACAATGAGGATTCCTCTCTATTGAACCTCCAGATCCATTTGGCTAACATCGCTTTATTTTTGTCTAGAATCCTCCAAATGCCAAGGCCGTCTTTCTTCTTATCTTTGCACACCTTAACCTAGTTCACAGCATGAAGCTTTTTTTTTAAGAACACCATCTCCCCACAAAAAGCTTCTCGATTTTTTGAGACACCCCCACCGACATTTTAAACACGGAGAGTAAGTGAGGATGCTAGAAATCCCAACTTTTATCAAAATAAGCCGACCCCCTTTAGTTAGAAATTTCTTCTTCAATGGAGCCAATCGCTTCTCGATTTTGATCAGTAAAGGTAACCAAAAATCCTTAGAACCAGGTATTCTCCCTAAAGGAAAACCGAGATAGGAGATGGGAAAGGGGGCTTTCTTGCATTTGAAGACCGACACCTATTGCACATTCTCCACATCTCTGACCATTCCCACTCTCACCACGCACGACTTGTGAAAAATTATTTTTAATCTCGAAGCCAACTCAAAACAGTAGAGCACTCTCTTAGCATTGATTATAAAATCCAACCTAGGTTTAATAAAGAGTATAGTATCGTCTACAAATTGTAGATGAGAAATATGAACTTTGTTTTCCTCAAAACTTTCACCCTGGATCAAGTTTAACTTGGCGGCTTTAAGGAGAAGGCAATTCAGACCTTCCACCACTATGTTAAAAAGGAAGGGAGATAGAAGATCTCCCCGTCTCAGTCACCTCTCACCACTATGTTTAAGCAACTTACTGTGTTGTTTATTTTAATTATATTTGTAGGTTGCAGATGATGGTAAATTTTGGTATGAGAACAATAGACTTTTATATCAACTTGGATTATAATTATCACAATTTTTGGGGATGCTTATCTTAGAGAGATTTTTTAATCTAAATTGGTTACATATGTAATTTTTCTGAATTATCAAACAGGCCTTACTGTATTGGAGTAATTTTAAATTGAAATTGGGGATGTTTTTAAGTTTGAGTTTTTGTACTACGGTTGTAAAGACATTACTGAATAAGGATATAAATTTTTGTGTTAATTTTAGTGTTATATAAGTATTTTAATTCCATGGGTATATTTGATGTTTAAGCCATAGACCATCATGAGCTCTTTGTGTTGTAGGAATTTTAATTCTCAAACAGAGACAGATAAAAATTCTGATTTTCATATAGCGATCATGTAACAGCCTAGGTACACCAAGTAAATATTATCTTATTTGGGCTTCACGCACACGTCCTTCACCTTCACGGATTTGCTTTGGATCATGGGCGCCACGCAAGCATCTTTCACCCATGGCCCAAAACGCGTCTACTTAGTTAGGACAGACCAAGGCTTATATACAAACCTGGACCTCACTCGCTAGCAATGTGTGATGTGACAATCTACCCCCCTGGGACCTCGCGTCCTCGTGAGGGTCCAAACACAATCACAAATCTAAATCCATATCCACACCGGGTAACGAGTCTGCTCTGATACCATTTATAACAGTTCATGCCCACTAAGTAGATATTGTCCGCTTTGAGCTTCATGCACGCATCCTTCAACCTCAGAGATTTGCTTTGGATCATGGGCTTCACACAAGCATCCATCACCCATGGCCCAAAAGACGTCTACTTAATTAGGTGAGACCAAGTCTTATATATAAACCATGGACTTTACTCGCTAGCGATGTGGGATGTGACAATCTTCCCCCCTTTGGGCCATGGGTGATGGATGCTTGTTTGAAGCCCATGATCCAAATCAAATTCGTGAGGGTGAAGGATGCGTGCGTGAAGCCCAAAGCGGACAATACCTACTTAGTGGGCATAGGCTATTATAAATGGCATCAGAGCAGGCTCGCTACCCGGTGTGGATATGGATTTCGATTTGGATTTGTGAATGTATTTGGACCCTAACGATGACGTGAGGTCCAAAGGGGGGAAGATTGTCGCATCCCGTATCGTTAGCGAGTAAGGTCCATTATTTGTATATAAGCATTGGTCTCTCCTAACTAAGTAGACGCGTTTTGAACCATGGGTGATGGATGCTTGCGTGAAGTCCATGATTCAAAGCAAATCCATGAGGGTGAAGGACACGTTCGTGAAGCCCAAGCGGAGAATATCTATTTAGTGGACCTAGGCTGTTATAGATAGATTATTGGTATCTTAGTCTATAAATAAAATTTTGGAATTTTTCATGGTCGGTAATGTGGTTAAACTTTGATATGAAGTCTGGTTGGAGGATCGAAATTTTACACTGTCAGGATTGACCCTTGCATGCTTAGAAATTATAGAAATTCATAGGTATTTGATAAAATTATGATATATGGAGGAGAGTTGTTAATCTGATTGTTGAATTTAATGACTAAATTTTGCAATTTTTCGAGGCCTTTAAAAATTTCAAATCAATGAAGTTTGAGAACTAGAATATGTTTTTCTCAAATTTCTTCAGGAAAATATATAAAAAATGTATTTACAAGAAGTGGAGTTAGATTTCTTTTATTTGGCTAGTTTGATTGAAGGATTATTATTCTATATATTTATAGGTTACTCTTATGACTTCCCAATATAGTTAGTGAAGCCTTAAACTTGCTATCATAAGAGGTAAGTAGATTTTTTTGCATAGTATGTAGCTGCGTAAATGATTTATTGGAAAATAAATTTATTTATCATATTATTATATTCTGAAATATTTTATTATATATGTATATAAACTCATGTTCCTACTTATGTAGTCTTTACTTACATATTTGTTACCCAATTCTTTTTAAATGATTTTTCCCTTTTCTAGAACTTTTTGTTTAAAAGCTTAAATGTTCGGTGATTTTGTGCTTTAGTAATGCAAATGTATTATTATATACATATTTTGAAAGTAATGTTTTAGCTCAAAGTCAATAGTGAATGAAATGTGAAATGAAATGGTGATCACTAGTGATAATGGAAATGCAGCGCGCGCAACAAATGAAATGTTTCTTTTTGAACAACAATATTATTAAGGCCACAGCCAAAGCAAAACACAAGCACACAGGCAGCACACAAGAACGCCACCAGCACAGACAAAAACAGCAACAAACACAGCGAAACAAGACAGCCAAGACAACAACACCAACAACAAACAACAGACAGCAAAGACGACAGCCGAACCCCTCGAAAAACAGACCAATGAACAGCACCAAAACAAAGGAAAAACGTAGCAGAAAGCACCAAACAAAACCACCAGAAAACCGAACCCACAAAAAGGAAAGAAAACAAAGGAAACAAAGGTTACATCCAATGAAGAAAATCGCCACAGGAATTGGATCCCATTTTGGCCAAATTATCCGCAAAAGAGTTGTACAAACTCGAGGCGTGAACAACCTCAAAGCCCTTTATGGTCTCCAACTGTAAACAGATGAAAGAAATCAAACTAAAGTGTTCCAAGCTACCGAAATCATCCTTGTTGATCCAAGACATCGCGACCTTAGAATCGCTAACAATCGATACCATCTGGCCACGAAGATAGGGATCGGAACTGCATATCTCCATGGCCTTGTGAATAGCCATTAATTCTGAAGCATTAGAGTCAGAAATACCAACATAAAAAGAGAAAAGGCATAGCACTTTGCCCTTGAAATCCCTTAAAACACCACCCATCCCGGCAGGACCCGACTTGCCTCTGGCTAACCCATCCACGTTAAATTTGAAGGCATTCATCAAAGGAGGAACCCAATCTTTGATAACAAATTTCTTCACCCTTCTTGACTCCACACAGTAGTCTTTTAAGTTGAGCATTAAAACTGAAACTGACTCCGAAACATTTTTACCCAATAACTTAAACCACCAAGCAACCCGGAATCTAACCATATCCAGAGCCAACTCAAAGCAAGGGGTTTTATCCTCGAAAACCTTGTGATTTCGCGTCTCCCACATAGTCCAAACAACTGCACTAAGAAGAGAAAGCCAGGCTCTTTCACACTTTGCAGCTGGGCATAAACCCAACCAACCATCAAGCCACTCATGAACTGATCTGTTGCTACACCAACTCACTTCCCACCAATCCAAACACACCCTCCATAGCTTATTAGTCCAGGGACAGTGGAGGAACAAGTAGTCAACTGATTCCTCTTCCAGCGAACATAAAGGGCAGTCCCACTCCATTAGATTGTCCATACCGAATCTCCGAAGCACTTCCCTAACCATAACTCTTCCTTTGTAAAGCTGTCAAAGGAAGATTTCCACCTTTGAAGGACAAATCCCATTCCAAATCACCTTCAAAATAGAAGGAGAGACCTCCGGGTTCCTTTCCAACAAACTACGGAAAGAGCTAACCGAAAAAACACCATTTCGATTAAAATACCACGCAATAGTATCAGGCGAAGTCTTGAACAAAGAAATACCTCTCAAAAAAGTATGGAAACCTTCCCATTGATCCCTCTCCCAATCAAACAAGTCTCTACGGGTTTGAATATCCCACAACCACCCCAACTGATCGCACCTCCCGAAATCCTGAATAGGACCGCTCTTCTTAGACGCCAAAGCGAAAATACGGGGGAAAGCTTCCTTCAACGAAATGGAATCCCATTTGATCTCAGACCAAAAATCCACCCTATCCCCTTTACCCACCACCGTTACAAAACCATCATCAATAATCTTAGCCGAAAGGCTGCCCGGATGAAGAAGACTACGAATTGCTTTCACAAAATAGGAATCCTTAGGCAATTTGAGCCAATCCCACGAAAGTTTCGACTCCTGAATTCCATACTTCACCACAATAACCTTGTGCCACAAAGCATCCTTCTCCCTATCAAATCTCCAAATCCACTTTGCAAGCATACCTTTATTTTTGTCAAGAACCTTCCCAATGCCAACACCACATGAACGCTTGCTCTTACAAACCTCATCCCATTTGACGGCATGCGTCTTCCTTTTAACGCCTCCGTCACCCCAAAAGAAAGCCCTTTGAAGTTTCTCCACCAACGAAGCGATGCTCACCGGCATCTTAAAGAGAGATAAAAAATAAGTCGGAATGCTAGCAATAACCGACTTAATCAAAACCAACCGGCCACTTTTTGACAGAAATTTTCTTTTCCAAGGAGATAGCCTAGACAACAAATGAAATGTTATGATCTTAGTTTTGTACCAATTCTGAAATGTAAATGGCCGGGTCACCAGGGTATTGGTGACACTACTTGACTTGAGCTTATTTTTATGAAATGGTATTAATAGTTATCGTACACTAAAAAGGTTACTTTTGCAAGTTTCCTTGTATTTGAAAATGTTACTTTTGCAAGTTTACTTGTATTTGAATATTTGAAAATTTATGTACTCTTTAAATGTTATTGTAAATTCCATAAATGTTTTTGATTACATATTATGAAATACTTATTGAGTTGACAGATCACCCCTTGTCATTTAACATTTTGTAGACTAAGGGGTCCTTTGTTTTTTTGTCTGAAGACTGAACATTCCTAAATTTTACTGAAAATTGAATAATGACTGAATCCTGAATTTGAATGATATGTTTGTTTTTTATTTTTATCACATATGAATTGAATGTCAACTTTCTTGTTTTTTAAATATAAAATGGTTTTAAAACAAGTAATTTAACATTTATACGGATTCTATCTTAGCTGAAGTTCTTGCCATCCATAAAGCTTGTCAGCTGGTCTTTGCTAACCAGCTTTTAGTTTTTCATAACATCACCCTCATTAGCGATTCGAGGTCTGCGGTGTCCTGGATTAATGGTGAAGATTTTGGAATATTAAGCTAGTTGATTTGGTTTATGATATTTGACAACTCATTCATTCTTTGGATAGGCTTGCCATCAAGTTCACACCAAGGGGTTCAAATTCGTTAACAGACAGCTTAGCAAAAAATGGGTCTAGTAGGTATAGGGATAAACTGGAATGGGGAGATTTTGATTTATTTTTTTGTTGAGTGGTTTCTCTGCTGGGTGGGTGTTTTTCTTCTTCTTTGTTGCTGGCATAGGGGTTTGTGGCCAGGTGTTGGGGGTTTTGTTGCTTTTCCTCTGTTGTTTGTTTTGGCTGGTTGGCCTTCGCCTTTCAAAGCATTTTTTCAATAAAATTCGCTGTTAAAATAAATAAATAAATAAATAAATAAAAAAAAACCTTGTTACTATTAATTGTTATGTATTTTCATTTTATATGATACAAACAACTAAATAAAAATAATTTAACAAATCTTAAACTATTATGACTGACATGTGGATTTCCACTAAATTGCTCTTAGCTTCTTGTATAAGCTTGGACACATGGAGGATCCAAGTTACTCCTCTACATGCAAAGTGAAGAATGGCAATTGTTTGGAATGTTTTAATTGGTTCTCTCATTTTATAAATAGCTTTGCATTGTATACAATTGGTTGGCTTTTCGTTGTTGTTACTCCGCACTGTTGATATCAGAATTAAGACAAAGGCAAATTCTCACATCTTTATTTCTCTTCATCTCGTTCATCTCTCCTCATTTCTTCTTGTACTTTATTCTTTTGTTTTGTTAATTAATTATTGTTCCCTATTATGTTTCCAATTTATTACAACACGTTATCAGCACGAGTGCTGTTATTTCCAGAGCCTGAGGCCTCTAAATTTATTACCACTAGAACCTGAAGTTTCTAGATTTATTACTAGAACCTAAAGTTCTGAATTTATTACTACTGGGATCTGAAGTTCCTAGATTTATTACTAGAACTTGAAGTTCTGAATTTATTAATTACTGAAGCTTGAAGCTTCCAGATTTTTATTTATTAATACCAGAACCCGCAGTTCTGAATTTAATTTCTCGCACTTTACTTTTATGCAATTTATTTTACTGCATTTTATTTTCCCGCATTTATTTATTTATATGCTTTTATGAGATTGGCTATGCCAACCTACCAGAACCCGCAGTTCTGGATTTATTTTTTCCGCATTTATTATTACGCATTTTATTTTGTAATTTTTATTTAAATAATTTGGTCACTCATCCAGAACCTGAAGTTCATGGATTTATTTATCATTGCTGAAATCTGAAATTTCTGGATTTATTCTTTTTATATATTTGAAGAATTAAAATTTCTAGGATTTTTATCAGACCAGAAGTTTTGACTCCGATTGTGATTTTCGGATAACCAAAAGTTATAATTATGTCAAAAATTGTAAATTTGAAATTTTCTGCACTGGAAGTGTCTGGGGACAATTATGATCTGAAAGCCCAATACCTAACGGTCACAGAACCAGAAATTCTATGGCAAGAACTAAAAAGACCGATTTGATAACCAACCAGAAGTTGCATTACCAAATGCCAAGTATCAGTGGCAACATTTACGTTTTCAAGACTTTAGATCAGTCTCTAAGTATAATACTGTTTTAATCAAAATCACTACACAGCTGAAATTGTGTGGTCAGGATGTAATCCGAAATCATTAATAAAAATAGTAAATTTTCTCCCCTATTCATTTTATCTCATTATTCTTCTTCATCTTATTTCTGTTATATTATTTATTATTTTAATTTTACACATCTATTTAATTTTATGCAATTTATGTATCTGAATATGCAAACTAACTAGAACCTGAAGTTTCTGGATTTGTATAAATTATGTGTTGAGCCTAACTAGGTCAACCGTTAAGTTTCTGAAATTTAAACCAAGCTCGGCTAGATCGACTAACCAGAATCTGAAGTTTCTGGATTTATCATTATAATATTTAAGTTGACACGGTTTTACAAACCGATCAGAATATGTCTGGATTCATTAATATGTACATGAATGTCATACTTGGGACCTGAAGTTCTAATTTTGAATACGAAGTAATTGAATCTGAACTTGAAGTTCTTAAGTTTTGAACACGAAGTTCTAATCAGACTTGAAGCTCTGAATTCAATTTAAATTATGATATTAAAACTTTTATGTCAAATTTTATTAGAACCAGAAATTCTGAATTGAATCAAGTCACGATTCTTTTATCTAGAAAGTCAATTTGTAATTTCTATTTAGAATCTGAAGTTTTCAAAATTTTATGAACCTGTAGTTCATGGTCGAACCGGAAGTTCGAAAGATCAATATAATTCATGATTTTGTTTTATGAAGTGATATATTTTCATATCTACATGTTTATATTTTTGATTACTCTATCTGATTTGCACTTTATTTATTTTTGTTTTTTTATTGTTTTTATTTTGTGAATAGATATGTCTCTAAACGATAAATTGAATGATTTTGAAAAGCAAGATACAGGAGATATATGTCTGGCTGATAGTGCAACGACGCATACAATTCTGCGGAATAAGAAATACTTTTTGAATTTGACCTTGCTCAAAGCAAATGTTAATACAATATCGGGTCCCGCAGATCTGATAGAAGGCTCTGGTAAAGCCATGATATTGTTACCAAACGATACTAAAATATGTATCAGTGATGCTTTATATTCTAGTAGATCCAGAAGAAATCTACTTAGTTTCGAAGATATACGGGGTAATGGATATCACATAGAAACTATAAGTGATGAGAATATTGAGTATCTGTGCATTACTTCTCATAATTCAGGCCAGAAGCTCATTATGGAAAAGCTGCGTGGTTTATCATCTGGATTATATTACACTCTTATAAGAGGTGTAGAAATTTATGCAGTTATGAACCAGAAGTTCCCAGATCCAAAAATATTTATGCTTTGGCATGACCGTCTTGGTCACCTGGGATCTACAATGATGCGTAGAATCATTGAAAATTCTTAGGGGCATCCATTAAAGAACCAGAAGATTCTTTTATCCCATGAAAATTTATGTACCGCATGTTCACAAGGGAAATTGGTAATAAAACCATCCCATTCTAAAGTTGGTTTTGAATCCCCATCATTCCTACAAAGGATTCAAGGGGACATAGGTGGACCTATTCATCCACCAAGTGGACCGTTCCGATATTTTATGG
Organism: Acer campestre; assembly: GCA_954870605.1. NCBI lineage: Eukaryota > Viridiplantae > Streptophyta > Magnoliopsida > Sapindales > Sapindaceae > Acer > Acer campestre. The sequence goes on from OX940801.1 coordinate 43,271,084, forward strand.
TCCTAGTTGACGCATCCAGCAGATGGTCACACGTTTGCTTATTGTCAACACGCAATGTTGCTTTTGCCAGATTACTCGCACAGATTATCAGGCTTCGAGCACATTTTCCTGATCATCCGATCAAATCAATTCGCCTTGATAATGCTGGTGAATTTACCTCCAAAACATTTGATGAATATTGCAGATCAATTGGGATTGATGTTGAGCATCCAGTTCCACATGTTCATACTCAAAATGGATTAGCAGAATCATTTATCTAGCGTCTCCAGGTAATTGCAAGAACTTTATTATTACGAACACAATTACCAATTTCTGTTTGGGGACATGCTATTTTACATGCTGCTGCCTTAATTCGTCTTCGTCCCACTGCTTATCATCAATATTCTCCTGTGCAACTTGTATTTGGCCATCAACCAGATATTTCCCATCTGCGTACTTTTGGCTGTGCAGTATATGTCCCAATTACACCTACACATAGAACTAAAATGGGACCCCAACGGCGTTTGGGAATATATGTTGGTCTAGATTCACCATCAATTATTAGATATCTGGAACCTTTAACCGGTGATCTTTTTACTGCACGATTTGCTGATTGTCATTTCGATGAGGGAAATTTCCCATCATTAGGGAAAGGAAAAACTTCTCCTGAAGAGAAGCGTGAATTTTCTTGGAAAGTTCCTGGTCTAACTCATCTTGACCCATACACATCTCAATGTGATAATGAAGTACGCAAGATAGTTCATCTTCAAACAATAGCAAATCAGTTACCAGATGGATTTACAGATGCTACTAAGGTAACAAAATCACACATCCCAGCTGTTAATGTACCAGCACGGGTGATTGTTCCAAAAGAATGATATAAATAAATAGTAGCAAAAGAATCATCTACTGTACGCCAGAAGCGTGGTAGGCCACTTAGTTCGAAAGATACTGTTCCCCGAAGGAAGAAAACAAAATATCAGGATCATGTTCCTGAAATGATAAATAAATCCACTTTCTCTGAATCAACTCCACAAGAGTTAGATGTCCCTGAAAGGACACAAGAGACCCCTGCAGGGGAAGGAATCTCTGAAGAGATACAAGAACACAGAAATGAGGAAATTTCTATAAATGATACAGGAGAAATGTGGAATCGTGAAGAAATAATCATTGATGATATTTTTTCGTATACAGTGGCTACTGAAATTTTAAATGATGATTATGAGCCTCATAGCCTTAATGATTATAGGCAAAGATCTGATTGGCCTAAATGGAAAGAAGCGATTCAAGCAGAATTGGCTTCATTAACCAAACGAAAGTATTTGGACCAATAGTCCAGACGCCTGAAGACGTCAAACCTGTTGGATACAAATGGGTTTTTGTATGGAAACGTAATGAGAAAAACGAGGTAGTGCGATATAAGACACGACTCGTAGCACAAGGTTTCTCGCAGAGACCTGGTATTGATTTTGATGAGACGTATTCACCAGTGATGGATACAATTACGTTTCGATTTCTGATAAGTTTGGCTGTCTCAGAAAGACTTGAAATGCGTCTTATGGACGTAGTAACTGCCTACCTATATGGCTCACTTGATTCAGATATTTATATGAAAATCCCAGAAGGATTTAGAATGCCAGAAGCATACAACTTGAGATCTCGCAATTTATATTCAATTAAATTACAAAGGTCCTTGTATGGATTAAAGCAATCTGGGCGCATGTGGTACAACCGCCTCAGTGAATATTTGATTAAAGAGGGATATATCAATAATCCCATATGCCCATGTGTTTTCATAAAGAAATCAGAATCTGGATTTGCTATTATAGCAGTTTACGTTGATGACATGAACTTGATTGGAACTCCTGGAGAGCTCCTAAAAACTGCTGAATATTTGAAAAAGGAATTTGAAATGAAAGACCTGGGAAAGACAAAATATTGTCTCGGTCTGGAGATTGAGCATAAATCAGATGGAATACTTATCCATCAATTAGCTTATATTGAAAAGATTCTGAAAAGATTTAATATGGATAATGCTCACCCATTAAGTACTCCCATGATAGTTAGAACCCTTGATCCTAAGAAAGATCCATTCCGACCACTGGAAGATGGTGAAAAGATACTTGGTCCTGAAGTACCATATCTTAATGCAATTGGTGCTTTATTATATCTGGCTCAATGTACTCGACCAGATATTGCATTTTCAGTAAATTTGCTTGCTAGATTCAGTTCAGCACCAACTAGAAGACATTGGAATGGGATCAAACATCTTTTTCGTTATCTTCGTGGAACAAAAGATTTAGGGTTATATTTTTCAAGATCTAACAACTTTTCAGGTTTAATTGGTTATGCTGATGCCGGGTATCTATCAGATCCCCATAAAGCCCGTTCACAAACGGGGTATGTTTTTACTTATAATGGCACAGCAATCTCCTGGCGTTCCACAAAGCAAACCATTGTTGCTACATCATCTAATCATTCTGAGATCCTTGCACTTCATGAAGCAAGCCGAGAATGCGTGTGGCTAAGGTCAGTAATTTCTCATATTCAAAATACATGTGGATTTTCATTATCTACAGGAATGCCGACACCGATATTTGAAGATAATGCGGCTTGTATTGCTCAAGTTAGAGGGGGATATATCAAAAGAGACAGAACCAAACATATTTCTCCCAAATTCTTCTATACTCATGAACTTCAACAGAGTCGACAGATCGATGTTAAACAAATACGGTCTACGGATAATCTTGCAGATTTGTTTACCAAAACATTGCCTACATCAACTTTTGAGAAACTGGTATATGGGATTGGCATGCGTCGACTCTGCAAATTACATGATTGATATTGAAGTTTCATTCAGGGGGAGCGTTCAATCAGGGGGAGCAAAATTTTTGAATGAATGTATGTATACTGTACTCTTTTTCCTTCTACCGGATTTTGTCCCACTGGGTTTTACCGGGAAGGTTTTAATGAGGCAGTTCTGAACATACCCCCACCACTTGATCCAGAAGATCATTGTATATATTTTGCTAAGGTTTTTATCCCATTGGGTTTTTCCTAGCAAATTAAATACAAATAGTGGAAACCCAAGGGGGAGTATTATGACTGACATGTGGATTTCCACTAAATTGCTCTTAGCTTCTTGTATAAGCTTGGACACATGGAGGATCCAAGTTACTCCTCTACATGCAAAGTGAAGAATGGCAATTGTTTGGAATGTTTTAATTGGTTCTCTCATTTTATAAATAGCTTTGCATTGTATACAATTGGTTGGCTTTTCGTTGTTGTTACTCCGCACTGTTGATATCAGAATTAAGACAAAGGCAAATTCTCACATCTTTATTTCTCTTCATCTCGTTCATCTCTCCTCATTTCTTCTTGTACTTTATTCTTTTGTTTTGTTAATTAATTATTGTTCCCTATTATGTTTCCAATTTATTATAACATAAACCATTTTTATGTAATAATTGCAATATATTATTCATGATGAAAATATGATAAATAAATTTATTTATTTTTTAAAATATGATCAATTATGGTGTTAAAAGTTACAATGTGATTAATGTTTTTTTTTTAAAAAAAAAATAAAATTCTTATCATAAGTAATAGGTTAAAAGAAATAAATGTGTATAACATAAAATTATGATACAATTGGAAATATGTTATCTTCGGTAGGACAATCTTGGAAGAAAATATATTAAATGCAATCCAATGATTTGGTATTAAGTTAAAAGTCAGGATTTCTTACTTTTTATTTTAAGTTGTTTTTTGGTATTTTAAAGTTGTTTGATCACTTAAAAAAAACAACTTAATAATTTCAATTCGAACCCATTAAGTTTTAAGAGCAAAAAAACAAACGACCCCTAAGTATCTTAGAGGCTGACACTAGGGCGATAGACTTTTAGGAGTTGGAAGTGATTGAGATTTTATGTAATGTTTTCCTTTGTTTTGTTACTTAGAATTTGAGTTTAGGTATTCGGTATTGTTTTAATTTCCTTTACAGTGTTTTGAACCTTATTGTTGGATTTATTTGGAGATATATTTTCATTGGAGAATGGCTTATTTGGAGTTATTCGATAATTATTAGTTTCTTTTGGATGAAGTAATTAATGATTCATGACATAACATTACATATTAAAGTGTTACATTACTCTTTGAGTTTTGGTGTGTTACAAGCTAAACCTTTTAGGTCTATATTGTTATAGAGCTTGGTTTGACTTAGAAGTTTGGGGTTCGAGTCCTCTATGTGATTGCATTTGAATTTGTTATTTGTTATCTAAATTTGTTTACTAACATCTATCTGTACTGACTACTAAGAGTTCTAAGGGGTCGTTTGTTTTTTTCACTTAAAACTTAATGGGTCCGAATTGAACTTATTAAGTTGTTTTGTTTGTTTTTTTAAGTGATCAAACAACTTAAAAATATCAAAAAACAACTTAAAATAAAAAGTAAGAAATCCTGACTTTTAACTTAATTACAAATCATTGGAATACAATTAAAATATTCTCTTCCAAGTCTATCCTTCCAAAGAAGATATATTTCCAAATTTATCTTAATTTGATATGGTGTATAATTTTTTCTTTGAACATATTTCTTATATTAAACGGGTTTTAGGGAAAAAAAAAACCGAATTACTTCTCTTACTGAAATTTTTTCAAAGATTGAACAATTGAATTTCTCTCCTACCAAATCCCGGTAAGAACTCTTTATTTATTATTTATTTTTTTATCTAACTATTTGTTAGTGCTCAATAAATTTGTTTATCATATTGAGTATATTTCGTGACTTGAAGATGTTATAGAATAACTGTATATAAAAAATTCAAGAACCTTTTTTTTTTATTTGGTTTCCGGTGTATAGGATCTAGGAAATAAAAAAATAAAAAAAATAAAAATAAATAAATAAAAAAACAAAAATGGTTTCATGAATTATATACACCGGAAACGTGGACAACATACAAAATTGAACTTGAACTTGAACTTTTTATTTTGACAATAAATTAAACTTGAACTTTGTTTGTACAAAATTATATTCTTTGATGAATTTTTTATTTGGTTAAATTGAACTTGAACTTTACATGTTAAATTACTCTTTTAATTAGTATAGGTATAAATGTAAAATTATTTCTTTTTAGATAATTTTATTTTTAAAAAACAAACATGTTGACAGTACATTCAGACGTAAGAAAAAAAAAAAAAACGTGTCATTTAGGTTCAGATTTCAGTCTCTATTCAGTCTTCAGAAAAAATTCATGACTGTTCAAACTTCGGACAAAAAAAACAAACGACCCCTAACTCTAGACACCAATGACTTATCCAAAAAAAATAATAATAATAAAATAAAATAAAATAAAATTGGCATGGAGCTTCCAACAAACTGAATTTTCCACCTGGTGGCCTGCCAAGAAAGTCTCAGCTCCTTTGAAGATGACTTACAAACAACAATTTCACATTGATAACTATTACTCTTGGTCTAAAATTTCAATTTCTCACCAAGAGCTAACGTGTCTTACTAGTTTAACATATTAATTGGCCAGTTTACATGAATCATTCTTACACTTTCTGCTAAATTCCATACACTTATGTCAAACATTTCATTTTCATATGTAGAAATTTGTGTCTCATTTTAATGTTAGAAGAAATTTTGAAATTTCAGCTACCAGTCACTGTCGTTTATTTCCTTTAACTTGTTACATATGGAGAGAGCTCTCTCAATTCTAGACATCAATGGATATTCTTTCTTTCTTGTTGATTAGTTTGAAGTTACTGTTTTTCTTTTACAAATTCGCTTTTGCAATCGACAGTATCAGTTTATCTGAGTCAATTAGTGATGGTGGGAGGACCTTGGTTTCAGGAGATGGAAGATTTGAGCTTGGTTTCTTCAGTCCTGGTAGTTCGAAGAATCGGTATGTAGGAATTTGGTACAAGAAGGTCCCAGTTAAGACTGTTGTTTGGGTCGCGAACAGAATCAACCCCATCAACGATTCTTCTGGCGTGTTGATGATAAACAGTACAGGTAGTCCTGTTGTTGTCATGAGGCAGAACAAAACTGTGGTTTGGTCAGCAAATTCGATGAAAGAAGCCAAGAGTTCAGTTGTATTACAGCTTCTGAATTCAGGAAATCTTGTTCTGAGAGATGAACAAAGTAGTGGGGGAAGTTACTTGTGGCAGAGTTTTGACTATCCTTGTGATACGTTGCTACCAGAAATGAAGCTTGGATGGGACTTAAAGACTGGTCTTGAAAGGCGTTTATCATCGTGGAAGAGCCCGGATGACCCATCTCCTGGAGACTTCACTTGGGGTGTAGAACTACAGGGAAATCCTGAGATGGTTATCTGGAAGGGTTCAAACAAGTTTTTTAGGAGTGGCCCGTGGAATGGAATTACATTCAGTGGTGCTCTGGACGTGAGGCCTAACTCAGTTTTTGAGTTGAACTTTGTCAATAATGATGATGAGTTGTACTACACTTTCAACCTGGTAGATAAATCAATATTCTCAATAGTTGTTATGAACAAAACCAGATATTTACGAGAACGATTGACATGGAGCGAAACAACTCAAAATTGGATTGTGTATTCATATGTGCCAAGAGATCAATGCGACAGTTATGGTGTTTGTGGTGCCTATGGGAATTGTATTCCAACTCAATCGCCGATCTGCCAGTGTTTAGAAGGCTTCAAGCCTAAATCAACTGGATACAGGGACTGGTCTGAAGGTTGCGTACGTAACAAGGCATTAAACTACACAAAACTAGATGGATTTATCAAATTTAATGGGTTGAAATTGCCAGATGCTACAAATTCTTGGGTGAACAAAAGTATGAATCTCAAACAATGCAGGGTGAAATGCTTAGAGAACTCTTCTTGTATGGCATACTCAAACTTGGATATTAGAGGAGGAGGCAATGGCTGTGCTATGTGGTTCGGTGATCTGATTGATATCAAACAGTATTCAAAAGGTGTGCAGGACTTATTTATTCGAATGTCTGCTTCGGAACTAGGTATTAATTACTTTAATATTTTATGTTTCTCTGAAATGAGCATTAGGGTTTTTGTTTACTTTCCTTGAATTTATTAATGCATATATGCATATGTGATCGGCACATAAACTAGTATCTAACTATAGCTTTTGCATATATATTTTTGCTGTAATTTGACTTAATTTGCTTTGATTTTAACTATTTTGCTTTGCTATATCAATATTGTCTATCAAGGGACAAAAGAAGGGCCTAAGATGAAGATAGTGGTGATAGTTACTACCACTGCCGCAGTTGCTGGGTTGCTTTTAGTAGGCTACTACATTTTCAAAAGCAAGACAAATTTAGGTAACATCACTCTCTTTGCCTTCACAAAGCAATCCACACTTGATCAATAAAACTTTCTGTATATGTAAATGAGTGCAAGCAAATTTTATTCATTTTTTTTCTCCCCTAGAAAAAGCATAACTTATTTTGCAAAGTGGAAAATCTGTGAATAGAATCGTAAGGGTGCGTAACTACTGGTCATTAGTTGACTAGTTGAGAGAATTATATTAAATGGTTTGTGTGAAGTCCAAAGAAAAAAAATATCTACTTAGTGAACCTAGTATGTTACATAAATGACGTCCATTTCTACAATATACTTCAATTAATTTGTATCCATTCTAAATGATATTATTGACAGTTAACTCATATATCCACTATTTCAGAGAAAAGTGAAGGCAAGGGGAAAATTGATCAGAAGATTGAAGACCTGGAACTACCATTATTCGAGTTAGATACAATTGCTAATGCCACTAATAACTTCTCATTCAACAACAAGCTTGGAGAAGGTGGCTTTGGACCCGTATACAAGGTAAACTTGCAACATACTAGTGTTAGAGAGCTTTTTATTAATCGGTGGGCTTTTACCTAACACCTTAAGTGTTTGGGTCTAACAGTTACCAATATGATATTGTAAACTTGTTCACTTGTATATCTTACACAATATTACAACTCATTTCATATAAAAAAATTTCCAGGGTACGTTGGTAGATGGACAAGAAATCGCTGTGAAGAGGCTTTCAAAGATTTCCACACAAGGAATTAATGAGTTAAAAAATGAAGTAATATTGATTGCCAAACTGCAGCACCGAAATCTTGTAAAGCTTCTTGGTTGCTGCATTCAAGGAGAGGAGAAAATTCTAATATATGAATTCATGCCCAACAAAAGTCTGGATCACTTTATTTTTGGTATGGATCCCTAAGAAGTCTACTTATGAATTCAGCTGGTTTAGGGTATCTCTACTACAGACACTTCCTTTCTGTCAAAAAAAGATCAGTTATTTTATTTTTTTATTTTTTTTATTCAAGCAGGATACTAAACTAACCTGAGTATTAAACGTGCAGATCAAACTAGAAGTAAGCTATTGGACTGGTCCAAGCGTTTCCACATTATCTGGGGAATTGCTAGGGGCCTTCTCTATCTTCATCAAGATTCTAGACTGCGGATTATACATAGAGATCTGAAAACAAGTAATGTATTACTTGATCATGAGATGAACCCAAAGATTTCTGATTTTGGCTTGGCCAGAATTTTTAATGGAGACCAAAATGAAGTAAACACGAATAGAGTAGTCGGCACTTAGTAAGTATTACTTGCCCTGTTATTTTTATAATTGCTTGTTTTCCATTCTATAACATAATTTGTCTTTAAATTCTACAGTGGTTATATGGCACCTGAATATGCTATTAATGGGATATTCTTGATAAAATCTGATGTCTTTAGCTTTGGTATTTTATTGCTGGAGTTGGTAAGTGGAAAGAAAAACAGAGGATTTTATCATCCAGACTGCAACCTTAGTCTTATAGGATATGTAAGTGAATATCATTACATTTCTTTTTCAATAAAGTTTCAAGAAACCATGTCACTTTTCGACAACTTTAGAATGATAAAATCGTGAATGAAAAACGGATTTCTTTATATTTTAGGCATGGAAATTATGGAAAGAAGGCAGGCCTTTGGAACTAACTAATCCATTCTTCGGAGAATCATGTAATGAATCAGAAGCCATACGGTGCATCCACATTAGTCTCTTATGCTTGGAACATCAACCTAACGACAGACCAAGCATGTCATCTATTGGTCTAATGTTGGGTAGCGATAACGCATTGCCTGAGCCGAAGCAACCTGGTTTCCTGATAGATAGGAAACCACAGCTTGAACCAGATTCTTTAAGCAAGCCTGGGTTTTCTTCGTCTAATGAAGTTACTATCTCACTATTAGAGGCTCGTTAGAATTTCTTTATAACCATATGCCTTGTAATATATTCTCTCTACTTTCTACGTTTGTTCTGGTGCTTTTGTTTTGAAGATCTTAGATGGTAATTAATTTCCTTTCCTGGACTCTTTTCTTTGTCATTTTAATTCATATAATTTCAAATAAGATTTTTCAGAAAAGAACCATATTCTAACCCTTTACTTGACTTGTATGGTAACTCCTAGTCAAACTTTACCTACCAAGAAACTCGAACTCCTATCCTAGAGAAGTTATATTATGTTTTTTTTTTCACATTATTGTTTCAGATACAGAAACTTACCGGGAAATTCTCCATTCATAACAAGATGTGTTTCGTAGTGATAACGAATTTTTTTTTTTTTTTCTAGTTTAATATTCAATCTCTAACACTAAAGCATCAGAGGTGTCTAGCAGCTTTCAAACTTACGCTTCAGGACTTGCACAATCATACTCATGTAGGATTACAGGGTTATTTTCTTTTGACTGTTAGGAAAAAATGTAAGGGGGAGGACAAAAAATGTAAGACCTTTGATGACCAGGATGGTTAATGAAAAGGAGAAAATCCCACTACACATTAGAGTTACCATTTCCTTAGAAAAAAAATGAAGGTTTAAATAGCTCCATCATACTTGGCTGTGGTGGGTCCATGCCGCCTGGGACGAATTTCAAATCATGGTGAGGGCAATTTTGTGTTGTACTAGATCTTTGTCTCTTCTCTTTGCGCCACACGGTTTAAGGTTCTGTGAAATAACAGCTTGCTAGTCTCAACGTGAGGTGATCTAACTAGTGAGGTGACTTAACTAGTCTCAACCTAACCTGGCCTAATTGACCAAAGGAGTAATAAAGGATTATTTTGCCCAAACATATCAAGAAAGGTCTCAGCTTCTTCTTGCCTCTTTTTCAGACATATACTTTACTCTCTTACAACCTTCTTTTTACTTTTTAGCACCCTTGTGATTGATTATGAAGATGGAAAAATCCCCATGACTTGGTGATATAAGGATGTTAACTTCTAGCAAACTTGAACATGTCTGATATAATTATAAACTCACACACACACAGAGATGTGTTACACTTCACAATACTATAAACTTTCATATAGCATGTTTCTTGTTCATTTGAAAAGTGAACAATGTCACATCGCTGGACCATCCTCTTGATATCCCAGTTCATTTGGATCTACTCTACCATCGGCTGGTGTGTATCATCTTTTGTTCACATATTGAATTTTACATCTTCCGGTCACTGTTGTGTAAGGTTCCACCAAATTACAACCTGAAAAATATTTGTCATTCTGTTGAGTTGATACAAATCAAGGGCAATTCATGTTCAGGTCAATGACCTTCTAACTTCTTGTTGGTGGACCATCGTTGTATAATGCTTAAATACGATTGTTGGACAATTTCCTATCAACTTTATAAGACCTGGTTTTTTTTTCCTCTTTAATTTATTAGTAGTAGTAGTAGTAGTAATAATAATAACAATAATATAAATAGAAACACATTTATTCAGTTTTTTTTTTTGTTAAAGCAACTAAATCATCTGGTATTAAACCAGAATATTTTGACATTATTCAAGGACAATCCCTGCAAAACAAGTCAATTCCACATTTAGAGGGATTCGAATATATTAGCAAAATCAGTAGGTTTTGTATATCTTCATTATTTTTGTTTTAGCAAAATCAATGGGATTTGTATATCTTCATTATTTTGTAATTACTCATACTTGTGTTTATATTCACAAAGCAATATCAATGAAAAGAAACGCTTTCATTCTACCTTTACTCAAAAAACTCTCACTTTTCTACACTTACTTCTCTGCCAAAATTAATAACACTCACAAAAGGACATAGCATGATATTGTTGGTAAAATTCTATCAAAAATTGCGATCGCTATTACTCGAACTCAAATATCACACTGTCTACAAATAAATAGAACAAAATTAGTCCAAAATAAAAACAGTAATACAACTGGCTTCAAGGCACAATATGATGTCGTTCTCCTTAATTAAGACGTTATTCGCTTCCACCAATTATGAGATGCATTGAGTTTACGAATACACCTCCAGGATACAATGAATCCTTTGTTTGTCTGCACTGTGCACTTGCGAAAACAAACCAGAACACCTTTGAAAGTTGCAAGTTTATGTATGACAGTATTCTATTTTCTACAGTGAATATAATATAGTGTTGATGTATGATTTTCTAGAAAACAGAGGAGTAGAAAGAAAGTGATTCAAGTGAAGTCTGTATATTGATATCATACCAGTATTTATAAATATTAAAATAACAATCATATAATTTAAATTTAAAACAAAACAATGTGTATGTTTGAAACAACATATTCTTTTACTTATGACTAAAATTTGTACCTTTTCAAATTTAATTTCAAATGTTATTTATTTTTAAATTTTCCCTAACAAATATTATCTCATAGATTGAGTCAGAGTATTTTGAAGGTACAATTTCTTATACTTTGTTTTGTTTTAAAGTTTTATTTACAGCTTCAGTCTTTTTTTCTGACTCATTGTTTTTAACATCAAAATATCATATTAACAAAAAATTAGGCCTCTAACAATTGCTTAATTTTAGTTTCATGATGGAGATGATTTAATGAATGAATTTTGGAATGAAGTTAAAATGCACATGAAGCTCTGTAATAAATTGCTTGAATTTTGGAATTCATTAAAGAGTTCAAATTTGAGTGTTAGTGTAGGTTGCAATTTTAATTTGTTTTAATACCAGTGAAGCAAATTGGATTATAATTTTCACAATTTTTAGTGATGCTTATCTTAGAGAGATTTTTTAATCTAAATTGGTCACACATGCAGATTTACTAAATCATCAGACTAACCTTCTTGTATTGGAGTAATTTTGAATTGAAATGGGAAAGTATTTAAGTTTGATTTTTGGTATTATGGTTATCATAAGCACCTTTTACATTCATGAATCTTGTTAACCAAGTGATTAGAGATTTCCGATATGAATTAGTTTTGATGATTGTGATGAGAATAAAAAGGGAATCAAAAGTCTAAACACTTGGTTAATGGTTGCACTAGTATAGATCACCCCTAATACCAAATGATACGAGCACGATTTGATAACCAAAAATAAAATGTCGGTTTGCTGCTTCAAGGGAAACCAAAACCTTCCAAAATGTTAGAAATACTAACACATATTTGATAGATTTAAACTCATACTTTAATTCATTGATAGCAAGACCTATTTATAGGACAAATATATGAAATTCAAATAATAACAGTAGAGATTAAATAGGATAAGAATCCTATCAACTAACAACTTATTTAAATTTAAACTAAAAACAAACTATTTTTATTTTCATAAAAACGTGATCGTAACATTCTACCACGCTTCTGATCCAACGTCCTCGTTGGTCAACATATCGACACTGACCCATCACCCGACTATTACTATTCGATGCAATAATATTATGTCCATACATAATACTAACACAAATCTAGCCTATAAATTGCCAACTGAATTCATTGCTCCAAACAGCAGAATGGTAGTTCGACACAAACCTAGCGAAAGTGCTTCATAACCGGGTCTGATACCAAATGATACGAGGATGTTTATTTCAATTTTTAAAAAATAGATAAATGTTTGTTTTAGATTTAAATTTAAATATAAATAATTTGTTGTTATATATGATTTTTATCCTATCCATTCTCTTTGTTATCTTTTAAATTTCTTGTATTCTCCTATAAATAGGACTTGCTCTATCAATAATAAAAGATGAATTAATTTGGCTATCAGCTATGAGTTAGTCTTTTATGATTTTTGGGAGGTTTTGGTTTCCCTCAAAGCAAAGCAGCATTTTATTTTTTATTCAAAGAAACATGCTCGTATCAATAATGATACAGACCCAAATGTCATAAACTAGAAAGAACAGGTTAATTCGAGGAAACCTTAAACCTCCCAAATATTGATGTTTTGAGGAACCAACATTAACATAAAAGTTGCAGACAATAATTCTAATGCCTCATTTTATTTCATAGACCCCTCTTTTTACAAGTGAATTTGAAGAATTATCACGATAGACATGATTCAATATCTCAAGAATCAAGGAGATGGAATCGGTCCACTACTTAACTTTATCTAGCTAGCTACTCTGAAAACATTGCAACTAACAAAGTAAAAATAACAGAGCAACAATAACAGAGCATGGGTACCAATGTGGAACATGTGTACCAACGTGGGCCTTAGTGACATGCGTATGAGGTTTGTATAATCATCCCTTTCAAGATAAAGTGTCATTGTAATCTATAGTAATACTACTTGTAAGTGAATTTTTCATAATGTGATACTTTAATTATTAGAAAGCATATTCTGTTGGATATGACTCGAATTACCAATGGTTACCAAACACGATTTACCAATGCGGAGACTTCCTAGAGACGTGAGAGCGTTTGGGAGTATGAGGTTATGTTTGAGGGAGGTTTTGAAGTCAAAGAAGAACAGGAGGAACACTTTCGATGAATTACCGTGGCATAGGACCGCCGGGCAGGCACATGCACTAGCCGCTGCACAAGCAGCTGTAAAACTCTCAGGTTTTACGCGGCGTAGGACTGCTACGTAGGCAAAGGCACACAGAGCGGTAACAAGCAGCGGTCGATGAGGATGAAATGCGTGGATCACAGTTTTCTGAGTGATCAAGTTCAACACGGTTTAGGAAGCGGGTGGCCAACTGCAACTTGAATCGTAGTTAATCACAAGCACGCGTTGAATCAGGAAATATTCATGGAAGGGGAAATATGTTGCTTCTAGAGTTCTAATGAGAAAGGATTTCTTCCTAAATTAAGACTTGTCATAAATAGGAAATAGTATTTATATGGAACAAGTAAATCTTGTATGACTAGGAGATAGATTTCTTTGTTAACTTTAACTCCTGTAATTCATATAAATAGACCCTAATAACTAGGTTATTGTGTGTGGAGCAAAATAGCAAATACTAGAGAGATCTCAAAGTGAGCATTGAGTGTAATTGGGTTTGGGGTATTACAAAGAGAGTGATCCTGAGTGTGTGGTTGTAACAATTTACTACATAGTGGAACTTTCTCTTGTCATCCTGACAGCCGTGGTTTTTTCCTTGATTTGGGTTTCCACGTAATTCTTGTATTGTGTGTGCTTGGATTTAGATTATTTCTCTTCATCTATCTTTTCTTTGTTATTGTGTTTGTTTGTGTTCTATCCGGCAACGCTTCCGCACATATAGTGACGGTTTGTTCGCCAACAATTGGTATTAGAGCCCCAAGTTGCTTGATAGTGGTCTTAACAAACTTTATGGCAAGGATGATGAGATTCGATATTGAGAAGTTCGACGGAAAGATGAACTTTGGCTTGTGGCAGGTTTAAGTCAAAGATATATTAATCCAATATGGTTTACACAAGGCGTTGAAGGGCAAGTCAACCCCTGCGAACCCTGAAGGCTCTGGAGGTTCTAGTAAAGAAACGGCTAGTACTAGTTTTGGAAAACAAAAGATGAGCGATGATGATTAGGAGGATATGGATGAGAGAGCTGCGAGTGCGATACGATTGTGCCTAGCTAAGAACGTTCTTGCAAATATTCATGGAACCTATTCAGCGAAAGAACTTTGGGAGAGGCTTGAAGAATTGTATCAAGCGAATAGCGTCTGCAACCGGTTCTACCTGAAGGAGCAGTTTCACATGCTGCAGATGACTGAAGGTACGAAAATTTCTGATCATCTAGGAGTGCTCAATGGAATAGTTTCAGAATTAGAGTCGATTGGAGTAAAGATTGATGAAGAAGACAAAGGTCTTAGACTCATCTGGTCCCTTCCATCGTCCTATGCGCACATGAAGCCAATCTTGATGCATGGGAGTTCAACCATATGCTTTTGAGATGTAGCAAACAAACTTATCTCTGAGGAACGAAGACTAAAGAGTGAATGTAAATCTTCTGATAACTCTGTTCTTTTTGTTGACAGGAAAAAGGGGAACTCCAAATGGAAAGGCACTTGTTGGGGATGTGGACAGTCTGGACACATCAGGAAAGATTGCAAAAATAAGAAGACAAGTGTGGCTAAGGGCTCCAAAGAGGGTGATCCGGCAATCGCCTCTCTTGAGTATGATGACTACAGAGATGCCCTCTAAAGGGGCATAAACATCCCCATGGCATGACCGCTAGTTGCCGTGAAAAGGATGTAGCTGATAGCGGGTCCACAATTTGCGCACGGGCATTGGTTAGAAAGTGATGCAAGGTGTGTGGTGGACAAGGATGTTGATGGCTGAGCGAACTCCTTGGAAACCTAACGTGAGGAGTTGCACCACAATTTTCAGCAAGGTAAATTTTGACATGTGCTGGTGAAATCTTGGAATAGCTGTTTCCTAAGTGGTTATACCTAGTGGTGGGTATGTTGATTCTTGGTGATGAGGATCGTAGCTGAGGACAAGTTTTTTGGGAATTCTCGCCATAAGGGAGGATTGTTGGATATGGCTCGAATTACCAATGGTTACCAAACACGATTTACCAATGCAGAGACTTCCTGGAGACGTGAGGGCGTTTGGGAGTATGAGGTTATGTTTGAGGGAGGTTTTAAAGTCAAAGAAGAACAGGAGGAACACTTTCGGTGAATTACCGCGGCATAGGACCACTGGGCAGGCACATGCACTAGCCGCGGCACAAGCAACGATAAAACTCCCAGGTTTTACGCGGCGTAGAACCGCTACGTAGGCAAAGGCACATAGAGCGGTAACAAGCAGCGGTCGATGAGGATGAAGCGCGTGGATCACGGTTTTCTGAGTGATCAAGTTCAACACGGTTTAGGAAACGGGTGGCCAACTGCAACTTGAATCGTAGTTAATCACAAGCACACGTTGAATCAGGAAATATTCATGGAAGAGGAAATATGTTGCTTCTAGAGTTCTAATGAGAAAGGATTTCTTCCTAAAGTAAGACTTGTCATAAATAGGAAATAGTATTTATGTGGAACAAGTAAATCTTGTATGACTAGGAGATAGATTTCCTTGTTAACTTAAAATCCTGTAATTCATATAAATAGACCCTAATAACTAGGTTATTATGTGTGGAGCAAAATAGCAAATACTATAGAGATCTCAAAGTGAGCATTGGATGTAATTGAGTTTGGGGTATTACAAAGAGAGTGATCTTGAGTATGTGGTTGTAACAATTTACTATATAGTGGAACTTTCTCTTGTCGTCCTGACAGCCGTGGTTTTTTCCCTGATTTGGGTTTCCACGTAATTCTTGTGTTGTGTGTGCTTGGATTTAGATTATTTCTCTTAATCTATCTTTTTTTTGTTATTGTGTTTGTTTGTGTTCTATCCGGCAACGCTTCCGCGCATATAGTGACGGTTTGTTCGCCAACATATTCAAGGTTTTATGACTAAGGATTGAATCATTTTCAACATCCAAGTATATTGCGTAGTGTATATGGATTTTTTTTATTTTTATTTTTTAAAAAAAGAAGTATTTCATCGACTTTTAAAAGATTTTTGTTTATAGGCGACTCTTTGAAATATTTTTATGAAAGTTGATATATTTGCTTAATGTTTATAATCCAATATTTGCTTTGATATTACTTATTTTATTATATGTATGTATTTCTAATTTCTAATTAAGATTTTCCATAGCTATTGTTTTGGCACAAAGCTTTTTTTTTTCTTTGACTATAGATGAAAAACAATTCTCTTTCTTTATGCTAGCTATTCAAGTATTCAAGTTATTTCGAACTAGTTATTTCTAAGTTCGACGGACTTTCAAAGGTATATTATTGTTTTTATGATACCATTTTATTTGAGGTTTAAAATGTTAAGATTGATGAAAGTTAATTTGGTGTAATTAATCGTATATCCATTTTGTTTCCACACAATATGTTTTCTCTAGTTACTATGGTATTAAACTTCTTTCACTACAACAAAAAGGGTCTTAACAACATTACATGTGCAAGACAAGATCTGTTGTTAAGCATATTTGAAGTTTCAACAATTTACAGTGCTGTTGTTAAAAACTTAAAGTTCTACAAACAACTTGCATGGGAAGTTGTACAAGACCAGATCTTCATGAATTCAACTTCGTAATGATGTTTATTATATACCGTCAAAAGACAAAAATCTTAGAACAAATATTTTTTAAAATAACTAACTTGCAATACAATATTTTCAACTTACGAGTTTACAATATTCTAATATTCCTACTCTACTTGCATATCATATCCAAACTCATTCTAAATACAAACCGAATACATAGGCCAAGCAATTGTAATTTCTACAACCCCACCAAGCTTAAAGCCACCCACCTATTTTGCTAATTTGCAACACAGTAATACCCTTTGGAAATGAAATGTCTGGAACACATGGATAAACCCTGATTCTGTTGTAGAGCAAATAACTTCTTGTTCCTGTATGCCTTCCCACACTGGAGTTTGAAATTGATGGAGCAGAGCAATCAGCATGAGTCATTGGAGGAGAAGACAATGAACCTCCTTGGACTGAGGCAGGCATATGGCAGGATTCAGTTCGGGAACTTGCCTCTTGAGAGCCATCAAATGGAAAAGACATTAAGGCAACATTTACAGCAGCATGCTCTGCTGCCTTTCTACTTATGAAGAAATTTGGGCTCTCAAAGGCATGCCCGTCGACTGTGACTCTCACCTTAAAGCAAGGGGCTGGCAAGGGGCATGAGCAGGGCCCTCTCTCGTACTGGTATACGCTGGTGAATTGATCTTTTTCAATCGACAATGGACATCTATAAGCACAAGTTAACTTGCTTGACAGATCAAAGAAGAGATAATAATCATGCAAACATAGCAAAGATCAGACAAATTACAAGAGAATTGCAGTAATGACAAATTGACAATGACCATACATAATGTAATTGCAAAGCAAGCACTCCTGACAACAAAAGCTCTCAACAAGTTTAATATACTGCGTAAAAGTTAGTCCAAATTCCAAAATACAAAAACTTGATAAGCACTTAGTCATGTTTCAGAACACGAACACTTTTTAAGCATTAAATTGCAAAGTATGAAGGACAAGAGAAACAATAAACATTTGTAGAATCATCGTTTACATTCATCAAACATGTTACTACGATCACAAAAAAGAACATGAATTATACATACAGCATAAATAAACATGACACATCAATAAATCCAAGAATATCAAAATGATGAGCGGTAAATCAACACATGCATAAATAAATATGTAAAACATAAACACAAAAGAGCAAAAAAATTAAAAAAATTAAAAAAAAAAAAAAATATTAAAAAACTTACTCCACATCTAAAAGAGGAACTCTCTCACCCCCAAGACCATGTATCCCTGAAAAACAGTCCATCAATGGTTAGTACTACACTTTCTAATCATTGACCCAAAATGAAAAATGAAAAAATGAAACATTAAAAGTATCAAAATCAAAAGACAATGTAGTATAATGGAAGGTTTGAGCTATACTTAGTAGCAATTATCAAAATCAAACTTCAATGTGAACACGAGTTATCTCTAATAATACCACCATAGCAACTGCTTATTGAACACAAGTTTCAAATGGAAAAAAAATGAGTAGCCAGGCCAATTTAGGCTACTAAATGCAAACTCTTCTCACAATGTACATCAGAAAATTTGAGAAAGCCACGCTCACAACACAATAATTCTTTTCAAACCTGAATTGTCAAAGGATACAGGGTTTGTCAACATGTTCTGTATTGAATGTAAGTTGAAAACTAGGGCGCGGACATGCAATTACTGGTGTCTTTTTTTTTTTTCTATGTTAATAAAGCATTTTCACAAAACAACAAGAC
Source organism: Acer campestre (assembly GCA_954870605.1). Classification (NCBI taxonomy): domain Eukaryota; kingdom Viridiplantae; phylum Streptophyta; class Magnoliopsida; order Sapindales; family Sapindaceae; genus Acer; species Acer campestre. The sequence continues at coordinate 43,290,118 of OX940801.1, forward strand.
TAATGATTGTAAATAAAGCAATTTCTATTTGATTTTTCAACGGTGACTCTGCCCTCTGCTTTGCCAGACTAATGATTGTAAATAAAGCATTATTAGTAGTTTGGCTTTACATGTTTTAAAACAGACCAATACCAATCCAAGTAAACACCATTATAGCTCAAATTAAGAAGATAAAGCCAACTAAATAAAGTAATATTGCAACTTTAACGGGGAATATTTTTGAAACAACTTTTTTTCAACCCAACAGTGGAAAATTTTGAATGTTTATGCTATACTTCATCCTTATTACATGAAAATGATATCTCAACTGAATCACACAACTGAATCCATATACTTCATTCTTTTTGTGCTATATACAACAATATAGCACCATAAACAAAAGTTAAGAAAGATTAATAGGAGCATCCACACCTAAACAAAATCACATTGCAAAGAAGAATAAGAAACTTCACTGATATACAAAAATCCTACCGAATTTCAGCACTAACAGAATTCGAATTCGTAACTCCCAAATAACAGCAGTAGCAGAAATCGAATCCCTAAATCACAAATAGTTTGAATTTCAGACTTTCAGTATCAGACACGTTTATTCAAAATCAACCAAATAAGAGAGAATAAACGAAAAAGAAATTCATACAAACTTCAACAATCGAAAATCGAATTTCAAGCAACTGAAAAAGGGATTCGAACTCACCTTCTAAGAACAAATCGCGGTGGCTTTGGTGGTTGTGGTGGTCTCGGTGCTCACGGTGGCTGTGATTGTCGCAGACGGTGGAGAAATTTTCATCGTGAGAGACACGAAAAAAAAAAAAAAGTGTAAAAGATAATGTTGGAAAAAGTAAGAAAATAATAATAAAAGAACTCGTAAGTCGTAACCGGTGGACTTCCTAAAATTGGGCTTTTACGATTGGTAAGCTCTTTAAATTGGGTTGTATTTGTGGTAGCTAAAAATGGCCCATAGGCCCAAACCTTTAAGCTCACGATCAACTTTGTGTTCGATCTGGTCTAGGCCCACTTGATTCAGGTCGACCCAGGAGACCTTGTTTGAATCTCAATTTGATTTAGTCAAACGTTTTCTCCAACTCAACTACGGCCCTGTTTGGCTAAGCTTTTAGAGAGCTTAAAAGCTCTTTTGGAGCTCAAAAGCAACTTCTAAGGTTGTTTGGATGATTTGTAATAAGAGCTTTTGATGTTTGGAAGCTCTTTTTTGAGAAGCCAAGCCCACAAGGCTTTTGGTAGAAGAGCTTCCTGAAAAACACGCGAAGCTCATTTGGGTTTAATGAATTTTTGATATTACCGGTTTTACCCTTCTAACTATAAATAACAAATTACAATTGGTCAATTGTATCCTTTTATAATTTTCACCCATCTTTCTCCTTCTCAGTCGTTCTCCTTCTCAGAAAAGATGAACCCTAACCTTTTGGATTTGATTTGGGTTTTTGAACTCCACGAAGCCATGGCTATGTGATTCGGAATTAGCTTATCAAGTATATTAATCTTGTTTGGTGGTGCCGTGCAGGTATCCATCCAGAAGAAAGTTTTGCAAAGGTGAAGAAATATGGGCTTCCTATGTTGCTCACTCAAGATGAGGGGGTTAAATCCTTTATTGCCAATCTTACAGCTCAACTCACAGGTTCATTTCTTGCTCTTTTGTTGATTTTTGGTTGCTGATAAAATATTTTTGATATTAATCGATTATGTTCTGGATTTGATAGAAACGTATTGTTCTTGGTAATCTGTTGCGTTTTCTTTCCTTAGGTTTTGTCGAAATTCTAAATCATTTGAAAGACAAAGAACATAAGTTCTTGGATTGTTCTTGACAATTTTTAGGTCTAAAAATCTGTGATTGATGTAAAGTATTCTGATGACTGAATATTTTTGATCTCACATTCTAGTTATTTGTGAAGAATGGTTGGAATCCAGGAAGCTACAGAGGGTTGTATTGGTAATAACGAGCAAGGCCACCGGCGAAGTTCTAGAGAGATGGAACTTTAGCATTGAGACAGATAGTGAGGTTGTCGAAAAGGGGTAAGTTTGATTGATTAATTCTCTTTGATTTCAACTAAGTAGGCTCGCCAAGGGTACTTATTCTCCTGTTTTGTGTGCTTACATGAGAATCTTATTTCTTTGTTTTTGTATGTGATACCATTTCAGTGTCTCAAGGGAGAAGAGTGACAAAGAAATAATGAGAGAGATTCAAGCAATTATGAGACAGATTGCCTCAAGCATTACTTATTTGCCTTGCCTTGATGATTCCTGTAAGCTTCTCAATCCTATTGTCTTTTTGCAGAAGTTATTGTTCTATGTAATGATAGCCTTTTGATCGAATTTCTGTGTTTAGTTTGTGTACTTAGGTGTCTTTGATGTGTTCAGATATTGCAGTCCCATTTACTTGGATTGAGAGTGACCCTAAACTGATTGCTAATCCACAATTGGTGAGACTGCATTCATTTGATACCAAGGTAAGTCAGGATGGATAATTCTGACTCCATGAAAACTGAAAAAGTTTAATTGCTTTTGATGTTGAATTTGTGTATCTTGGGTTTCTGCAGATACACAAGGTTGATAGTGATACTCTTGTATCGTACAAGAACGATGAAAGGGATGAGTAGAGAGTTGATGAATGGGATGAGTAGAGAGCTGCTAGCTAAACACAGAAGAGAGAGCATCGAAAATGCATTGACGAGAGTGTCTCTGAGTCCACCTCTTCTTCGATTGATTCGAATTCGAGCGATGGAGTCAAGCATATTGGAATCCATCGGGACAGAGATGATCGGAGTGATGAGTCCAGTCTCAATCTGTATGCTCATCGTAGTCCTCCTGGTCTACACCCTCTCCTCCTCCTCCGAGGCCGCCATCCGCACCGCTGCAAATCTCGTCTACCAGGAGACCTCCACCGACTCCCCAACAGAGAAGCTGGAGGGCGCCCTCCTCAACGCCTTGGTCTTCGTCATTTTCATCACCCTCATCACCTTCCTCCTTGTCGTCCTTTACTACTACAATTTCACCAACTTCTTGAAGAACTACATGCGCTTCTCCACCTTCTTCGTCCTCGGTACGATGGGTGGTTCGATCTTTTTGTCAATCATTCAGCATTTCTCGATACCAGTTGATTCGATTACCTGTTTTCTGCTGCTTTTTAATTTCACTGTTGTGGGTGTGTTGTCGGTTTATTCGGAGGGAATGCCGATTGTGTTGAGGCAAGGGTACATGGTGTGCTTGGGGGTCATTGTGGCAACTTGGTTTACAAAGTTGCCTGAGTGGACTACATGGGTTTTGCTGGTGGCATTAGCTATATATGATCTGGTTGCAGTTTTGGCACCTGGTGGGCCGCTTAAGTTGCTGGTAGAATTGGCCTCGAGTAGGGATGAAGAACTTCCTGCTTTGGTATATGAAGCTCGGTCAACAGTTTCACAAAATGAGAGAAGTGGAAGGTCAGGGTTGAGGCTTTTGGTTGGTGGGGTTTCAGATACTAGATCAGTAGAGCTGCAGGCTTTGTCTAGGGGCTGTGCGGATGGAAGTGAAAATCATGGGAATCTTGAGTATGCTGCAGTACATGTTGAGAATGTGGAACATGAAAGGAACAGTGAAGTAGAGAGGTTACCATTGGTGGGGCATTTATTTAGGGAAGGCTTTCAGTCAAGTGACGGTTCATCATCTGAGTATTTAACAGTGGTTGATAATAGGGAGAATGAGATTGTTGTGGAGGAAGAGATGTCTCCTCTTGTTGATATGATGGAATTGGGGGATGAAAGAGAGCAGGGAGGAAGGAGGGATGGTCGCGAGAACAATATAATAGTGGACAAAGGTATTAAACTTGGACTTGGAGATTTTGTTTTCTATAGTGTTCTTGTGGGTAGGGCTGCAATGTATGATTTGATGACAGTATATGCTTGTTACCTGGCAATTATCTCTGGACTAGGCTGCACTCTTATTTTGTTGGCTGTTTGTGGTCGAGCTCTGCCTGCCCTACCTATTTCTATCACTTTGGGAATCCTATTTTACTTCTTAACTCGGTTGTTAATGGAGCCTTTTGTTGTTGGGACAGCAACAAACCTGTTAATGTTTTGATTTTTTCAGAAAAATTACACTGCTGAAGAAATACTAATGATTTTGTAGTTAATGGTTTTGTAAACATAGTGGAAAGAATTTCTACTTGATGTCTCATTGGTGCTCATGTAACTTACTAGGGATCTGTGTTCTGTTGGCATAGTGCGACACCCTGAAGACAATCTTTCAATTTTTTGAAATGTAATTGACTAGCCTTTTAGGCCTTCTATAAAATTTAGAATTGATTGAAATGTTATACAGCAAAAAAAAAAAAAAGCTGCTAGCTAAACACGCACTTACTACGCTGACTGCTTGCTGCAAGTTTTTGTTTCCTACTTAGACTCTTGAAGAGTGTGTGCGTACTGTGAATCTTTCCATTCACATTTTGTTTACTAGGTTGATTGGAAAAAAAAAAAAACGATGGCCGATGTGTTGAAAGTCCTTGTTTCATTTTGTCATGATGGTCTGTTAGAGAAGCATAGCTTCATATGATTTCACTGCTTTCAATTAAAAGGCATGTGTTTGCTTTGTACAAAATTTGATGAAAAAGATTGGTTGCAAAATAAATAAACTGTTATAATAATGTTTTGCTATTTTAATTTTAGAAGTACCAACTCGTGCTCATATCTGTATCATTGTATTTGTGGCCTGGAAAATTTTAGTATAATTTTTATTATCATTTTGTCTAGTTTGTGACTTTATCATCAGGTGAATCTTTATTATTTTAGTAGATTTTTTAAGGAAATATATTAGAAAAATGTTATATTATACCAAATAATAAGTTTTTTTATGAAATTTTTTTATACATATATTATTTACTCCAATTATGGTCCAAATGTCATATAACCTTTAAAACAAATATTATTATGTTCCAACAAAATAATTTCTTCTTTTAGAAGGGTAAAAAGGTCATATCATAATTAGAAGAGATTTTAAAATATTCCAACCAAACAGTCTCAAAAGCTCTTCCTGATATAAAAGCTCTTCTGAAATATACCATCCAAACAGTAACTGAAAAGCTCAGGCTTTTACTTCTCTTCTTCTACTGTCAAAAGCCAAAAGTAAAAGTTATCCCAAACGGGCCCTACTTATGGCTTATCTAATACTTGAATGGTCTATATATATATATATATAACTTTTGTTTTTTTTTTTGGTCTATAAATGATTTGTGTAAAATATTTTTCATCATTGTTTAAATTTCGTATCCTATTTGATAATTATTCGACTATTTTCTCTTTTGCAATCTTCTGATTAAATTTCGATCAAAACTTCTTAAACTTAAAAATTCATTACAAGAAGTGAAGTATTCTATATCTATTTTGATATTTGAAAAATTAGATTTAACATGATGTATGTTCTTTATATTTAAATTATACTTACGACTTTTCTTTTCGATTTAGGATTATATCTATAAATTTCATAATTAAACTTTAGTACTATTCATCTGAAACAAGTGAATTGAATATATGTCTTGAATTATATTCCTTTTCAACTTATTATGATTTTATCTTTTGAAGTTTTGCATATATTTATGTTTGTTATATAAGTTCAATCCTCAAATTATTTAACTCCAAAATTTATGGATATATATATGAGTATTAAACCGTTTTAATATCAATTGGTTTTATTTAAAAGAATTTCATAAATTGTTTTTAATGTTCACTTATCCATATTAAATCATGATACGATATTGTTTGATCAAATGATTTCATTTGCATAGTCTTTTGAATGTAATAAATTATTGTTTTAGATGAGGATTGTATCAAGTTGTTTTAAGATATGAATCTTTATCATTTATTGTTTATTTTGTGCTTTTTATTTTCTTGTAACTAGTTCTACCGGTGGTTGTTTACTTTTCTCTCTTGTATCCTCTCTTTTTAATATTAATAAATTAGTTTTTAATTATATATATATATATATATCTGTGTGTGTGTGTGTTTTATATGTAATATGCGATATTTGTCAATAGGGATGTAGCTCAGCTGATAGATGGACGAGCTTGAGACTTGGACAAATGACTCTCATATCAACGGCTTGAATTGACGAAAGCTTTAAAAAAAAATATCTGGTCCGGATTAATAGATATTGTCAACAAAAAAAATGCAATTTTTTTTTCTTGATATCGTATTCCAATATCTTAAATGTATTGATTATTTCATTTATTGAGTTGTCTTTATAATTTATTTGTCAAAAAAAAAAAAGTTTAATTTGAGTTGTGTTCAGAATTTTAGTGTCCTTTTTTTTGGTAAAATCAAGCACTTCTATTTTTAAGATTTCATGCTCTTAAGGTTTTATAACTATTTTAAAAGGGATTTCGTTATTATACTGCTATTTTTATTTTGCGGTTGGAATCTACTTTTGTTCAACATTATGAATTGTAAATTTTTTAACTGTGATTGGCTTGTTTGTTTTAATATGAGTTAGACTCATACTAAAATCGTTTCTCAAATTCTTTTCAAAATTCACCATCTGATTTTGACATAACTTAAGTGTTCATATTTTAGCCCCACCAATTTAATTGTTGAGTTTGATTATGTTCTATTCATCTTATCCTATCATATGCTGATATGTGATTTGAATATCAATCAATCATGTTTTAGGTTCATTAGCTATATTGATTTGAGATTGATGAATACTAAATTATTTCTTTTTACCTTAGTTTGATTTGTAATCTTTTGGATAGATGAGTTCTTGATACAGAATTTGCAATTGGAAATCATTAACATGATTTTGGATTTGAAGATGACACGATTGTGTAACGTGTGAATGGAAACTTAGAGTATAAGAAAAGGATTAATAGGATTATATAATTTTTGCTGTATGCCATAGTGAAAGGTGAATTCCCTAATATTTTGAAGTTCGAGAATTATACAAATTTCGAGGATGAAATTTTTTTAGGGGAAAGAGTTGTAAGACCTGAATTTTTTTTTGGGAAAAGATCATTTTCCCCCCTACTGTTTACCCTATTATTAAAATGAGGACAGAGTTTCACGACATTAGCCGGTCTGCCCCTTGAAATGAAAATATTATTAAAACTTCCCCTTCTGTTAGCTTTTTCTTGACAGACACCAACTCTGACATTGTTTTGTGCGTGAATTGACCAAAATACCCTCCTTTGCCTTTTAAAATTAGATTGCACATGGTGACCAATGGGTAAATAGACCAAAATACCCTCTAAATATAAAATTACTATTATACCTTATAATTAAATGATAATAATAAAAAAAGAAATTAAAAACAAAATTAGAAAATAGATCTTCACCGTCCATCTTTGAGATGAACGGTGGAGATCTCTTTTATTATTATTTATTTAATTTTAAAATTTTAAATTCAATTATTATCTATTTAAAAAAAGGATTATCTAATAATTTAATAATTAGCTAAATAGAAAACCAAAAAATAAAATTATTAAATAATTTAATAATTTAATAAAATTAAATTAAATTAAATTAAGTTCAATTTCCAGAAAAAGCCACATTCAACATAAACACCACCACCATTATCACCAATTCATCATCATCGTCACCAAACTCCAAACCCAGATTTGTTCCAAATAATTTTAAAAAAAATAAAAATTAATTTCTAATTTGCCAAGTATCTGAACGATCCAATCTCAGATCCAATGAAATCCATCTTTGATATAATGACCGACACAGATTGGAGCAATCTGCAATTTTTTTTTGGACAAAAGCATATGTTAATAAACTAAGAAAATAATAATGTTAGTTTAGTAGTAGTTAATAGTTGCTGGTATTTGTCACTCTCCTAGATCTCCATCATCAATCAAACATAAAAATTCCAAAAAAATAAAAATAAATATACAACCCAGATTTGCAAGAACCCAGTTTCAAACCCAGATTTCGTTTTTGTTTCTTCACCAAATTCATCAGTCCATCACAAATTCACCAAACAATCCACCATCACCAAATTCGTTTTCGTTTCTTCACCAAATTCATCAATCCATCACAAATTCACCAAACAATCCACCATCATCCCACAACCCAATAGCACCCAAACCTCTGTCAAAGGAAAGCAAATGGAGAAGAGAAGGAGAAAAAAAAAAGACAATCGGCAGCGAGAGAAGATCGATCGAACACCGATCTCCTCGTTTGGAAGGAGATAGAGTGCCAATCTCCGCGACCGGGAGGAGATCGAACGCCGATTGGCGGTGAGAGGATGACAATCAACGGTCGTAGGGTGGCGGCTAGGGTGAGTTTGTTTGTTTGTTTTTTTTTTTTTTTGGAACGATTAAGAAGATGATGGATGGATCTCTTTGAAGAAGAAGAAGAAAATTGTTAGAAGGAAATGTTTTTAAGGAAAAAAAAAATTGAATGAAGAAGAAGATGAAATGTATAAGACAGATCGTTTAAGAGTGAGATGATGTGGCCTCATATATTCCACTCAATTCTTTTATTTTAAATATATTATTAATTTTAAATATAAAATGACTTCCATACCCTTCAGTAATATCACCTTTCCTGATCCCACGCCAAGATTACGATTTTACCCCTCAACAGTAACGGTCAACATCCAATTTGTATGGTTTCCGTTACAGAAGGGGGTTTTGATAAATAACTTAGTTTCGAGGGGGTTTACGGCCAATAATCACAAACTCTGTCCTCACATTTCTAATATAGTAAACAGTAGGGGGGAAAATGATTAAATCCCTTTTTTTTTTCCTCTTTAATTTATTAGTAATAGTAATAATAATATAAATAGAAAGTTAGAAACACATTCATTCAGTTTCTTTTTGTTAAGGCAACTAAATCATCTAGTATTAAATCAGAATATTTTGGCAACAAACCTTCTTCTGCATTATTCAAGGACAATCCCAACAAAACAAGTTAATTCCACATTTAGGGAGATTTGAAACAAGTCAATTCCACATTTCGAGAGATTTAAATATATTAGCAAAATCAGTGGGATTTGTATATCTTTATTATTTTTATATTAGCAAAATCAATGGGATTTGTATATCTTCATTATTTTTTAATTACTCATACGTGTGTTTATATTAACAAAGTAATATCAATTATAGAAACACTTCCATTCTACCTTTACTTTGAAAACTCTCATTTTTCTACACTTACTTCTCTGCCAAAATTGATAACACTCACAAAAAGACATAGCAAAATATTGTCTCATGATAGATTGAGTCAGAGTATTTTGAAGATACAATTTCTTAAACTTTGTTTCGTTTTAAAGTTTTATTTACAGCTTTAGTCTTTTTTTTAGACTCATTGTTTTTAACATCAAAATATCTTATTAACAAAAATTTAGGCCTCTAACAATTGCTCAATTTTAGTTTCCTAATGGAGATGTTTTAATAGATGAATTTTGGAATGAAGTAGAAATATACATGAAGCTCTGTAATAAATTGCTTGAATTTTGGAGTTCATTAAAGACTTCAAATTTGAGTGTTAGTGTAGGTTGCAATTTTGATTTGTTTTAAGGGCAATTATAAATTAGGTCTTGGACTTTTTCTTAAATTCCAAGTTGTTTGTGACTTTTACAAAAGTGACAAAATTGGTCCTCACATTTTTCTCAAATGCCAAATTAGTCCCTCTTTTTTTAGGAGTGACCGAATTGACCCCTCTAACAATTTAACGGTATTAAATATAACATTTGACTTAAACATTTTTATTTAAAGTACGTAAATACCCTTTATTTGTCATGTTAAAGCATAGTTGTTTTGTCTTTTTGTGTATTAAATTCACAATTATAATTATAATTACAAAAAAAAAATCCAAAAAATATTATTAATGAAACACCATTTGTACCTTTTTTTAATTAAAATTATAAAAAAAATCTAAAAATATTTAAGTAAGACAATGTCAATCTAAAAATTATTTAAAAATCAAAACTCACAAATAAAGTACACAAAAATATATGCCATTAATATATTGTTTATAAGTAAAGTACAATTTTACCCCTACATAGTTAAAGTTGACTGACAGAACTTAGTTAGAGGGACTGATTTGACACTTGAGAAAAATGTAAAGATCAATTTGGTCACTTTTGTAAAAGTTGCAAACAACTTTGAATTTAAAAAAAGTCCAAAACCTAATTGATAATTGCTGTTGTTTTAATACTAGTGAAGCAACTTACTGTGTTGTTTATTTTAATTATATTTGTAGGTTGCAATTGATGGTAAATTTTGGTATGAGAATAGTAGACTTTTATATCAACTTGGATTATACCTTTCACAATTGTTGGTGGTGCTTATCTTAGAGAGATTTTTTTAATCTAAATCGGTTACATATGCAGATTTTTTGAATCATCAAAACTGGCCTTACTGTATTGCAGTAACTTTAATTGAAATTGGGGATGTTTTTAAGTTTGATTTTTGGTACTATATATGGTTGTAAAGACATTATTGAATCAGGATATAAATTTTCAAGAATTTTAGTGATATATAAGTATTTTTTCCTGTGGGTATATTTCATGTTTAAGCCATAATATTTAGGCTGACCGTCATGAGCTGTTTGTGTTGTAGGAATTTTAATTCTCAAATTGAGATGGATAATGTAAGTGCCTCTCTGTTTGATCAGCTTATTTCGTCGACAAAATCACAATGGGGTTCAATCTTGTAAGGGCAGCTTAGGATTCAAGATTTTCTTCTTAAATGCTTAAAGACCTCATTGTGGTTTTCAAGGGCTTCTTGGAAGGTAGTTACTTGTTCTTGACTCTCATTTGAAGAGATTTAGTTGCATACACACACACACTCTAGCTTGCATGTGTGATATTTGCTTCTTATATGTTTATATTGCACACCAATCACACGTGCACATTTTCTTGTGTGTTTGCTAGCTTTAGGTTGTGTCCGCTGGTGCCTTGACCTGCGCTGACCCACGCATTGCGCTGGTCCACCAATGCAGCTGTCAAGCACAACCTTTGCAGAGGTGTGCCGCTGGTCATGCGTTGGTCATCAAGCGCAGCTTCACCAGCGCAACTTTCACAAAGATGTACCGTTGGTCTTGCATCCCTCAGTTGCGCTGGTCGTCCAACGCAAGGTGTGCTTAAAGGTTGTGTGCTGGTGTGGGTGCGCTAGTCGACCAGCGCACCTAACGGGAAGCTGAATCGTTTTTTCCCAAAACGACCTCATTTTGCTTGGATCTCATTTATATATATATATATGTCTTGTTGGCCTTGACTCGTTTTTAGAGCAAAAATTATATCTTTTTGAGAGCTATTAAGTGTCTTCAAAGCTAAGGTATCAAGATAGCATTTTTATTACTCAAAACACAAAAACCCATCATACTTGTATGTTTCATTCATCATCTAGCATGTTTGCTCTAGGTTGTTTTTATCTCCTCATTTAGAGTCAAGTATTGTAATTGTCTTTTGGTAGTTTGCAAGCAATGAACTAGATTCACTTTTGAAGACCCGCGGGTAGCAAAGACGGATTAGTAATCGTAGGTGTGATGTGGTCAACCTAGATTGTAATCGTATTTGCAATTAGTGGATTGAGGTTCTAGTGTGGCGTAAAAAACAGCCCGTGGTTTTTCCCCGTGTGGGTTTCCACGTAAAAATCTCGTGTCTTTTACTTTTCGTATTCTCTACACTTGATTTTTGTTGTTGACTAGTTGGGGTTGTTTTTGTAATCTTGTTTAATCTCGAAAATTGGTAAAAATGGATTTAAAATCTATTCACCCCCTCTCTAGATTATATTAAGACTCGTTAATATATATTTTCAATTGGTATCAAAGCGGGTTCTTTAACATAATTAGGAGATCCCTTGCTCTTGTTAGAGTCCTTGCTTTTGTTTGCATTTTTCTTTGTTTTTGTGTGTTTAGCTTGTTTGTGTGCATTCATATCATTCTCACCCAAACACTATAAGTGGAAATGAGTAAAGCAAAAGAGTTGGAAGAATGATTGAAGATGGAGCTAGTCTTGGCTAAGAAGAATGAAGAAGACTTGAGGAAAGAGCTCATGAAAGCTAGAGGGTTGATTGCTAAGATGACTTCCGGAACCGAAAAGCTTGACAAGATGCTTTCTTGTGGGAAGAGCCCTTATGACAAAAAGGGGTTAGGATATGTGGAAGAAATGGAAGCCACACCCTTGAAGAAGACAACATTCGTCAAGAGCAAAGAGGTTGAAAGTGCTTAAATCCCTCAACAATCAACTAAGTGGGTTGAAGTTGGTGAATCCTTAAAGCAAGTATAAACAAGGATTCCAACAAGAGCTCTACCACAAGCTAGAGCTCCTTAAACTAGACCTCCTCAACCAAGAACTCCACAACAAAGAATCCCACAAGCTCAACATGGGGTCTTTCATGCTCAACCAAGGAGACATGCCAACCTTGCTCAACCACAAAGGAGAGAGTTGCCTTAACATTCAAGAGCAACTCAAAATAAAAAGAGGCTACAAATGCTTGCACAAGGCTATGGTATGAATTCCTATTTTACTCCTACTTGCCATTTTTATGGAATTGAAGGCCACATTAGGCCTAATTGCTTAAGTATATTAAATTGTGTAGAAGAGAAAACATGATTGAGAAAAATATGCTTAGAAGAGCCACAATGCATGCTCCTAGGAAATTTAGAGACAATGGACCAATGGCTCCTAGGAATGACCGTGTTTTACCTAGGATGAATAGAAATGATGATTATTATTGCTATGTGGCCTAAGTTGCCTTGAAAGCAAATGTCTCCAACACTTGGTACCTTGATAGTGGGTGTTCTAGGCACATGACTAAAAACAAGAGTTTCTTTAAAACTCTTGCAGTGGAGGATGATGGATTCGTCACCTTTGGTGATGAGTTAAATAAAAAGGTTATAGGGAAAGGTAATATATCTATTCCCGATTTGCCCTCCTTGCCCAATGTTATTTATGTAGATGGCTTGCAAGCTAATCTTATTAGCATATCACACTTGAGTGATGAAGGGTTTTCGGTTATGTTTGGCAAAGTCGATTGCTCTATTCTTAAAGAAAATGGGCAAGTTTTGTTGAAAGACAATAGATCAAGTGACAATTGCTATTGTTTTAAGTCTAATCTTATCTCTTGTAACTTGTCCACTAGTGAGCAAGTTGAAGTATGTCACCAAAGACTTGGCCATATGAACTATAGAGACTTGAAAGTCCTTGATAGATTGAATGTTGTTACAGGCCTTCCCAAACTTGGGAAAAAGATTGAGGGTGTTTGTGGACCTTGCCAACAAGGCAAGCAAACTAAAAGTGTCCACAAGAAAGGCAAATACCTTTCCACCAAAGAGCCATTAGAGCTTCTCCATATGGATCTTATGGGTCCCATTCAAACTGAAAGCTTAGGTGGTAGAAGGTACATTCTTCTTGTTGTTGATGACTTCGCTAGGTTCACATGGACTTACTTCCTTAGATAAAAGTCCGAAGCCTTTGAGAAATTTAAAATGTTGTGTCAAAATTCAAATGAGAAAACTTCTCACATTAAAAGCATTAAGAAAATTAGAAATGATCATGGGAAAGAATTTAAAAATGCTAGCTTTGAAAACTTTTGCAATAGCTTAGGCATTTCCCATGAATTTTCGGTCCCTAGGACTCCTCAACAAAATGGTGTTGTTAAGAGGAAGAATAGAGTCCTCTAAGAGATGTCCTGTGTCATATTGCTTAGCAACAAAGTCCCTAGAAATCTTTGGGCCGTAGCCGTTAATACGGCGTGTTACATAGGGAATAGAGTTTTCCTTAGGCCCGAGACTAAACAAACATCCTATGCGTTATGAAAGGGTAGAAAACCCAATGTGAGCTACTTCCACATCTTTGGAAGCAATTGCTATATACTTAATAACCATGATCAACTTGGCAAGTTTGATGCCTTTTTATTGGATATGCACTTAATAGCAAGGCATATAGAGTTTTTAATCTACAGACTCGAAGTGTGATGGAATCATCAAATGTTGTCTTTGATGATTGCAGGCCTAAACATGATAACCATGAGGAGGATATTTGTGAGATTGATGACTTTCCCTTGAAGGAGTGTGGTGAGACTTCAAGTGATGTGAAGTCAAACCAAGATGAAGAGGATGATTTACCTCTTAATAGAGTTCCTCCTTTGGACTCTAATGAACCCGCTTCTTGGGTTAGGAAACTCCATGATAAGGATGATGTCATTGGAGAGGTTAGAGATGGTGTTAGGAGTAGACGTCAAATAGCTAATCAAATTAGCTACACTTGTTACACCTCTCAAATAGAACCCAAAAGGGTTGATGAGGCCTTGAATGATGAATATTGGGTTCTTGTCATGCAATAAGAGCTAAACCAATTTGAGAGAAATGAGGTTTAGACTCTTGTTCCTAGACTTAAAAACACCAATGTCATAGGCACTAAATGGGTGTTTAGGAATAAATCCGATGAGGATAGCAACATTGTGTGAAACAAGGCAAAGCTTGTTGCACAAGGGTACTCTCAAATTGAGGGTATTGACTTTGAGGAGACATTTGCTCCTGTTGCCCGTTTAGAGTCCATTAGGCTTCTCTTATCCATTTCTTATGTGTACAACTTCAAATTACACCAAATGGATGTCAAAAGTGCCTTCATCAATAGCTTCTTGCATGAGGAAGTGTTTGTTGAGCAACCCAAGGGGTTTGTGAATCCACACCACCCCTCTCATGTCTATCGTTTTAAGAAGACTTTATATGGTTTGAAACAAGCACCGAGGGCTTGGTATGAGCGCCTCACTCTCTGTCTTGTTGACAATGACTACTCTAGAGGTAGTGTTGACAAGACCTTGTTCATCAAGTGCACTAAAGATGAGCTATTCATAGCTCAAATTTATGTTGATGACAGTATTTGGTTCCACCAACAACTTGAAAGTTCTACAATTTGTTGATGTCATGTCTCATGAGTTTGAGATGAGCATGGTTGGTGAACTAAATTACTTCCTAGGCTTGCAAATTAAGCAAATGCATGATGGGATCTTCATATCCCAAGCTAAATATGCAAAGAGCCTAGTGAAGAAGTTTGTCCTTGAGAATACCAAACATTGTGACACACCTATGAGCACCACCTTGAAACTAAGCAAAGATGCTAGTGGAAAGGATGTGGAGCAAAGTCTATATCGTGACATGATAGGAAGCTTGTTTTACTTGATCGCAAGTAGGCCCGATATAGCATTTAGTGTGGGTGTGTGTGCTAGGTACCAAGCTAATCCCAAGGAATCTCACCTTGTTGCGGTAAAGAGGATTATTCGGTTTATGAATGGTACCTCGTACCATGGGATTTGGTACTCCTTTTACACTAATCCAAGTCTTGTTGGATTTAGTGATGCCGATTGGGCTGGAAATTATGATGATAGGAAAAGCACATCGGGCGATTGCTTTTTCCTTGGGAACAATTTGGTTTCTTGGTTTTGTAAGAAAAAAAACTCAATTTCCCTATCCAAGACCGAGGCGGAATACATTACCGCCGGTAGTGCTTGTACTCAATTGATGTGGTTGAAACAAATGCTAGCCGTCTATGGCTTGGAGCAAGGTACTTTTACTTTATTTTGTGATAACATGAGTGCCATCAACATTTCTAAAAATCTCGTCCAACATTCTAGGACTAAGCACATTGACATAAGACATCACTTCATAAGAAAGCTAGTTGAGAGCAAAACAATTGCATTGGAACATGTGGGAACAAATGACCAATTAGCGGATTTGTTTACAAAACCCTTAGACACTCTTAGATTTGGAAATCTTAGCAAGTCTATTAGGATTTGCCACTTGGGTTGAAGTGTTTTGTCTTGACCCCATATGGAGAGCTCAAGCAAAGAGAGCAAAGTTGCATGATCATGCATTGTGCTACATTGATATATTTTATGTCTTTTACTTAATTGCTTGAGATAATTGGATGTACATGCTTATATGTTTTTTTTTTTTTAATAAGTGTGATTCATTGCCTTGCTTGCAATCCATGTCATATTTATGCTCAAACATGCATTTTTGGAATAGGAAATGTACTTTAGAAGCACTTTGTGAATGACCTTTAATTGATTCCTATGACATGATGATTCTTTTTGGTTGCCATGCTTAAATGTGAAAAGTATGAAATGCTTAATTGCTTTATCTTGAAAGAAAATTTGTGTGCAAAAGCAAACTTTGAGACTTCTATTAATAAGGATCTTTAAATCCAAAGTCTATCTCTCTTTATTTGTAGAACCAGACTACTATCATATGGGTATCTTACCTGGAAAAATCAAATAGGCTGCAAAGTTGCTCATGTCTTGTTTTGCATATAAAATTGGATATAGTTGCTCCTTAAAATTTTGAAATATTTAAACTTTATATCCTTGCTTTTTCTATGACAAAAGGTGAAATTTGTTTGAATTCCTTTAGGAAACCTTTGTTGTTTACTTTGTCAAATACCATTGTTTTTTAGCTTGAATGCAACATGTCTTGCATGCAAAACATCCTTGTCACACATTTTTTTCTTAAAATAAAACTCATTGACTCTCTCTTACTTAATTGAGTTGCATAAAATTGCTTATATGATTATGCATATGTGGTTGTGCTACAAGCTTTCCTTGCTAATGCTTACCTATTAGGGGAGACTCTCTTTGCCTATCTCATGACAAAAATGGGGAGTAAGGTTGGGGAGAAATTTTTTTCTTTTCTTTTTCGGCATTGCATTTATGGGGAGTTGAGAGAGAGAGTAACCCATGTTGAGAGTTGATGCGTTTAGGGAGAGTTGCATTGCATTGCATTTGCATGATTACATTAATTGATTGTATTTTTTTGGCAATTGCAATTTCTCTTGTTCAAGCACCTCTCACACACTTGCTCTTGAAAAGATATATTTCTTGTTGATTGTGTGTAGGTTTGGAATTTTTCTACAAGCTTGCAAATGACTTGAAGATGTTCAAGACTTAGAATAGGGCTTTATTTGTAATGTAGAAAATATTGTTGACCAACTTTTTTTGTTTTTGTGAGGATGTTTGTGAGTGTTGATTTTGTCACGAAATAGCCAAAGGGGTAGATTGTAAGTGCCTCTCTGTTTGATTGGCTTATTTCGTCGACAAAATCACAATGGGGTTCAATCTTGTAAGGGCAGCTTAGGATTCAAGATTTTCTTATCAAATGCTTAAGTACCTCATTGTGGTTTTCAAGAGCTTCTTGGAAGGTAGCTACTTGTTCTTGACTCTCATTTGAAGAGATTTAGTTGTACATACACACTCTCTAGCTTGCATGTGTGATATTTGCTTATTGTATATTTTTATTGCACACCAATCACACGTGCACATTTTCTTGTGTGTTTGCTAGCTTTAGGTTATGTTCGCTGGTGCCTTGACCCACGCATTGCACTGGTCCACCAGCGCAGCTATCCAGCTCAACCTTGGTAAAGGTGTGTCGCTGGTCATGCGCTGATCGTTAGGCACAGCCTCATCAGCGTAACTTTCCCAAAGATGTGCCGTTGGTCTTGCGCCCCTCAGTTGCACTGGTCGTCCAGTGCAATGTGCTCTTAAAGGCTGTGCGCTGGTGTGGGTGCACTGGTCGACTAGCGCACCTGACGGGAAACTGAATCGTTTTTTCTCAAAATGACCTCATTTTGCTTGAATCTCATATATATATGTCTTGTTGGCCTTGGTTTGTTTTCAGAGCAAAAATTACATCTTTTTTAGAGCTATTAAGTGTCTTCAAAGCCAAGGCATCAAGATTGCATTTTTATTACTCAAAACACAAAAACCCATCATACTTGTATGTTTCATTCATCATCTAGCATGTTCTAGTTTGATTCTCATAGGGTTTTCATATTTGCTCACATGACATATAGTTAGAACATCACTTGCATCTCTTCACATGTTCTTTCTCTACAAGATAGCTTATTTATTACTTGACTAGGTTCAAGATAGCTTCTTTATGACTTGACTTAGTTTCAAGATTGTGTTGATTGTGTTTTGTGAGTTGTATTATGGTAGATATTGCATATAGGACTTTGTTGCCTATTTTGTTATGTTATATGCATGCCACTTAGCAAAATGATATCTACGAATGTCTAACTTGTTCATCCATGCCTAGATAAGCTTAAATGTCTAACCTTGCATTTTAGCATCTTGAATATTGCACATATTCACTCTAGGTTGTTTTTATCTCCTCATTTAGAGTCAAGTCTTGTAATTGTCTTTTGGTAGTTTGCAAGCAATGAACTAGATTCACTTTTGAAGACCCGCGGGTAGCAAAGACGGATTAGTAATCGTAGGTGTGATGTGGTCAACCTAGATTGTAATCGTATTTGCAATTAGTGGATTGAGGTTCTAGTGTGGCACACAAAATAGCCCGTGGTTTTTCCCCGTGTGGGTTTTCACGTAAAAATCTCGTGTCTTTTACTTTCCATATTCTCTACACTTGATTTTTGTTGTTGACTAGTTGGGGTTGTTTTTGTAATTTTGTTTAATCTCGAAAATTGGTAAAAAGAGATTTAAATCTATTACCACCCCCCTAGATTATATTAGGACTTGTTAATATATATTTTCAGATAAAAATTTTGATTTTTGTCTAGGGATAGTGTAACAGCCCAGGTCCACTAAGTAGATATTTTCTTATTTAAGCTTCACGCACGCGTCCTTTACCCTCACGAATTTGCTTTGGATCATGGGCTTCACGCAAGCATCATTCACCCATGGCCCAAAATACGTCTACTTAGTTAGGAGAGACCAAGGCTTATATACAAACCATGGACCTCACTCGATAGCGATGTGGGATGTGACAATCTACCTTATTTCGGACCTCACATCCTCGTGAGGGTCCAAACACAGTCACAAATCCAAATCCAAATCCACATCCACACCGGGTAGCGAGTATGCCCTGATACCATTTATAACATCACAGACCCATTAAGTAGATATTGTTCGCTTTGAGCTTCACGCACGCATCCTTCACCCTCACGGATTTACTTTGAATCATGGGCTTCACTCAAGCATTCATCACCCATGTTCCTACTTATGTAGCCTTTACTTACATAGTATTAAATTCTGAAATATTTACTTATTTACGGATTTATTTATCATAGTATTATATTCTGAAATATTTTATTATATATGTATATAAACTCATGTTCCTACCTATGTAGCCTTTACTTACATATATATGTATTTGTTACCCAATTCTTTTTAAATGATTTTTCTCTCTACTGGAACTTTTTGTTTAAAAGCTTAATTGTTTATTATATACATATTTTGAAAGTAATGTTTTAGCGCAAAGTCAATAGTAAATGAAATGGTGATCAACAATAATAATGGAAATGCAGCGCACGCGACAAATTAAATGTTACGATTTTGGTCTTGTATCAATTTCGGAAATGTAAATGGCCTGGTCACCGGGGTATTCGTGACACTACTTGACTTGAGTTTATTTTTATGAAATGTTATTAATCGTTATTGTACACTGAAAAAAGTTACTTTTGCAACTTTACTCGTATTTGAAAATGTTACTTTTGCAAGTTTACTTGCGTATAAAAATGTTACTTTTACAAGTTTAATTGTATCTGAACATTTGAAAATTTATGTACTCTTTAAATGTTATTGTAAATTTCATAAATGTTTTTTATTACGTATTATGTAATACTTATTGAGTTGATAGCTCACCCCTTGTCATTTAACATTTTACAGACTAAGTATCTTAGAAGCTGACCGTTAGGTCAATAGACTTTCAAAAGTTTGAAGTGATTGAGATTTTATGTAATATTTTCCTTTATTTTGTTACTTAGAATTTGAGTTTAGGTATTCGGTATTGTTTTAATTTCCTTTAGAGTGTTTTGAACCTTATCGTTGGATTTATTTGGAGATATCTTTTCATTGGAGATTGGAGAATGACTTATTTGGAGTTATTCAATGATTATTAGTTTCTTTTGGATGAAGTAATTAATGATTTATGACATAACATTCCATGTTAAAGTGTTTAATTACTCTGATTTTTGGGGTGTTACAAGCTTAACCTTTTAGGTCTCTATTGTTGTAGAGCTTGGTTTTACTCATAAGTTTTGGGTTTGAGTCATCTATGTGATTGCATTTGAATTTATTATCTGTTGTCTAAATTTGTTTACTAACATCTATCTATATTGACTACCAAGAGGAGAGAGCTCTAAATCTAGACACCAAAAAAAATTGGCATGTAGCTTCCAAGAAACTAAATTTTCTACCTAGTGGCCTGCCAAGAAAGTCTCAGCCCCTTTAAAAATGACTTACAAACAGCAAGTTCACATTCATAAGTATTATGAAAAATACTAAGCATCCCATCTAAAATCTCACATTTTTCATCTCACCACATTTGACATGTGAGGTATTAAATTATGAGTAGATATACATTAATGATGATTTATCTCACATACCACATGTATTCACTCACCATTTGTGACAAGACCCGCCCCGACTCCTCTCTTGAGTTCAAGAGGATCCTGTGGAAACTCTATCTTTCTTAGTGAAAACCGAATCTTTTGTAAAACGTTGTAGAAAATCATATGAATCTCAAGGTAGCTTCTAACAAAAACTTTAACAATCACTTGGCTTTACAAACTTTTCCACCTTGTAATTTAAAAATGCAATTTAAATTTGTAAGTTATGGCTCATCATAAAATATAATTAAGTTAAAATAAGAACTTTACCTTTTCTTGTGTTGGACCCATTTAATTTGCTGAATAGTTACATAATCAAAACTAGTTATGAAAAATATGATATCTGAAATCCATACAAAATATGATATATGAAAAACCGATCACATAAATCCAACTATGCAAAATGCTACTGAAAATATACACATTTGCATGCTTTAATTAAGTCATGAACTATCATTTTCTATCATCACATGTGGCCCATCTCACTATCTCCCTTTTATTCTTCTCTATCTCTCTCTCACTCGGCTGCCTCTCTTTTTCTCTTTATTTCCTCTTTTCTTTCTCTCTGTTCTCTGTTTGCTATTTCACGGAACTGCTCTTCTCTCTCTTCACAACTCCTTTTGCTTTTCCTTTATTTTCTTTTTATTTCTCTCCACCGCCTCTCTTCTTATCTTCTATTTCTCTTAATTTTATTTTATTATTATTTTGCCACCACTTCACCAGCTCTTGC
Organism: Acer campestre; assembly: GCA_954870605.1. Taxonomy (NCBI): domain Eukaryota; kingdom Viridiplantae; phylum Streptophyta; class Magnoliopsida; order Sapindales; family Sapindaceae; genus Acer; species Acer campestre. The sequence continues at coordinate 43,311,182 of OX940801.1, forward strand.
CACCTCTCACTCAACTTACCACATTTATCCAGCTGCTGCCACATGTCTGCTTATTGCCTCTTCAACTTATTTTTTATTGTTAATCTCGACTAGATCAACTTTTGGGTCTAAGGTCATGTGTTTGGGTTTAAATTATGGATTTGGTAAATTTCTAGGATTGGGGTATTACAATTTGATATTTCAAATGCCACATGTGTTGGAATAAAAAATTTGGGATTTTTGATGGGATGTGTAATATTACTATAAGTATTACTCCCTTTTGGGGTTATTATTAAAAACCACCCTGTAGTTTGAGTTATTGGTTAAAAACCACCCTCTAGTTTCATTATTGGCCAAAAACCACCCTACATTTTAATTTGTTTGCCAAAAACAACCTTCTGTTAACATTTCTAATCAATCAAATATACCATTTTACCCTTATATTTGAATATAAACAAATAAAAAACGATTAAAAATCTGTAAAAAAAAAAAAAAAAGTTAAAAATCTTTTGAAAAAATTATTTTCTGAAAAATAAAAAACTGTCCCCTGGAACTCCTTGGTTGTAAACGTTAAAATATTTAAGAAAATAAATTTATTTTTTGAAAAACAAAATAATTGAAACAAAAAACCATTCCCTGGATCTCCATTCTCCATGGTTGTAAATATTAACACAGGGAGTGAAAACATAACAGAGAGTTATGGACATTATATAAAATGACTCAGTTCTTCAGATGTATGCAAACAATGTATAATGTAAAATGTCATGAGAAAATTAAACAAAGCAGCAATCTGGGAACAATGTAAAATGTGTAATAGATATAATTGAAAAAGAAAACCATCCCTGGATCTCCATCTTCGAGGCACCACCCAAACCCAGACACGAAATCGTACCACCAACCAAACCTGAAATCGGACCACCAACCAAACCACCACCAAAACCCAAAATCTACACTAGTCAAACCTCCAACATAACCCAAATAGGCACCACCACCAAACCCAAAATCCTCCTTTTCGCGGTGAACGGAACCCCTTTTCGCGGCGTATGGGGCTTTGAACTTCTCAACAAACAGATGTGAGAGAGAGAGAGAGAGAGAGAGAGGGGGGTTGCCATGGATGAGATGAGAGACGGTTTCAATTTTTTTTTCCCAACAAACAAAAGATGAGATGAGAGAAACATAGATGAGAGAGGGAGGAGACGGGGAGAGAGAGAAAGGTTAACTTGTCAGTTGTGAGGGAGTTTTTTTTTTTTTTTTTTTTTTTTTTTTTTTTTTTTTTTTTTTTTTTTTTTTTGATTTTTTGATTTTTTGATTTAATATTAAATGGTTTTTTTTTTATTTCATTTAATAATAGTTTAAATTACTCACTCCCCATTTACTATTATACCCTTTATGGTTTGACAGAAAAATTTAAATATTTTAATGGAAAACTAACGACAGGGTGTATTTTGGCTAATAAATAAAAAAACAGGGTGGTTTTTAACCAACAATGAAATTATAGGGTGGTTTTTAGCTAAAAATGAAACTATAGGGTAGTTTTTAATAATATCCCTTACTCTGGGTCTAAAATTTCAACGAGCACGTGCTTTACTAGTTTACGTGAACAATTCATACACTTTCTGTTAAATTCCATGTACTTATGCCAAACATTTCATTTTCATATGTAGAAATTTGTGTCTCATTTTAATGTTAGAAGATATTTTATAAGTTTCAACTACCAGAAATTTTGAAATTTCAGCTATCAGTCAATGTCGTTTAAGGTTGTGTGGATGAAATATAAGTCAACCATCATTCACTTTCGGGTCAATGTTGTGTTGTTCTATAATCTAGATTATGCTGTTTATTTTCGTTAACTTGTTACATATGGAGAGAGCTCTCTCAATTATAGACATCAATGGATATTCTTTCTTTCTTTTTGATCAGTTTGAAGTTACTGTTTTTCTTTTACGAATTCACTTTTGCAATCGACAGTATTAGTTCATCTGAGTCAATTAGTGATGATGGAAGAACCTTAGTTTCAGTAGATGGAAGATTTGAGCTTGGTTTCTTCAGTCCTGGTAGTTCGAGGAATCGGTATGTAGGAATTTGGTACAAGAAGGTCCCGGTTAAGACTGTTGTATGGGTCGCAAACAGAATCAACCCCATCAACGATTCTTCTGGCGTGTTGATGATAAACAGTACAGGTAGTCCTGTTGTTGTCACGAGGCAGAACAAAACTGTGGTTTGGTCAGCAAATTTGACGAAAGAAGCCAAGAGTTCAGTAGTATTACAGCTTCTGAATTCAGGAAATCTTGTTCTGAGAGATGAACAAAGTAGTGGTCATGGTTTGGGAAGTTACCTGTGGCAGAGTTTTGACTATCCTTGTGATACGTTGCTACCAGAAATGAAGCTTGGATGGGACTTAAAGACTGGTCTTGAAAGGCGTTTATCATCGTGGAAGAGCCCGGATGACCCATCTCCAGGAGACTTCACTTATGGGATAGAACTACAAGGAAATCCTGAGATTGTTATGTGGAAGGGTTCAAACAAGTTTTTTAGGAGGGGCCCGTGGAATGGATTTATATTGTGGCCTAACTCAGATTATGAGGTGAACTATGTCAATAATGAGGATGAGTTGTACGTCACTTTCAACATGATAGATAAATCAGTATTCTCAATAAATGTTATGAACCAAACCAGAGATTTACTAGTAACATTGGCATGGAGCGAAACAACTCAAAATTGGAATGAGTATACACATGTGCCAAGAGATTACTGCGACAGTTATGGTCTTTGTGGTACCTATGGAAATTGTATCCCAACTCAATCGCCTATCTGTCAGTGTTTAGATGGATTCAAGCCTAAATCAAATGGATACAGGGACTGGTCTGAAGGTTGCGTGCGTAACAAGGCATTAAACAACTCAAAACTAGATGGATTTATCAAATTTAATGGGTTGAAATTGCCAGATGCTAAAAATTCTTGGGTGAACAAAAGTATGAATCTCAAGCAATGCAGGGTGAAATGCTTAGAGAACTCTTCTTGTATGGCATACTCAAACTTGGATATTAGAGGAGGAGGCAACGGCTGTGCTATATGGTTTGGTGATCTAATTGATATCAAACAGAGTTCAAATAATGTGCAGGACTTATTTATTCGAATGTCTGCTTCAGAACTAGGTATTTACTAGCTATATTTTATGTTTCTCCCAAATGAGCATTTGGGTTTTTGTTTGCTTTCCTTGAATTTATCTTGCTATAGCTTCTGCATATATATATTTGCTGTAATTTGACTTAATTTAGTTTGATTTTAACTATTTTGCTTTGCTATATCAATATCGTCTATCAAGGTACAAAAGAAGGGCCTAAGATGAAGATTGTGGTGATAGTTACTACCACTGCCGCAGTTGCTGGGGTGCTTGTGCTTATAGTAGGCTACTACATTTACAAAAGCAGGACAAATTTAGGTAACATCACTCTCTTTGCCTTCACAAAGCAATCCACACTTGATCAGTAAAACTTTCTGTGTATGTATATGAGTGCAAGCAAATTACTTTTATTCATTTTTTTTTTTTTTGAGAAATCTGCTTCCATGAGGTCAGACAAGCAATTGAGTGCGATTATTGGGGTTTTAGGGTTCCTTTTCGGGTTCTTGATTAGTTCTGGTGTTCTTTCTAGTGTTTTGGATTTCGATTTTGGTTCCATTGATGGGTGTGGGAAGTTTTCTCTTGCTGTTTTGATGGGCTGCGTCTTGGGGTTTTTGTATATGCCTGCTGGAAAGAATGCTAGGTCGTTTTGGCTTGGTAGAACGATACTATATTTGAATTTTGTTGATTGTTTTCACGGCGTTGCTTAGGATCAATCCGTTAGCTGAAATGCTTGTTAATAAAAACGTTGATAGTAGTAAAGAAGCAAATGCAACTATTAGTTTGGTTGGGAATGTAGGTTTGTCACCGGAGGATTTTGCCAAGCTGAGACTCTTGTGCTTGTTGCTTTCGGGTGTCATTCAGATCGTGGCTTTACGTCCCAACTTGCAAATGTATTTGAACGAAGCAGTGTTGCTTGGTAACAAAAATTGCATGCTAGCAAGGTCCTAGATTTGGATTTTAGTCGGGCTAAGGTTTTTCTGCACAACCATTTCTTGTGTCTAGTAGTTAACTAGTTATGCAGTTGTTCGCACCACCAATCCTGGTACTTCTCTTCCTTCGCTCGACTCAAATTGACGGTGACTCAATTGGAAATTTCAAATTGGTTTGTGGTTTACTTCCTTGTTCTGTTTTTGTGAAATAAGTAGCTGTATTTCTGGCTTGGTGGGCTGTCTTTGGTTGGGCTGTGTTTGTAATAGATTCTTACTGTTTCTAAACTACGCTTTTCAAGCTGTGATACAACAGAAAGAAAAAATCTAAATGATATTATGATTTTAATTCATAATGCAATATTACTTACAATTAACACATATATCCACTATTTCAGAGAAAAATGATCAGAAGATTGAAGACTTGGAACTACCATTATTTGAGTTAGATACAATTGCTAATGCCACTAATAACTTCTCATTCAACAACAAGCTTGGACAAGGTGGCTTTGGACCCGTATACAAGGTAAACTCGCTACATACTAGTTGCAGAGAGCTTTTACCTAAATGCTTAAGTTTTTGAGTCTAACAATTACTGATTGTAAACTTGTTCACTTGTGTATTTGACACAATATTACAAATCATTTCACATAAAAAAATTCCAGGGTACTCTGGTAAATGGACAAGAAATCGCTGTGAAGAGACTTTCAAAGGTTTCCACACAAGGAATTAATGAGTTAAAAAATGAAGTACTATTGATTGCCAAACTGCAGCACCGAAATCTTGTAAAGCTTATTGGTTGCTGCATTCAAGGAGAGGAGAAAATTCTAATATATGAATTCATGCCCAACAAAAGTCTGGATCACTTTATTTTTGGTATGGATCCCTAAGAAGTCTACTTATGAATTCAGCTGGTTTAGGATATCTCTACTACAGACATTTATTTTCTGTCAAAAAAAGATCAGTTTTTTATTTTTATTTTTATTCTAGCAGGATACTAAAATAACCTGAGTATTAAACGTGCAGATCAAACTAGAAGTAAGCTATTGGACTGGTCCAAGCGTTTCCACATTATCTGGGGAATTGCTAGGGGCCTTCTCTATCTTCATCAAGATTCTAGATTGCGGATTATACATAGAGATCTGAAAACAAGTAATGTATTACTTGATCATGAGATGAACCCAAAGATTTCGGATTTTGGCTTGGCCAGAATTTTTAATGGAGACCAAAATGAAGGAAACACGAATAGAATAGTCGGCACTTAGTAAGTATTACTTGTCCTGTCATTTTTATAATTGCTTGTGTTTCATTCTTTAACATAATTTGTCTTTAAATATACTTCTACAGTGGTTATATGGCACCTGAATATGCTATTGATGGGATATTCTCGATAAAATCCGATGTCTTTAGCTTTGGTATTTTATTTCTGGAGTTGGTAAGTGGAAAGAAAAACAGAGGATTTTATCATCCAGACTACAACCTTAATCTTATAGGATATGTAAGTGAATATCCGTATATTTCTTTTTCAATAAAGTTTCAGGAAACCATGTCACTTTTCGACATCTTTAAAATGATAAAATCGTGACTGAAAAACGGATTTCTTTATATTTTAGGCATGGAAATTATGGAAAGAAGGCAGGCCTTTAGAACTGATTGATCCGTTCTTGGGAGAATCATGTAATGAATCAGAAGCCATACGGTGCATCCACATTAGTCTCTTATGCTTGGAACATCAACCAGACGACAGGCCAAGCATGTCATCTGTGGTTCTGATGTTGGGTAGCGATAACGCATTGCCTGAGCCGAAGCAACCTGGTTTCTTGATGGATAGGAAACCACAGCTTGAACCAGATTCTTCAAACAAGCTTAAGTTTTCTTCATCTAATGAAGTTACTATCTCAATGTTAGAGGCTCGATAGAATTTCTTTTTAACCATATATTATCTCTATTTTCTAGCTTTGATCTGGTGCTTTTGATTTGAAGATCTTAGATGGTAATTAATTTTCGGAATCTTTTCTTTGTCATTCTGATTCATGTAATTTCAGACAAGATTTTTCAAAAAACAGCCATATTCTAACTCTTTACTTGACTTGTATGGTAACTCCTAGTCAAACTTTACCTACCAAGAAACTCAAACTCCTATCTTAGAGAAGTTATATTATGTTTCTTTTCACATTATTGTTTCAAATACAGAAACTTACGGGAAATTCTCCATTCATAAACAAGATGTGTTTCGTAGTGATAACGATTTTTTTTTTCTGGTTTAATATTCAATCTCTAACACTAAAGCATCAGAGAGGTGTTTAGCGCTTTTAACCATTAATTCTTTGCAATGCTTATGTGTCATAAGATTAAGTGAGGTGAGGATAAGGTGAGATGAAAAGAGGATCCTTGTCTTTCAAACTTATGCTTCAAGACTTCACATTCATACTCATGTAGGATTGATTACAGGGTTATTTTCTTTTGACTATTAGGAAAAAATGTATTGAGGACAAAAAATGTAGGACCTTTGATGACCAGGATGGTTAATGGAAAGGAGAAATTGACCAAAGGAGCAATAAAGGATTATTTTTCCCAAACATATCAAGAAAGTCTCAGCTTCTTCTTGCCACTTTTTCAGACATATACTTCACTCTCTTACAACCTTCTTTTTAGTTTTTAGCACCCTTAATTGGGCTTGATTATGAAGATGGAAAATTCCCCATGACTTGGTGATGTAACGATGTTAACTTCTAGCAAACTTGAACATGTCTTATATAATTATTTGCCTACTAAACTGAACTCACACGTAGAGATGTGTTGCACTTCTTAATTCTATAAACTTTAAAGTAACATATTTCTTGTTCATTTGAAAAGTGAACAATGTCACATCGTTGGGCCATTCTCTTGATATCCCAGTTCATTTGGATCTACTCTATTTGATGTTGGAGTAACTTACTGTATTGGAGTAATTTTTAATTGAAATTGGGGTTGTTTTTAAGTTTGGTTTTTGGTACTATGGTTGTAAAGACATTATTGAATCAGGATATAAATTTTCATGAATTTTAGTGATATATAAGTATTTTAATTTCGTGGGTATATTTGATGTTTAAGCCATAATATTTAGGCCATCATGAGCTATTTGTGTTGTAGGAATTTTAATTCTCAAACGGAGATGGATAAAAATTCTGATTTTCGTATAGGGATAGTGTAACAGCCTAGGTCTACCAAGTAGATATTGTCCATTTTAGGCTTCATGCATGTGTCCTTCACCCTCACGGATTTGCTTTGGATCATAGGCTTCATGCAAACATCCTTTACCCATGTGCCAAAACGCGTCTACTTAATTATGAGAGACCAAGGCTTATATACAAACCATAGACTTCACTCGATAGAGATGTGGGATATGACAATCTACCCCCTTTCAGACCTCGCGTCCTCTTGTGGGTCCAAACACAATCACTAATCCAAATTCATATCCACACCGGGTTGCAATACTTATTGAGTTGACAGCTCACCCATTGTCATTTAACATTTTGCAAACTAACATTTAACATTTTCCTTTGTTTTGTTACTTAGAATTTGAGTTTAGGTATTTGATATTGTTTTAATTTCCTTTAGAGTGTTTTGAACCTTATCTTTGGATTTATTTGAAGATATCTTTTCATTGGAGATTGGAGAATGACTTATTTGGAGTTATTCAATGATTATTAGTTTCTTTTGGATGAATTAATTAATGATTTATGACATAACATTTCATATTAAAGTGTTTAATTACTCTGAGTTTTGGGGTGCTACAAGCTTAACCTTTTAGGTATCTATTGTTATTGAGCTTGGTTTGACTCAGAAGTTTAGGGTACAAGTCCTCTACTTGATTGCATTTGAATTTATTATTGTTGTCTAAATTTGTTTACTAACATCTATCTATACTCACTACCGAGAGCTCTAAATCTAGACACCAATGACTTGTTATCCAAAAAAAAAAAAAAACATTTGGCATGAAGTTTCAATATTTTGCCAAGAAAGTCTTAGCTCCATTAAAGATAGCTTAGAGCTTCTCCAACCCTGCGCCAAATCCATCTCCATCTCCAAGTTGCTGTGAAATCACCGCCAAAACGGCCTCCAACCCATCGCCAAAACCATCGCTAACTGAGGAAGATGAACAGTGCCACGTAATATATTGCATGGCACTGTTCATCCAGTGCAAATACTTTTTTTTTTTTTTGGCTTTTTTTTTGTTTTGATCCCTTAACTTTTATACAATCACGTTTTTACTCTATTTTTAAAAATATTTTCTGATTATATCCTTTATTAAAAGGTTTTGTGTATTCACAGTTTTACCCTAATAAATTAAATTTATTCCAATTTGATCCTTTTTATTATTTAATGATTTTGTTTTGATTTAATTATTATTGATATTAACATTTATAATAAACTAAAATGAAGTGTATAATTAAAAAATTTAAATGCCATTTTTTTTAATAAATCACTTCATTCCTACATTAATTAATAAAGCAAAATACATTAATTGATAAAAACATTAAAAACGAAAAACAAACTTCATAGTGATAAAATAAATTACCACTAATTGGAATACACTAAAATTAAGGAAAAATACAACATAAATTACTTTTTCGATTTAGTAGTCTGCAAGACCATTTCCAGATCCTCCAATATTATTGAAAAAATCACCAAAAGGCTCAGATGAACTACCGGATCCATGGTCTTGTTGCCGAGCATGTTTTGCCATAATTTTTCTTTGGTGTTGATCCACAAACTCGCACTTTCTTGGATCTGTTATGGAATCCAAATCCCTCATTACTATTTTGGTTTCCTATAGCTCCAATTTTCTCTCTAAAATATCATTAGTTCTTTGTCTCTCCAGATTGTTTTTTTCAAAAACTTCCACGAGTTTATCTTGTCCTTCTGTAAAAGTGGCAACAATTGATGCATTATCTTCCGCAACCCTCTTTTTCAGTTTTGCTTTTTTCACCACAATGGGCCGTTGAGATGAACTACCCCCGGCGTCATCACTAGATATATTCAGAGAAAGTGAAGATATCCCGAGAGATGCCATTGTTGGAGACTCTGTAGTTGGAGAGTTTTCTTGTGATGATACATTATGGCCACGTGGCCTTCGCGGGGTTGATGTTGCACTATCATTATCTGAAAATTTCTGCATATCCTTGAGAATGGGCCACACATGGTCAAACTTGAAACCCCTTTTGTATTTCTTATCTTGGGCTAATAAGACTTTTGCCCGGTTCATTTGCAAAATGATTCAAATAAATTTATTGTTCAAATTTTATATTAAATGTTTTTTTTTTCTATAACTTTAATTTTAACAAATACTCACTATATCAACTTTAGAGGCACCACTGGGATTCAGACTTTCGATTTGTCGTAGGCATGACCGTAGTTTCCCAATTGCGAGAAGGATAGCCCGCATACGACACTGCAAACTTCGCCAGGTACGATGTTCAGTCATAAAATCTGGTCTAGTGTTGTTGTATTCACCCTTAATTCGAGCCTAGAACATCTCCATGGATTGGTAAATCCCTATGATCGGATTTTGGGAAACATCCAAATATACATGACACAGGTGTGTGTCTTCTGCAAGCGTGTATGAAGAACTTCGGCTTGAAGTCATTTTTTGGAAAAAAAAGTGATTTGAAGGGATAAAAGTGATTTGAAGGGAAAAATTGATTTCAAGAGATATGCGATTCGAAGGGGTAAGAGATTTGAATGGGTAAGAGATTTGAAGGGATAAGTTTAATTTAGTGTGGGTTGATATTATAGGCACTAGGAGGCACTAGGAGGCACTCTTTTCAGATTTAATCCTACGGTTCAGAAGGTGAGGAAATCCATCCATTGGTTGGATTTGATGATGAGTAAATTTCTTATCTTCAGATTTTGAAAAATGTGAAGATAAGAATTATTTGAATCGATTTAATCCTATGGTTCAGAAGCTGAGAAAATCCATCCATTGGTTGGATTTGCTGATGAGTAAATTTCTTATCTTCAGATTTTAGGAAAACCGAAGATAAGAATTATTTGAATCGATTTAATCCTACGGTTCAGAAGCTGAGGAAATCTATCCATTGGTTGGATTTGATGATGAGCAAATTTCTTATCTTCAGATTTTGGGAAAAGTGAAGATAATAATTATTTGAATCGATTTAATCCTATGATTCAGATGGTGATGAAATCCATCCAAGGGTTGGCATTTAATAGCCCAGATATCTTATTTTGATATTTTGGGAAAAGTGAAGAATAGTTTTCTAGACAAGTTAAGAGTGGGCCCCACAACGAGTACCGGATGTCTAGGTTCGATGAATCTGGTTCACGCATTGGTTTTTTTGAATTAAAGTGTTTTTGTCTGTATCTACTATTTCCACATGGGCTTCCAGCTATTGTCGGCCACGTTCTGAGGTGTAACCAGTTGGATACAGCTGTCATCCACTCAACCTTCTAGAAACACGTGTATCGCAATCGCTATTTTAATTAATCAAAACTGAAAATTACAGGCCTAATTAACGAAAATTACCAAAAAAGGCAAGTTTGAGATAAATGTAGAAACAAATGAAACTAAGAATTCTAAGCAAGACAGAATTGACAGAAGTCGATTCGGACTTGGAAAACTCAAGTTATTACGAAAACAAAACTTTCCTAAAACGGCAAAAACGGTAATTTTGGAGCCTAAACGATGGAATTTGGACAAAAAAGGCCATGCCACTCTACAAAGCAATGACTATTGAATTACTCGAAGATTCGCTTAAACCGTGAAAGTTTCACACCATTTCGACTCCAACACCAACACCAACACCAACACCAAAAAAGGTCGGTTTCACTATTGGATTTTTTGAATTAAAGTGTTCTTGTCCGTATCTACTTTTTCCACATGGGCTTGCAACTATTGTCGGCCACGTTTTAAGCTGAATACAGCTTTCATCTACTCCCACGTTCTGAGTTGTTAACCAACTGGATATAGCTATCATCCACTCCCACGAAGTGATATGTTAACCAGCTAGATATAGCTGTCATCCACTAGCCCTTCTAGAAACACGTGTTCACAAAGATAAATACCCTACACCAGAGTCTGCTAAAACTCATTTAATTCAACTCCAAGCGATAATGAATTTCGATATCGGACGTCTATCTAATTTCTCATCTTCATCTTCCGACAATGATGAAGAGCAATTTCTGGCAAATCTTGAAGAGAATGAGTCAGAACAAGATGCGATAATTGCCCAACATATGAACGTCCAACGGGCCATGTCTCAGTATCTCAATCGACAAAACAATCTAATGACCCGTGGAGGCTCAATTCCTGGTCATATAGTGATCAATCGAGATCGGGAAAGTGCTGATCATCGTTTGTTCTACGACTATTTTGCTGAGAGCCCACGGTATAATGATCAAATGTTTCGTCGACGCTTTCGAATGAGTAGAAGTTTATTCCTTCATATTGTTGAAAAAGTGGAAGCTCGTGACAACTATTTTATGCAACGAAGAGATAGTGTGGGTAGACTGAGTTTGTCTGCTCTTCAAAAAATAACAGCAGTATTTCGGATGTTGGCATATGGTCTACCAGCGGATGCTACTGACGAGTATATTCAAATAGGAGAGTCTACAACAATTGAAAGTTTGAAGAGATTTTATCGTGCTGTTATGGAGGAATTTAAATATGAGTATCTAAGATCACCTAACGCTACTGACGTTGCCAAACTACTCCGTATTGGTAAAGATTGTGGTTTTCCGGGAATGCTGGGTAGTCTAGATTGTATGCACTGGAAGTGGAAAAATTATCCAACGGCTTGGGTAGGACAATATGCTGGTCGTAGTGGATCCCCAACTATTATTCTAATGGATGTAGCTGATTATGATATGTGGATATGGCTTGCCTATTTTGGTTTGCCGGGTACGAACAATGATATTAATGTGTTGGAGGCATCCCATCTTTTTGCCAACCTCGCTCAAGGTATTGCTCCTCCAGCTCATTATGTCATTCAAGGAAAAAAATTTAATATGGGTTATTATTTAGCTGATGTTATATACCCTAAATGGTCTACGCTTGTACAAATTATTCACGATCCACGTGGTCCAATGAATAAATTATTTGTAATGAAACAAGAAGAATGTAGAAAAGATGTTGAACGTGCATTTGGAGTTCTCCAATCATGGTTTGCAATTGTGGTAGGACCGGCGTATTTTTGGCATAAACATGTTTTACATGATATAATGACTACGCGCATTATTATACACAACATGATAATCGAGGATGAGGGTGATGTTGATGCAGCAATTGAGGATCATACGGAAGCACCAACTCTGGAAGTTGAGATGGTGTTAGATGAAAATACCCGATTTTAAGAATTCCTATCTCGACATAGAAAAATCAGGGATAAACAGGCTCACGATGCACTCCGAAATGCCTTAATAAATCATTTGTGGGAAGAATATACTAATTCAGATGATTAGATGATGATCAATATGTACTTTTATTTTTATGTTTTTTCTTTTTTATTTTATGAAATGTAATGTTTAAGTTATTTTAATAAAAAATGCAATATTTTACCGAATTAAATTGAATTTCTATTAATGTATTGAATTTCTATTAATGTATTAATTTCATAATTTCATAATTTCGTATTGTATTGCAATATTATGTTAATTATGGGGTGAAATGTTAATTGTGGAGAAATATTTAAAAAAGGGAAAGAAATGGAATATTCCTGGGAATATTCCTTATAGAGATAAATTTGAAGCAATGGGTTAGAGATGCAATAGTGAAATAAAGTGACTGTTGCACTATTTTAGTGCAAAACTTACACCAAATCCACTATTTGGGTTGGAGTTACTCTTACAAACAACAAGTTCACATTGATAATTATTACTCTTGGGGTTAATATTAAAAACCACCTTGTAGTTTGACTGCAAGGGTAGCCCTAGAGTGGGGCAAAGGGGCGCCCGCCCAGGGCCCATCATACCAAGGGGCCTAAAATATGTGGATTTAAGTTGTAAAAAAGAAAAAAGAAAAAAAAAGCCCAAAAAAAAGGCCCCATTATTGTTTTAAATAGAACAACTCAAAACATTGCCTAAAAAAAATAACACCCGCCCAAATATCCAATTTGTTTTATTCATATCTTCAGACAAAACCTAATTATGTAGGGTTTTAATATCTTATTAATTTTAATTTATTTTAAACCCTAGGTGGTTATACTATATTACTATAAAATTGTTTTCATATAATATATACTATAAGTAGTTTCCAAAGAAACCAAAAACCCTAACACTCGTTCACCTAATTTTAAAAGCTAATTGTAGCCCCTATCACCTCTTCTCTTTCAATTTTTTTTTTCTTGAAAGTTCCTCCTCCTCTCTTCCAACTGCTCAATCTCTTCTCGCTCATTAAAATTTCATCTCCCGTTCTTCTTCACCAACCAGTGCCCCTGCCCTCATCTCTTCTTTGTCAACCATTAGCCGTCGTCTATCTTTGTAATTTGAGAGTTTTTTCTTTTAATGATCTGAGTTTTAAATTTTTATTTTTTGTCAACTAACCTGAATATAAAATTAGTTAGTTTCAAGAAAGAAAATATTGTTAAGTTTGTAATGAATCCATCTATAATTTTTTATTTTATTTTTTGGAAATTTTTATTGTTTTTTTTTTTTAATAGTGAGAGGAAGAAAGTTGAGGGAAAAATAAAATAAAATAAATTTTCGAGATATTAATTTAAATATTTTGTTCAATAAAAATTAATATTCCGTTTAATGAAATATATACAAGGGCCCATTTTTTAGATTTTGCCCAAGAGCCTCGGAAATGTCAGGACCAGCACTGAGTTTGAGTTATTGGTCAAAAAACCACCATCTAGTTTCAATGTTGGCAAAAAACCACCCTACATTTTAATTTATCAGCCAAAAACAACCTTCTATTAACATCTGCTAACATTTTGAATCAAATATACCATTTTACCCTTATATTCAAAATTTCTCACCACGAGCACATGATTTACTAGTTTTACATATTAATTGGCCGGTCTACGTGAATAATTGTTACACTTTCTGTTAAATTCCATATACTTATGTCAAGCATTTCATTTTCATATGAAGAAATTTGTGTCTAGTTTTAATGCTGACTAAAATTTGTGTCTCGTGATATTATTAAAAACCCTCCTCCAGTTTGGATTTTTGGCCAAAAGCCACCCTCTAATTTCATTTTTAGTTAAAAACCACCCTCTAATTTCATAATTGGTTTAAAACTACCCTGTTTTTTTTATTTATTAGCCAAAATACACCCGCCGTTAGTTTTCTGTTAAAATATTTAAATTTTTCTATCAAACCATAAAGGGTATAATAGTAAATGGGGAGTGAGTAAGTTTAAAATATTATTAATTAAAAACCCCATTTAATATTAAATTAAACTCCACAACTCACAAGTCAATCTTTCTCCCTCTCCCCGTCTCCTCCGGACAATACTTGGGTACTGACCACGTAACCCAAAGCAAGGAGAAAAATGGAAAAAACAAAAGAGTTTTGCCACGTGGCAACATCCCATTGGGTGGTTTGGTGTGGTCAGTATGGCTTGGGTACTGACTGGTCAGTACCCAAGCAATTTCCCGTCTCCTCCCTCTCTCATCTATGTTTCTCTCGCCTCATCTGTTGTTTGTTGGGAAAAAAAAAAAAAATTAAACCGTCTCTCATCTTATCCATGGCAACCTCTCTCTCTCTCTCTCTCTCTCTCTCTCTTCTCTCATCTGTTTGTTGAGAAGTTCAAAGCCCCGTACGCCACGAAAAGGGGCTCCGTTCGCCGTAAAAAGGGGGATTTTGGGTTCGGTGGTGGTGCCTGTTTGGGTTTTGTTGGTGGTTTGACTGGTGTAGATTTTGGGTTTTGGTGGTGGTTTGGTTGGTGGTCCGATTTCAGGTTTGGTTGGTGGTACGATTTCGTGTCTAGGTTTGGGTGGTGGTTCCAATTTCATGTGGCGGTGGAGATCTGGATCTCCACGAAGATGGAGATCCCAGCCTCCAGGGATGGTTTTCTTTTTCAGTTATATCTATTACACATTTTACATTGTTCCCAGATTGCTGCTGTGTTTAATTTTCTCCATTGACTTTTTACATTTTACATTGTTTGCATACATTTGAAGAACTGAGTCATTCTATATAATGTCCATAACTCTCTGTTATGTTTTCACTCCCTGTGTTGATATTTACAACCATTGAGAATGGAGATCCAGGGAATGGTTTTTTGTTTCAATTATTTTGTTTTTCAAAAAATAAATTTATTTTTTAAAATATTTTAACATTTACTACCATGGATAATCCAGGGGATGGTTTTTTATTTTTCAGAAAATAATTTTTTCAAAAGTTTTTTAACCTTTTTTATTTACAGATTTTTAATCCTTTTTTATTTGTTTATATCTAAATATAAGGGTAAAATGGTATATTTGATTAGAAATGTTAACAGACGTTAACATAAGGTTGATTTTGGCTAATACATTAAAATGTGGGCGGTTTTTGGCCAATAATGAAACTAGAGGCTGGTTTTTAATAATAACCCATTTTGAAATTTCAGCTAGCAGTCACTGTCGTTGGAGGTTGTGTGGATGAAATGTAAGTCAACAATCATTCACTTTCGGGTCAATGTTGTGGTGCTTTAGGAGGTTGTTTGATTGGTCATTTTCTATTCTGTTTATTTTCGTTAACTTGTTACGTATGGAGAGAGCTCTCTCAATTATAGACATCAATGGATATTCTTTCTTTCTTGTTGATCAGTTTTAAGTTTCTGTTTTTCTTTTACGAATTCGCTTTTGCAATCGACAGTATTAGTTCATCTGGGTCAATTAGAGATGGCGGGAGGACCTTAGTTTCAGTAGATGGAAGATTTGAGCTTGGTTTCTTCAGTCCTGGTAGTTCGAAGAATCGGTACGTAGGAATTTGGTACAAGAAGGTCCCGGATAAGACTGTTGTTTGGGTCGCGAACAGAATCAACCCCATCAATGATTCTTCTGGTGTGTTGATGATAAACAGCACAGGTAGTCCTGTTGTTGTCATGAGTCAGAACAGAACTGTGGTTTGGTCAGCAAATTTGATGAAAGAAGCCAAGAGTTCAGTTGTATTACAGCTCCTGAATTCAAGAAATCTTGTTCTGAGAGATGAACAAAGTAGTGGTGATGGTTTGGGAAGTTACTTGTGGCAGAGTTTTGACTATCCTTGTGATACGTTGCTACCAGAAATGAAGCTTGGATGGGACTTAAAGACTGGTCTTGAAAGGCGTTTTTCATCGTGGAAGAGCCCAGATGACCCATCTCCTGGAGACTTCACTTGTGGGGTAGAACGACTAGGAAATCCTGAGATTTTTATGTGGAAGTATGAGCAGTAGGTGTTCGATGAAAAGCTTTAAAGAAAGCTTTAAGTATAAAAGAGAAAGCTCACAACTGAGAAACAAAAGTTTAAGAGAGAGAGAATTGACTTCATTGATTTCTGATAACAAACTTTACAGAGAGAGTAAAATAATCTTTTCAGATATTTTCGTAGTGAATGAAATAAAGAGACAGAGCTCTATTTATACACAAATGAAGAATGATTGAATAAGAATGCCACCTGGCATTTTCTGTTATGGCTAACAACTTTTCCCGCCAAAACTTCTTCTAGATGATTACCAGATGATCATCATGCTCAACGCATGATGATGACTTGCCTGTAGGTGATGGACTCTTGATAGACTCACTTGCTTTGTATGAAGCTTGACTGCTCTGTTTTATGTTAGCTGTGAAAGCCAACATTGTAGTTGGTTGACTTGGTTGACTTGGTTGGACACTCAAAGCTGATATATCTCTAACATCCCCCTTCAAGCTGAACTGAGGAGAATCACAAAGATTCAGCTTGGACCGTAGATAGCTGAATTGAGATATAGGCAGGGCTTTTGTAAAAATGTCAGCACACTGATGTGCAGAGGGAACATATTGCACCTTTAGAGAACCTGAAGCCAACCTTTCACGAATGAAGTGAACATCAATTTCGATGTGTTTTGTTCGAGCATGAAACACTGAGTTTTGAGCAAGGGAACCAGCCCCTTGATTGTCACACCAGAGAACTGGACATTGAGGCAAAGGAAAACCCAATTCTGAAAACAAGGATGACAGCCAAATAGCTTCGGTTGCAGCCTGAGCAAGAGCCCGATATTCAGCCTCACAGCTGGACCGAGCAACAACATGTTGCTTCTTGGAATTCCAAGCAACAAGGTTGCCACCCACGTAAACGCAGCAACCACTTGTAGAACGACGATCATCAACACATGATGCCCAATCTGCATCGCTGAATACATCGATGGAAAAATCTGCAGCAGGCTTAAAATGAAGTCCTAAGGTCGACGTACCTTTCAAGTAACGAAGCAGACGTTTACAAGCCTTCCAATGATCAATAGTGGGAAGAGCCATGAATTGACTCAATTTGTTCACAGAAAATGAAATGTCCGGTCTAGTATATGTCAAGTATTGGAGAGCACCAACCGTGCTTCGATAAAGAGATGGATCCGGGAAGGGAGTCCCATTTTTGGTAAGTTTCATACCACTAGGAAGTGGTGTAGGACATGAATTGCAACTAGTCATATTGACTTCTTTAACAGATCAAGGATATATTTAGTTTGTGTCAAGAAAAGACCATCCTTTGACCGAAAAGCCTCAAAACCCAAAAAATAACTCACCGATCCCAAACTCTTCAAGGCAAAAGTAGAATTTAGCACTCTAATGGTGTCTTTAATAAGAGCTGGATTGTTGCCGGTGATCAATATGTCATCAACATATACAAGAAGGAAGATAACATATGACCCTTTCTTTTTGATAAAAAGTGAAACATCTGACACCGAAGCAACAAAACCCCATTGATGCAATGCAGCCTTTAGTTTGCAAAACCATGCTCTCGGAGCTTGTTTCAGACCGTAGAGGGCTTTGTTAAGCTTGCAAACAAACGAAGGCCGATTTGTGTCAATAAAACCAACGGGCTGCTCCATAAAAACTGTCTCACGAAGATCTCCGTTGAGAAAAGCATTGTTAACGTCAACTTGCTGAATATCCCATCCATGTGAGACAGCCAAGGTAAAAATAATCCGAATGGTAGCAGCTTTGATGACAGGACTAAAAGTATCATGAAAATCGATACCGGGTGTTTGATGAAACCCCTTTGCAACTAAGCGAGCCTTGTGCTTTAGGACACTACCATCAGGTCGATATTTGGTACGGAAAACCCACTTGCAACCAACCAAATTTGTAGCCTCGGTTGGTGGAACAAGAACCCAAGTGTTATTCTTTTGTAATGCTGAATATTCTTCCAACATTGCCTTGTACCATTGTGGTCTGGAAAGAGCTTCAACTGCTGTCCGTGGTTCAATATCTTCATTTGATAACTCAGCTGTTTTACAAACTGATGAAAAAGCTCTTTGTTGTATTGTACCAGACTTGAGTCTGGTCACCATTGGATGTTTAGAAATTTGCACAGGAGGCTGCACTTTACTAGTAGAACCAAGATCAATGTGAAAATCAACAGCTGGATCATTCACATTTAAACTTGCTTTTGACATCTGACTTGTGGTGCCATGTTGAAGAGATGCTGGAGAATTATTTGTAGAACATGGCATTGGTAAAGTACCCAACAAGAATGAAGGAGTGGAGTATAGATTAGAAGATGCTGATGCCGTGTGCTTGCTTTTCGGAAACAAGATTGTGTAGGGAAATTCTAGCTCATTGAATAACACATTTCGTGAGACATAAACTCGTCCTGATGGATGCAAGCATTTGTACCCTTTTTGACTGAGGCTATAACCAATAAACACACACTTTGAAGTGTGGAAATTAAATTTTTGATTAGAATAAGGTCTCAAGTAAGGAAAAGCCGAGCAACCAAACACCTTAAAGAAGTTGTAATTTGGTGACCTGTGATATAGTATTTCATAAGGAGATACAAGCTTTAATACAGGTGTAGGAAGGTTGTTTATAAGTAGCACAGCTGCCTGAAAAGCATCAACCCAAAAATGTAAGGGTAGTTTTGCTTGAGCTAAGAGAGTTAGCCCAA
The DNA here is from genome assembly GCA_954870605.1 of Acer campestre. NCBI lineage: Eukaryota > Viridiplantae > Streptophyta > Magnoliopsida > Sapindales > Sapindaceae > Acer > Acer campestre. Next base: position 43,330,259 of record OX940801.1, read on the forward strand.
TTTCTACAACATGTCGGTGCTTCCGTTCCGGTATCCCATTTTGTTGATGTGTATATGCACAAGAGGTTCGGAAATGTATCCCACACTTGAGAAGATGTGGCAGTAGTGGTTTGTATTCCGTTCCAAGGTCAGCTTGTAGACATTTAATTTTTCTGTCAAATTGAAGTTCTACATAGCATTTGAACTGCAAGAATATAGCTGTCACCTCTGACTTCATTTTCATGGGATATAGCCAACTAAACCTTGAATATGAGTCAACAAAAATGATATAATATCTATAACCCTCTAATGAAGGCATAGGAGAAGGACCCCATACATCTGAAAATATCAATTCCAACGGATGTGATGCTTTAAAATTTGATCTTTGAAAAGGTAACTAATGAAGTTTACCCATTTTGCAAGCATCACAAAACTCAAGCTGTGCATCATTATATTTCAGCCTTAGGCTGTTCATAACCTTTCTCAATATCAAAGGAGCTGGATGTCCAAGCTTCAAATGCCACATATTTTCATTCATGTGGACTTTATTACATGATGTTTCAGCTTTGAAAGCATATTTACACGAAGAGCTGAATTTATTTGTAGAAGAAAAATCATTACAACAATTATTGTATTTACAATTTTCCTTGGCACATGCTTTGTTGATTTTCAGCTTGTAAAGACCATGCTCAAGCCTGCCTTGAAGAAGCACTTCCTTGGTATTCTTGTCCTTTACAACACACAAGTCACAGTCAAATTCAGCATAGGCATTATTATCCTTAGTGAATTTAGATATGCTAAGTAAATTCTTGGCTATAGATGGCACACACAAAATTCGATCTAATACCAATGTCTTAGAAAAATTGTTATGGGAGAAGATAAATGTTTTACCAATATGAGAGATTTGGAGCTGCTGCCCATTGCCCACTGCTAGCTTGTCTGAGCCTTGATAGTCAGAAAAAGAGGAGAGATTTGATAAGTCTGAAGTTACATGATTTGTTGCCCCGCTGTCAATGTACCATGCCGGGTCACACACTGTCTCAGGAGTGGCAAAGTATGCAGTATTTTGATGGAAGTTGGCCTGCTGTGGAGTGATGTTTTGGGCTGGTGAATTGCTAGAGAACTGGACCATTTGTTGTTGATTCTGTGCTTGGTTGTTAAAATTGCCAAAATTGCCATATCCACCTCCAACATGTTGTTGATTACTCTGAAAATTTCGATCAAACCTGTGGTAGCAATTCATGGCAACATGGCCAGTCTTACCACAAACTTGACAGATTGGACGATTATTGTTCCATCTACCTCTTCCACGACCTTTTCCTCTTCCACCATTCCTAGTTCCACCATTGTAACCACCATTGTAACTATTATGACCTCCTCTGTAATTTCTTTTGTCACCTTGATTATAGTTAGACACAAAATTTGCACTCACATTTGCCACATCAAGCTGTACATTAGAACTCAGCTGAGCTATTCTTTGCTCATGGTTTAGAAGCAAATATTGTGCCTCTTGGAAGGACATAGAGTTTCGTTGTGCCGTAATGACAGTAACCACTGAGTCATACTCGTGTCCCACACCATTTAACACACTCAAGATGAGATCATTATCACTCAAGACTTGACCTGCAGCTTTCAATACATCTCCTATAGTTTTTACTCTAAGCACAAATTCTGTAATTGAACTGCTACCTTTCTTAACATTCTGTAATTGTTGCTTAAGCTGTAGAATTTTTGCTAATGACTGTTGAGAGAACAGTTGCTCAAGAGTGTTCCAAACCTCATAAGAGCTTGAGCAATCAGTCACTTGACCGATTATTCCTTGTCTTATTGAAGAGAACAACCAGCTCAACAATAGCTGATCTGATCTCTGCCAGGCTATAAACTCTTTGTTTATGACAAGTTCCTTGTCTTTTCCATTAGAGGATAGTATTTCAACATACTTTGATGGAGTAGATTTAGGATTCGAAATGAAATCCATTAACTGAAAAGCTCTAATGACAGGTAATACCTGAGCCTTCCATTGCAAGTAGTTGTCGTTGTCAAGCTTCACTTGAAGGTTGAAGTGCATCGATTTTGCTAGAGATGCGAAGTCTCCTGCCTTTGAATGTGAAGATGAACCTTCTTCAAGATCTAGAAACGATTCTGAGAGTAACGCCATGACGATTAGTCCTCGTATGGCTCTGATACCATACGAGCAGTGGGTGTTCGATGAAAAGCTTCAAAGAAAGCTTTAAGTATAAAAGAGAAAGCTCACAACTGAGAAACAAAAGTTTAAGAGAGAGAGAATTGACTTCATTGATTTCTGATAACAAACTTTACAGAGAGAGTAAAATAATCTTTTCAGATATTTTCGTAGTGAATGAAATAAAGAGACAGAGCTCTATTTATACACAAATGAAGAATGATTGAATAAGAATGCCACCTGGCATTTTCTGTTATGGCTAACAACTTTTCCCGCCAAAACTTCTTCTAGATGATTACCAGATGATCATCATGCTCAACGCATGATGATGACTTGCCTGTAGGTGATGGACTCTTGATAGACTCACTTGCTTTGTATGAAGCTTGACTGCTCTGTTTTATGTTAGCTGTGAAAGCCAACATTGTAGTTGGTTGACTTGGTTGACTTGGTTGGACACTCAAAGCTGATATATCTCTAACAGGAAGGGTTCAAACAAGTTTTATAGGTATGGCCCATGGAATGGAATTACATTCAGTGGTTCTCCAGGAAGGCCTAACTCAATTGTTGAGTTGAACTTTGTTAATAATGAGGATGAGTTGTACTTCACTTTCAACATGATAGATAAATCAGTATTCGTAATGGTTGTTGGGAGACCCTTTTTAATGCGGTGGTTTGGTCGATATGGGAAACGAGAAATTCTGTTGTTTTTTCAGGGAAAAAGGCTGATCTTTCTTATTGTATAGACATGGTTCGTTTTAGAGGGGCTTGGTGGTTCAAACACCATGGGAAGGGCTCTTCGGAACCTATCACAACCTTGGTTGAAAACTTGCTGATTTGTTGTGTTGATTTCAGAGGTTTCAAGAAGAAAAGAAAGGAGGTTAAACCTTCCGGTGATTCTGAAAGTTTTTCTTTCAAGGTTGATGGTTCATTTTGTAGTGTTCTTGATAGGGGAGGTATTGGGGGGATTTTGCGTGATTCTAAGGGGCAGTGTTTGTGTTCTTTTTCCGCTTTTGTGGGAAAGGTTGATGCTCCTACGGCTGAACTGATGGCTATCCTCAAAGCAGCTAATATTTGCGAGTCGAAGGATGTTCTGAAAGTGAGGAAAATCATTATCGAAAGTGACTCCTCTGAGGCAGTCTCTTGGGTGAAGGATAAAGATTTCGGTAACTTAAATTTGGTGGAAATTATCTACGAAATCAGATCTGTTTTGAGTCGTCTGAAGAATATTTCGATTCAACACATTTCAAGAGAGTCTAATTTTGAAGCTGACAGCCTTGCTAAGAGGGGTTCTTCTCTGGATTGGTGTGGGGAGGTTATTGAGTGGATGGTGGTTTAGTTTTTTTTTTTTTTCGCTTTTTGTCTGATTCTTGTTGCTGGTTGCTTGGCGTTTGTTTCGCTGTTTTGCCCTCCAGGTTTTGTGCTTCGGCTGCTTTGGTTTGTTTTGCTGTCTGCTTCTTCTTGTTGTTGGTGTTTTGCTGTTTTGTTCGGGTGTCTGTAGTGTGGCTTCCCGCTGCTTTTTCCTTTGTTTTTCTCTGTTTACTGGGCGTTGCTGGTGCTGCTGTTGTGCTGGCAGGCTTCCTGCTTGGTTTTTGTGTTTGTTTTTCTGGTGTCCTTGGTTTTCTGTTCTGTTTTCTGGTTCGGTTTCCTTGTTTGGGTGGCCTCGTCTCTGGGGTTGTTTTGTTGGTGTTTTGGTGCCTTTTGGCTAATAAATTCTTGCTGTTTCAAAAAAAATATTCGTAATGGTTGTTATGAACCAAACCAGAGATTTACGAGTAGCATTGGCATGGAGCGAAACAACTCAAAATTGGAATGAGGATTCATATGTGCCAAGAGATTACTGCAACAGTTATGGTCATTGTGGTGTCTATGGGAATTGTATCTCAACTCAATTGCCGAACTGCCAGTGTTTAGAAGGCTTCAAGCCTAAATCAACTGAATATGGGGACTGGTCTGAAGGTTGTGTGCGTAATAAGGCATTAAACTACTCAAAACTGGATGGATTTATCAAATTTAATGGGTTGAAATGGCCAGATGCTACAAATTCTTAGGTGAACAAAAGTATGAATCTCGAGCAATGCAGGGTGAAATGCTTAGAGAACTCTTCTTGTATGGCATACTCTAACTTGGATATTAGAGGACGAGGCAACGGCTGTGCTATATGGTTCGGTGATCTAATTGATATCAAACAGACTTCAAATAGTGAGCAGGACTTATTTATTCGAATGTCTGCTTCAGAACTAGGTACTTACTTAAATATTTTATGTTTCTCCCAAATGAGCATTTGGGTTTTTGTTTTCTTTCCTTGAATTTATTAATGCATACTTGAAATGAACTAGGTACTTACTTGAAATCGCTGTGAAGAGGCTTTCAAAGATTTCCACACAAGGAATTAATGAGTTAAAAAATGAAGTAATACTGATAGCCAAACTGCAGCACCAAAATCTTGTAAACCTTCTTGGTTGCTGCATTCAAGGAGAGGAGAAAATTCTAATATATGAATTCATGCCCAACAAAAGTCTTGATCACTTTATTTTTGGTATAAATGATCCCTAGGAAGTCTTATGAATTCAGCTGGTTTAGGATATCTCTACTATGGACATTTCTTTTCTGTGTCAAAAAAAGATCAGTTATTTATTTTTTATTTTTTTTATTCAAACAGGATATTAAACTAACCTGAGTATTAAACCTGCATATCAAACTAGAAGTAAGCAATTGGACTGGTCCAAGCGTTTCCACATTATTTGGGGAATTGCTAGGGGCCTTCTCTATCTTCATCAGGATTCTAGATTACGGATTATACATAGAGATCTAAAAACAAGTAATGTATTACTTGATCATGAGATGAACCCCAAGATTTCTGATTTTGGCTTGGCCAGGATTTTTAATGGAGACCAAAATGAAGTAAACACGAATAGAGTAGTTGGCACTTAGTAAGTATTACGTGTCCTGTCATTTTTATAATTGCTTGTGTTCCATTCTTTAACATAATTTATCTTTAAATATACTTCTACAGTGGTTATATGGCACCTGAATATGCTATTAATGGGATATTCTCGATAAAATCTGATGTCTTTAGCTTTGGTATTTTATTGCTGGAGTTGGTAAGTGGAAAGAAAAACAGAGGATTTTATCATCCAGACTGCAACCTTAGTCTTATAGGATATGTAAGTGAATATCATTACATTTCTTTTTCAATAAAGTTTTAGGAAACCATGTCACTTTTCAACAACTTTAAAATGATAAAATCGTGAATGAAAAATGGATTTCCTTATATTTCAGGCATGGAAATTATGGAGAGAAGGCAAGCCTTTGGAACTGATTGATCCATTCTTTGAAGAATCATGTAATGAATTAGAAGCCATACGATGCATCCACATTAGTCTCTTATGCGTGGAACATCAACCTGATGACAGGCCAAGCATGTCATCTGTGATTCTGATGTTGGGTAGCGATAACGTATTGCCTGAGCCGAAGCAACCTGGTTTCCTGATGGATAGGAAACCACAGCTTGAACTAGATTCTTCAAACAAGCCTGTGTTTCCTTCATCTAATGAAGTTACTATTTCACTATTAGAGGCTCGTTAGAATTTCTTTTTAACCATATACCTCATAATATATTATCTCTATTTCTAGCTTTGATCTGGTGCTTTTGATTTGAAGATCTTAGATAGTAATTAATTTCCTGGAATCTTTTGTCGTTCTGATTCATGTAAATTCAGATAAGATTTTTCAAAAAAGTGCCATATTCTAACCCTTTACTTGACTTGTATGCTAATTCCTAGTCAAACTTGACCTACAAAGAAACTCAAACTCCTATTCTTTGCCTCGGTTTGGTCCATCTGGGAGGCTAGAAACTTGTTGGTTTTCCAAGGCAAAGTTTTGAGCTTTGATCAATATCTTGATATGGTCAAATTCAGGGTCGCTTGGTGGTTCAAACTGCATGGGAAAGGTTCCGTCGATCCTTTAACGACCATCCTTCTTAATTTGAGAGTTGCATTGACAAGAAAAAGGTGAAGGTTTCCAAGCTTGAGGACTGATTCCGCTGGCGATGGACTCCTTGAAGTTCAACGTCGACGGTTCGGCTAGAGGGGTTTTGGGTCCAGCTGATATGGGGGGTTTCTTATGGGACACAAATGGTAAAATCCTCTGTTTTTTTCTCCTTGTTCTTGGGTAATTCTAATGCGATCATGGCTGAAATTTGTGCCATTCAAAAGGCTTGCGATCTTTGTTTTTCTAGAGATGATATCAGGGGAAGAAAAATGATAATTGTGAGTGATTCTAAGGTGGCCGTGGATTGGATCAATGTAGATGGCCCTGGCAGCCATGCTCATTTGGATTTTATACTGGACATTAGGAAGAAGCTTAGCTACATGGCTAACGCTGTGGTTGTGTTCAATCCGAGAGGCTCTTAACTCTTTTGCTGATTTGCTTGCTAAGAGGGCTTCTTCGACTGGTGGAGATACTGGTGGAGATTTTGTGAATTGGAGTTAGTGTGTTTTTTGTTTGTTTTTTGTTGTTCCGTGTGCTCTTTTTGCGGTCTGGGCTTGCTCCTTCTGTAGTTGTTTCTCTTTGCCCTTTAGTGGCTTCTAATATATTTGCTATTCTGCTGTTCAAAAAAAAAAAAAAAAAAAACTCAAAACTCCTGTCCTAAACAAGTTATATTTTGTTTCTTTTCACATTAGTGTGGGTGTGTGTGCTAGGTACCAAGCTAATCCCAAGGAATCTCACCTTGTTGCGGTAAAGAGGATTATTCGGTTTATGAATGGTACCTCGTACCATGGGATTTGGTACTCCTTTTACACTAATCCAAGTCTTGTTGGATTTAGTGATACCGATTGGGCGGAAAATTATGATGATAGGAAAAACACATCGGGCGGTTGCTTTTTCCTTGGGAACAATTTGGTTTCTTGGTTTTGTAAGAAAAAAAAAACTCAATTTCCCTATCCACGATCGAGGCGGAATACATTACCGCCGGTAGTGCTTGTACTCAATTGATGTGATTGAAACAAATGCTAGCCGTCTATGGCTTGGAGCAAGATACTCTTACTTTATTTTGTGATAACATTAGTGCCATCAACATTTCTAAAAATCTCGTCCAACATTCTAGGACTAAGCACGTTGACATAAGACATCACTTCATAAGAAAGCTAGTTGAGAGCAAAACAATTGCATTGGAACATGTGGGAACAAATGACCAATTAGCGGATTTGTTTACAAAACCCTTAGACACTCTTAGATTTGGAAACCTTAGCAAGTCTATTAGGATTTGCCACTTGGGTTGAAGTGTTTTGTCTTGACCCCATATGGGGAGCTCAAGCAAAGAGAGCAAAGTTGCATGATCATGCATTGTGCTACATTGATATATTTTATGTCTTTTACTTAATTGCTTGAGATAATTGGATGTACATGCTTATATGTTTTTGTTTTTAATAAGTGTGATTCATTGCCTTGCTTGCAATCCATGTCATATTTATGCTCAAACATACATTTTTGGAATAGGAAATGTACTTTAGAAGCACTTTGTGAATGACCTTTAATTGATTCCTATGACATGATGATTCTTTTTGGTTGCCATGCTTAAATGTGAAAAGTATGAAATGCTTAATTGCTTTATCTTGAAAGAAAATTTGAGTGCAAAAGCAAACTTTGAGACTTTTATTAATAAGGATCTTTAAATCCAAAGTCTATCTCTCTTTATTTGTAGAACAAGACTACTATCATATGGGTATCTTACCTGGAAAAATCAAATAGGCTGCAAAGTTGCTCATGTCTTGTTTTGTATATAAAGTTGGATATAGTTGCTCCTTAAAATTTTGAAATATTTAAACTTTATATCCTTGCTTTTTCTATGACAAAGGGTGAAATTGGTTTGAATTCCTTTAGGAAACCTTTGTTGTTTACTTTGCCAAATACCATTGTTTTTGAGCTTGAATGCAACATGTCTTGCATGCAAAACATTCTTGTCACACATTTTTTTCTTAAAATAAAACTCCTTGACTCTCTCTTACTTAATTGAGTTGCATAAAATTGCTTATATGATTATGCATATGTGGTTGTGCTACAAGCTTTCCTTGCTAATGCTTACCTATTAGGGGAGACTCCCTTTGCCTATCTCATGACAAAAATGGGGAGTAAGGTTCGGGAGTAAGGTTGGGGAGAAATTTTTTTCTTTTCTTTTTCGACATTGCATTTATGGGGAGTTGAGAGAGAGAGTAACCCATGTTGAGAGTTGATGCGTTTAGGGGGAGTTGCATTGCATTGCATTTGCATGATTACATTAATTGATTGTATTTTTTTGGCAATTGCAATTTCTCTTGTTCAAGCACCTCTCACACACTTGCTCTTGAAAAGATATATTTCTTGTTGATTGTGTGTAGGTTTGGAATTTTTCTACAAGCTTGCAAATGACTTGAAGATGTTCAAGACTTAGAATAGGGCTTTATTTGTAATGTAGAAAATATTGTTGACCAACTTTTTTTGTTTTTGTGAGGATGCTTGTGAGTGTTGATTTTGTCACGAAATAACCAAAGGGGGAGATTGTAAGTGCCTCTCTGTTTGATTGGTTTATTTCGTCGACAAAATCACAATGGGGTTCAATCTTGTAAAGGCAGCTTAGGATTCAAGATTTTCTTATCAAATGCTTAAGTACCTCATTGTGGTTTTCAAGAGCTTCTTGGAAGGTAGCTACTTGTTCTTGACTCTCATTTGAAGAGATTTAGTTGTACATACACACTCTCTAGCTTGCATGTGTGATATTTGCTTATTGTATATTTTTATTGCACACCAATCACACGTGCACATTTTCTTGTGTGTTTGCTAGCTTTAGGTTATGTTCGCTGGTGCCTTGACCCACGCATTGCACTGGTCCACCAGCACAGCTGTCCAGCTCAACCTTGGTAGAGGTGTGTCGCTGGTCATGCGCTGATCGTTAGGCACAGCCTCATCAGCGTAACTTTCCCAGAGATGTGCCGTTGGTCTTACGCCCCTCAGTTGCACTGGTTGTCCAGTGCAAGGTGCGCTTAAAGGCTGTGCGCTGGTGTGGGTGCACTGGTCGACCAGCGCACCTGACGGGAAACTGAATCGTTTTTTCCCAAAATGACCTCATTTTGCGTGAATCTCATATATATATATATGTCTTGTTGGCCTTGGTTTGTTTTCAGAGCAAAAATTACATCTTTTTTAGAGCTATTAAGTGTATTCAAAGCCAAGGTATCAAGATTGCATTTTTATTACTCAAAACACAAAAACCCATCATACTTGTATGTTTCATTCATCATCTAGCATGTTCTAGTTTGATTCTCATAGGGTTTTCATATTTGCTCACATGACATATAGTTAGAACATCACTTGCATCTCTTCACATGTTCTTTCTCTACAAGATAGCTTCTTTATTACTTGACTAGGTTCAAGATAGCTTCTTTATGACTTGACTTAGTTTCAAGATTGTGTTGATTGTGTTTTGTGAGTTGTATTATGGTAGATATTGCATATAGGACTTTGTTGCCTATTTTGTTATGTTATATGCATGCCACTTAGCAAAATGATATCTAGGAATGTCTAACTTGTTCATCCATGCCTAGATAAGCTTAAATGTCTAACCTTGCATTTTAGCATCTTGAATATTGCACATATTCACTCTAGGTTGTTTTTATCTCCTCATTTAGAGTCAAGTCTTGTAATCGTCTTTTGGTAGTTTGCAAGCAATGAACTAGATTCACTTTTGAAGACCCGCGGGTAGCAAAGACGGATTAGTAATCGTAGGTGTGATGTGGTCAACCTAGATTGTAATCGTATTTGTAATTAGTTGATTGAGGTTCTAGTGTGGCACACAAAACAGCCCGTGGTTTTTCCCCGTGTGGGTTTTCACGTAAAAATCTCGTGTCTTTTACTTTCCATATTCTCTACACTTGATTTTTGTTGTTGACTAGTTGGGGTTGTTTTTGTAATTTTGTTTAATCTCGAAAATTGGTAAAAAGAGATTAAAATCTATTACCACCCCCCCCCCCCCCCCCCCCCCAGATTATATTAAGACTTGTTAATATATATTTTCAGATAAATTTTTTGATTTTTGTCTAGGGATAGTGTAACAGCCCAGGTCCACTAAGTAGATATTTTCTTATTTAAGCTTCACGCACGCGTCCTTTACCCTCACAGATTTGCTTTGGATCATGGGCTTCACGCAAGCATCATTCACCCATGGCCCAAAATACGTCTACTTAGTTAGGAGAGACCAAGGCTTATATACAAACCATGGACCTCACTCGATAGCGATGTGGGATGTGACAATCTACCTTATTTCGGACCTCACGTCCTCGTGAGGGTCCAAACACAGTCACAAATCCAAATCCACATCCACACCGGGTAGCGAGTATGCTCTGATACCATTTATAACATCACAGACCCATTAAGTAGATATTGTTCGCTTTGAGCTTCACGCACGCATCCTTCACCCTCACGGATTTACTTTGAATCATGGGCTTCACTCAAGCATTCATCACCCATGTTCCTACTTATGTAGCCTTTACTTACATAGTATTAAATTCTGAAATATTTACTTATTTACGGATTTATTTATCATAGAATTATATTCTGAAATATTTTATTATATATGTATATAAACTCATGTTCCTACCTATGTAGCCTTTACTTACATATATATATGTATTTGTTACCCAATTCTTTTTAAATGATTTTTCTCTCTACTGGAACTTTTTGTTTAAAAGCTTAATTGTTTATTATATACATATTTTGAAAGTAATGTTTTAGCTCAAAGTCAATAGTAAATGAAATGTAATGAAATGGTGATCAACAATAATAATGGAAATGCAGCGCACACGACAAATTAAATGTTACGATTTTGGTCTTATATCAATTTCGGAAATGTAAATGGCCTGGTCACTGGGGTATTCGTGACACTACTTGACTTGAGTTTATTTTTATGAAATGTTATTAATCGTTATTGTACACTGAAAAAAGTTACTTTTGCAACTTTACTCGTATTTGAAAATGTTACTTTTGCAGGTTTACTTGTGTATAAAAATGTTACTTTTACAAGTTTAATTGTATCTGAACATTTGAAAATTTATATACTCTTTAAATGTTATTGTAAATTTCATAAATGTTTTTTATTACGTAATATGTAATACTTATTGAGTTGATAGCTCACCCCTTGTCATTTAACATTTTGCAGACTAAGTATCTTAGAAGCTGACCGTTAGGTCGATAGACTTTCAAAAGTTTGAAGTGATTGAGATTTTATGTAATATTTTCCTTTATTTTGTTACTTAGAATTTGAGTTTAGGTATTCGGTATTGTTTTAATTTCCTTTAGAGTGTTTTGAACCTTATCGTTGGATTTATTTGGAGATATCTTTTCATTGGAGATTGGAGAATGACTTATTTGGAGTTATTCAATGATTATTAGTTTCTTTTGGATGAAGTAATTAATGATTTATGACATAACATTCCATGTTAAAGTGTTTAATTACTCTGATTTTTGGGGTGTTACAAGCTTAACCTTTTAGGTCTCTATTGTTATAGAGCTTGGTTTTACTCATAAGTTTTGGGTTTGAGTCATCTATGTGATTGCATTTGAATTTATTATCTGTTGTCTAAATTTGTTTACTAACATCTATCTATATTGACTACCAAGAGGAGAGAGCTCTAAATCTAGACACCAAAAAAAATTGGCATGTAGCTTCCAAGAAACTAAATTTTCTACCTAGTGGCCTGCCAAGAAAGTCTCAGCCCCTTTAAAAATGACTTACAAACAGCAAGTTCACATTCATAAGTATTATGAAAAATACTAAGCATCCCATCTAAAATCTCACATTTTTCATCTCACCACATTTGACATGTGAGGTATTAAATTGTGAGTAGATATACATTAATGATGATTTATCTCACATACCATATGTATTCACTCACCATTTGTGACAAGATCCGCCCCGACTCCTCTCTTGAGTTCAAGAGGATCCTGTGGAAACTCTATCTTTCTTAGTGAAAACTGAATCTTTTGTAAAACGTTGTAGAAAATCATATGAATCTCAAGGTAGCTTCTAACAAAAACTTTAACAATCACTTGGCTTTACAAACTTTTCCACCTTGTAATTTAAAAATGCAATTTAAATTTGTGAGTTATGGCTCATCATAAAATATAATTAAGTTAAAATAAGAACTTTACCTTTTCTTGTGTTGGACCCATTTAATTTGCTGAATAGTTGCATAATCAAAACTAGTTATGAAAAATATGATATCTGAAATCCATACATAACCGACCATCGAAAAACCGATCACATAAATCCAACTATGCAAAATGCTACTGAAAATATACACATTTGCATGCTTTAATTAAGTCATGAACTATCATTTTCTATCATCACATGTGGCCCATCTCACTATCTCCCTTTTATTCTTCTCTATCTCTCTCTCACTCGGCTGGCTCTCTTTTTCTCTTTATTTCCTCTTTTCTTTCTCTCTGTTCTCTGTTTTCTATTTCACGGAACTGCTCTTCTCTCTCTTCAGAACTCCTTTTCCTTTTCCTTTATTTTCTTTTTATTTCTCTCCACCGCCTCTCTTCTTATCTTCTATTTCTCTTAATTTTATTTTATTATTATTTTGCCACCACTTCACCAGCTCTTGCCACCTCTCACTCAACTTACCACATTTATCCAGCTGCTGCCACATGTCTGCTTATTGCTTCTTCAACTTATTTTTTATTGTTAATCTCGACTAGATCAACTTTTGGGTCTCAGGTCATGTGTTTGGATTTAAATTATGGATTTGGTAAATTTCTAGGATTGGGGTATTACAATTTGATATTTCAAATGCCACATGTGTTGGGATAAAAAATTTGGGATTTTTGATGGGATGTGTAGTATTACTATAAGTATTACTCCCTTTTGGGGTTATTATTAAAAACCACCCTGTAGTTTGAGTTATTGGTTAAAAACCACCCTCTAGTTTCATTATTGGCCAAAAACCACCCTACATTTTAATTTGTTAGCCAAAAACAACCTTCTGTTAACATTTCTAATCAATCAAATATACCATTTTACCCTTATATTTGAATATAAACAAATAAAAAACGATTAAAAATCTGTAAAAAAAAAAAAAAAAAGTTAAAAATCTTTTGAAAAAATTATTTTCTGAAAAATAAAAAACTGTCCCCTGGAACTCCATGGTTGTAAACGTTAAAATATTTATGAAAATAAATTTATTTTTTGAAAAACAAAATAATTGAAACAAAAAACCATTCCCTGGATCTCCATTCTCCATGGTTGTAAATATTAATACAGGGAGTGAAAACATAACAGAGAGTTATGGACATTATATAAAATGACTCAGTTCTTCAGATGTATGCAAACAATGTATAATGTAAAATGTCATGAGAAAATTAAACAAAGCAGCAATCTGGGAACAATGTAAAATGTGTAATAGATATAATTGAAAAAGAAAACCATCCCTAGATCTCCATCTTCGTGGCACCACCCAAACCCAGACACGAAATCGTACCACCAACCAAACCTGAAATCGGACCACCAACCAAACCACCACCAAAACCCAAAATCTACACTAGTCAAACCACCAACATAACCCAAATAGGCACCACCACCAAACCCAAAATCCTCCTTTTCGCGGTGAACGGAACCCCTTTTCGCGGCGTATGGGGCTTTGAACTTCTCAACAAACAGATGAGAGAGAGAGAGAGAGAGAGAGGTTGCCATGGATGAGATGAGAGACGGTTTCAATTTTTTTTTCCCAACAAACAAAAGATGAGATGAGAGAAACATAGATGAGAGAGGAAGGAGACGGGGAGAGAGAGAAAGGTTAACTTGTCAGTTGTGAGGGAGTTTTTTTTTTTTTGTTTTTTTTTTTTTTTTTTTTTTGTTTTTGATTTTTTGATTTTTTGATTTAATATTAAATGGTTTTTTTTTATTTCATTTAATAATAGTTTAAATTACTCACTCCCCATTTACTATTATACCCTTTATGGTTTGACAGAAAAATTTAAATATTTTAATGGAAAACTAACGACAGGGTGTATTTTAGCTAATAAATAAAAAAACAGGGTGGTTTTTAACCAATAATGAAATTATAGGGTGGTTTTTAGCTAAAAATGAAACTATAGGGTAGTTTTTAATAATATCCCTTACTCTGGGTCTAAAATTTCAACGAGCACGTGCTTTACTAGTTTACGTGAACAATTCATACACTTTCTGTTAAATTCCATGTACTTATGCCAAACATTTCATTTTCATATGTAGAAATTTGTGTCTCATTTTAATGTTAGAAGATATTTTATAAGTTTCAACTACCAGAAATTTTGAAATTTCAGCTATCAGTCAATGTCGTTTAAGGTTGTGTGGATGAAATATAAGTCAACCATCATTCACTTTCAGGTCAATGTTGTGTTGTTCTATAATCTAGATTATGCTGTTTATTTTCGTTAACTTGTTACATATGGAGAGAGCTCTCTCAATTATAGACATCAATGGATATTCTTTCTTTCTTGTTGATCAGTTTGAAGTTACTGTTTTTCTTTATTGAATTCACTTTTGCAATCGACAGTATTAGTTCATCTGAGTCAATTAGTGATGATGGGAGAACCTTAGTTTCAGTAGATGGAAGATTTGAGCTTGGTTTCTTCAGTCCTGGTAGTTCGAAGAATCGGTACGTAGGAATTTGGTACAAGAATATCCCGGTTAAGACTGTTGTTTGGGTCGCGAACAGAATCAACCCCATCAACGATTCTTCTGGCGTGTTGATGATAAACAGCACAGGTTGTCCTGTTGTTGTCACGAGGCAGAACAAAACTGTGGTTTGGTCAGCAAATTTGACGAAAGAAGCCAAGAGTTCAGTAGTATTACAGCTTCTGAATTCAGGAAATCTTGTTCTGAGAGATGAACAAAGTAGTGGTCATGGTTTGGGAAGTTACCTGTGGCAGAGTTTTGACTATCCTTGTGATACGTTGCTACCAGAAATGAAGCTTGGATGGGACTTAAAGACTGGTCTTGAAAGGCGTTTATCATCGTGGAAGAGCCCGGATGACCCATCTCCAGGAGACTTCACTTGTGGGGTAGAACTACAAGGAAATCCTGAGATTGTTATGTGGAAGGGTTCAAACAAGTTTTTTAGGAGGGGCCCGTGGAATGGATTTATATTCAGTGGTTCTCCAGGCTTGTGGCCTAACTCAGATTATGAGGTGAACTATGTCAATAATGAGGATGAGTTGTACTTCACTTTCAACATGATAGATAAATCAGTATTCTCAATAAATGTTATGAACCAAACCAGAGATTTACTAGTAACATTGGCATGGAGCGAAACAACTCAAAATTGGAATGAGTATACACATGTGCCAAGAGATTACTGCGACAGTTATGGTCTTTGTGGTACCTATGGAAATTGTATCCCAACTCAATCGCCTATCTGTCAGTGTTTAGAAAGATTCAAGCCTAAATCAAATGGATACAGGGACTGGTCTGAAGGTTGCGTGCGTAACAAGGCATTAAACAACTCAAAACTAGATGGATTTATCAAATTTAATGGGTTGAAATTGCCAGATGCTAAAAATTCTTGGGTGAACAAAAGTATGAATCTCAAGCAATGCAGGGTGAAATGCTTAGAGAACTCTTCTTGTATGGCATACTCAAACTTGGATATTAGAGGAGGAGGCAACGGCTGTCCTATATGGTTTGGTGATCTAATTGATATCCAACAGAGTTCAAATAATGTGCAGGACTTATTTATTCGAATGTCTGCTTCGGAACTAGGTATTTACTTAAATATTTATGTTTCTCCCAAATGAGCATTTGGGTTTTTGTTTTCTTTCCTTGAATTTATCTTGCTATAGCTTCTCCATATATATTTTTGCTGTAATTTGACTTGATTTGCTTTGATTTTAACTAATTTGCTTTGCTATATCAATATCGTCTATCAAGGTACAAAAGAAGGGCCTAAGATGAAGATTGTGGTGATAGTTACTACCACTGCCGCAGTTGCTGGGGTGCTTGTGCTTATAGTAGGCTACTACATTTACAAAAGCAGGACAAATTTAGGTAACATCACTCTCTTTGCCTTCACAAAGCAATCCACACTTGATCAATAAAACTTTCTGTGTATGTATATGAGTGCAAGCAAATTACTTATATTCATTTTTTTTGAGAAATCTGCTTCCATGAGGTCAGAGAAGCAATTGAGTGCAATTATTGGGGTTTTAGGGTTCCTTTTCGGGTTCTTGATTTGTTCTGGTGTTCTTTCTAGTGTTTTGGATTTTTATTTTGGTTCCATTGATGGGTGTGGGAAGTTTTCTCTTGCTGTTTTGATGGGCTGCGTCTTGGGGTTTTTGTATATGCCTGCTGGAAAGAATGCTAGGTCATTTTGGCTTGGTAGAACGATACTATATGTGAATTTTGTTGATTGTTTTCACGGCGTTGCTTAGGATCAATCCGTTAGCTGAAATGCTTGTTAATAAGAACGTTGATAGTAGTAAAGAAGCAAATGCAGCTATTAGTTTGGTTGGGAATGTAGGTTTGTCACCGGAGGATTTTGCCAAGCTGAGACTCTTGTGCTTGTTGCTTTCGGGTGTCATTCAGATCGTGGCTTTACGTCCCAACTTGCAAATGTATTTGAACGAAGCAGTGTTGCTTGGTAACAAAAATTGCATGCTAGCAAGGTCCTAGATTTGGATTTTAGTCGGGCTATTTTTCTGCACAACCATTTCTTGTGTCTAGTAGTTAACTAGTTATGCAGTTGTTCGCACTACCAATCCTGGTACTTCTCTTCCGTGGCTCGACTCAAATTGACGGTGACTCGATTGGAAATTTCAAATTGGTTTGTGGTTTACTTCCTTGTTCTGTTTTTGTGAAATAAGTAGCTGTGTTTTTGGCTTGGTGGGCTGTCTTTGGTTGGGCTGTGTTTGTAATAGATTCTTACTGTTTCTAAACTACGCTTTTCAAGCCTTGATACAACAGAAAGAAAAAATCTAAATGATATTATGATTTTAATTCATAATGCAATATTACTTACAATTAACACATATATCCACTATTTCAGAGAAAAATGATCAGAATATTGAAGACTTGGAACTACCATTATTTGAGTTAGATACAATTGCTAATGCCACTAGTAACTTCTCATTCAACAACAAGATTGGACAAGGTGGCTTTGGACCCGTATACAAGGTAAACTCGCAACATACTAGTTGCAGAGAGCTTTTACCTAAATGCTTAAGTTTTTGAGTCTAACAATTACTGATTGTAAACTTGTTCACTTGTGTATTTGACACAATATTACAAATCATTTCACATAAAAAAATTCCAGGGTACTCTGGTAAATGGACAAGAAATCGCTGTGAAGAGACTTTCAAAGGTTTCCACACAAGGAATTAATGAGTTAAAAAATGAAGTACTATTGATTGCCAAACTGCAGCACAGAAATCTTGTAAAGCTTATTGGTTGCTGCATTCAAGGAGATGAGAAAATTCTAATATATGAATTCATGCCCAACAAAAGTCTGGATCACTTTATTTTTGGTATGGATCCCTAAGAAGTCTACTTATGAATTCAGCTGGTTTAGGATATCTCTACTACAGACATTTATTTTCTGTCAAAAAAAGATCAGTTTTTTATTTTTATTTTTATTCAAGCAGGATACTAAAATAACCTGAGTATTAAACGTGCAGATCAAACTAGAAGTAAGCTATTGGACTGGTCCAAGCGTTTCCACATTATCTGGGGAATTGCTAGGGGCCTTCTCTATCTTCATCAAGATTCTAGATTGCGGATTATACATAGAGATCTGAAAACAAGTAATGTATTACTTGATCATGAGATGAACCCAAAGATTTCGGATTTTGGCTTGGCCAGAATTTTTAATGGAGACCAAAATGAAGGAAACACGAATAGAGTAGTCGGCACTTAGTAAGTATTACTTGTCCTGTCATTTTTATAATTGCTTGTGTTTCATTCTTTAACATAATTTGTCTTTAAATATACTTCTACAGTGGTTATATGGCACCTGAATATGCTATTGATGGGATATTCTCGATAAAATCCGATGTCTTTAGCTTTGGTATTTTATTTCTGGAGTTGGTAAGTGGAAAGAAAAACAGAGGATTTTATCATCCAGACTACAACCTTAATCTTATAGGATATGTAAGTGAATATCCGTATATTTCTTTTTCAATAAAGTTTCAGGAAACCATGTCACTTTTCGACATCTTTAAAATGATAAAATCGTGACTGAAAAACGGATTTCTTTATATTTTAGGCATGGAAATTATGGAAAGAAGGCAGGCCTTTAGAACTGATTGATCCGTTCTTGGGAGAATCATGTAATGAATCAGAAGCCATACGGTGCATCCACATTAGTCTCTTATGCTTGGAACATCAACCAGACGACAGGCCAAGCATGTCATCTGTGGTTCTGATGTTGGGTAGCGATAACGCATTGCCCGAGCCGAAGCAACCTGGTTTCTTGATGGATAGGAAACCACATCTTGAACCAGATTCTTCAAACAAGCTTAAGTTTTCTTCATCTAATGAAGTTACTATCTCAATGTTAGAGGCTCGATAGAATTTCAGATTTTTCAAAAAACAGCCATATTCTAACTCTTTACTTGACTTGTATGGTAACTCCTAGTCAAACTTTACCTACCAAGAAACTCAAACTCCTATCTTAGAGAAGTTATATTATGTTTCTTTTCACATTATTGTTTCAAATACAGAAACTTACGGGAAATTCTCCATTCATAAACAAGATGTGTTTCGTAGTGATAACGATTTTTTTTTTCTTGTTTAATATTCAATCTCTAACACTAAAGCATCAGAGAGGTGTTTAGCGCTTTTAACCATTAATTCTTTGCAATGCTTATGTGTCATAAGATTAAGTGAGGTGAGGATAAGGTGAGATGAAGAGAGGATCCTTGTCTTTCAAACTTATGCTTCAAGACTTCACATTCATACTCATGTAGGATTGATTACAGGGTTATTTTCTTTTGACTATTAGGAAAAAATGTATTGAGGACAAAAAATGTAGGACCTTTGATGACCAGGATGGTTAATGGAAAGGAGAAATTGACCAAAGGAGCAATAAAGGATTATTTTTCCCAAACATATCAAGAAAGTCTCAGCTTCTTCTTGCCACTTTTTCAGACATATACTTCACTCTCTTACAACCTTCTTTTTAGTTTTTAGCACCCTTAATTGGGCTTGATTATGAAGATGGAAAATTCCCCATGACTTGGTGATGTAACGATGTTAACTTCTAGCAAACTTGAACATGTCTTATATAATTATTTGCCTACTAAACTGAACTCACACGTAGAGATGTGTTGCACTTCTTAATTCTATAAACTTTAAAGTAACATATTTCTTGTTCATTTGAAAAGTGAACAATGTCACATCGTTGGGCCATTCTCTTGATATCCCAGTTCATTTGGATCTACTCTATTTGATGTTGGAGTAACTTACTGTATTGGAGTAATTTTTAGTGGAAATTACCTGGAGTGACCACAAATATTATGGAATTTTTGTTTTTAACCACAAACGAATTTTTATTTATTAATAACCACTTTTTTGTAAAATTACTGGAAAGCCCTCATATAGAAACCCCCAATCAGCTCTCTCTCTCTCTTCTTTCTCTTTTTTTTTTCTCTCTCCTATGGTCTCTCTCACCGATTTCCCTCTCTCTCTCCCGATCTACCTCTCTCTCACCTCTACCGGACCCTCGCCGGCGTGATGGAGGCTCGCCGGGGGCCGGCGCTTGGCGACGCCTTCGCCGGCCCCCGGCGAGCCTCCATCACGCCGGCGAGGGTCCGGTAGAGGTGAGAGAGAGGTAGATCGGGAGAGAGAGAGAGGGAAATCGGTGAGAGAGACCAGAGGAGAGAGAAAGAAAATTGGGGAAGAAGACATCAACTTTTACATATTCCATTTTTGGCATGTTTTCAAGTTTTACATATTTCATTTTAGGCATGATTTCAAGTTTTAAATTTCATTTTAGTCATGATTTCAAGTTTCAATATTCAAGTTTTTAGCCATGATTTCAAGTTTGAGGTTTTTTTTTTTTTAAACTAATTTTAAGGGTATTCTAGTAAATTACGGACATACAGTGAAATTTTTTTTAAAAAGTGGTTATTAACAATTATAATTTCAAATGTGGTTATTAAAGAAAGTTTGATATATTGAGTAGTTATTTATGGTTTTGTCTCTAATTTTTAATTGAAATTGGGGTTGTTTTTAAGTTTGGTTTTTGGTACTATGGTTGTAAAGACATTATTGAATCAGGATATAAATTTTCATGAATTTTAGTGATATATAAGTATTTTAATTTCGTGGGTATATTTGATGTTTAAGCCATAATATTTAGGCCATCATGAGCTATTTGTGTTGTAGGAATTTTAATTCTCAAATGGAGATGGATAAAAATTCTGATTTTCGTATAGGGATAGTGTAACAGCCTAGGTCTACCAAGTAGATATTGTCCATTTTAGACTTCATGCATGTGTCCTTCACCCTCACGGATTTGCTTTGGATCATAGGCTTCATGCAAACATCCTTTACCCATGGGCCAAAACGCGTCTACTTAATTATGAGAGACCAAGGCTTATATACAAACCATAGACTTCACTCGATAGAGATGTGGGATATGACAATCTACCCCCTTTCGGACCTCGCGTCCTCTTGTGGGTCCAAACACAATCACTAATCCAAATTCATATCCACACCAGGTTGCAATACTTATTGAGTTGACAGCTCACCCATTGTCATTTAACATTTTGCAAACTAACATTTAACATTTTCCTTTGTTTTGTTACTTAGAATTTGAGTTTAGGTATTTGATATTGTTTTAATTTCCTTTAGAGTGTTTTGAACCTTATCTTTGGATTTATTTGAAGATATCTTTTCATTGGAGATTGGAGAATGACTTATTTGGAGTTATTCAATGATTATTAGTTTCTTTTGGATGAATTAATTAATGATTTATGACATAACATTTCATATTAAAGTGTTTAATTACTCTGAGTTTTGGGGTGCTACAAGCTTAACCTTTTAGGTATCTATTGTTATTGAGCTTGGTTTGACTCAGAAGTTTAGGGTACAAGTCCTCTACTTGATTGCATTTGAATTTATTATTTGTTGTCTAAATTTGTTTACTAACATCTATCTATACTCACTACCGAGAGCTCTAAATCTAGACACCAATGACTTGTTATCCAAAAAAAAAAAAAAACATTTGGCATGAAGTTTCAATATTGCCAAGAAAGTCTTAGCTCCATTAAAGATAGCTTAGAGCTTCTCCAACCCTGCGCCAAATCCATCTCCATCTCCAAGTTGCTGTGAAATCGCCGCCAAAACGGCCTCCAACCCATCGCCAAAACCATCGCTAACTGAGGAAGATGAACAGTGCCACGCAATATATTGCGTGGCACTGTTCATCTAGTGCAAATACTTTTTTTTTTGGCTTTTTTTTTGTTTTGATCCCTTAACTTTTATACAATCACGTTTTTACTCTATTTTTAAAAATATTTTCTGATTATATCCTTTATTAAAAGGTTTTGTGTATTCACAGTTTTACCCTAATAAATTAAATTTATTCCAATTTGATCCTTTTTATTATTTAATGATTTTGTTTTGATTTAATTATTATTGATATTAACATTTATAATAAACTAAAATGAAGTGTATAATTAAAAAATTTAAATGCCATTTTTTTTAATAAATCACTTCATTCCTACATTAATTAATAAAGCAAAATACATTAATTGATAAAAACATTAAAAACGA